>ML660679.1:3365439-3474785 GCA_007570785.1 Antilocapra americana | reverse complement strand
CACACACACACACACACACACACACACACACACACACACACACACACACCCAATGGAATATTGCTCAGTCATAAAAAAGAATAAATGATGTCGTTTGCAGCAACATGGAAGGACCTAGAGATTATTATACTAAGTGAAGTAAGTCAGAACAAAACAAATGCTATATGGTATCACTTTTATGTGGAATGTAAAAAATGACACAAATGAACTTCCAAGAAACAGAAACAGACTCACAGGCATAGGAAACATACTTGTGGTTGCCAGAGGGTAGATGGAGTAGGAGAGGGATGGATTGCGAGTTTGGGAGTAGGAGATGCAAGCTATTATATATATAGGATGGATAAACAACAAGGTACTCATGGATAGCATAGGCAAATATTAATATATTTGATATTCTATCACAAACCATAATGAAAAAAATAACTGAATCATTTTGCTGTATAGAAGAAATTAACATAACATTGTGAATCAGCTATACTTCAATAAATTATAAAAAATAAGAAAAATAAAGTGTTGGTAAGGATATAAAGTGGAATTCTCATACATTATAGGTGGGAATGTGAAATCATTCAACCATTTTACAAAACTGAAGAGATCTCCTAAAGTGAGTATATGCATACCCAATGATCCAGAAATTTTTCATATGTGCACCAAAGACATGTACCAGCATGTTCATAACAACTCTGTTTATTATGAACTTTTTTTAGAACTGTTTAGAAATCAGAAATATTCATCTAGAGTTGAGCGGATAAACGAATTGTGAAACGTTCATACAATAGAATATCATAATACATGAAAATGAACAACCTGTAACTGTATATAGCAAAATGCAATAGATGAATCTCACATGTAAAAGAACCCAGATATAGTGCATACATGATTTATCCAGCTTATGTGAAATTAAAAAAATAAAATCTAAATACATAAATAACAGAAAAAGAAAAACCCTGACATATACAGTTACAAGACGTTGATTCTACATGCTGATCCCATGTGTGTGTTAAGCTTGTGAAAATGCATCAAATTTCGGTATGCATACTTTCCTCCATAAAAATTATTTGTGAAACACAGTGGCATCTAGAAGTGTGTGGTCCAGGGTGTAAAGAGTTACTTCAGCTCAAGCAGAGTGATTTTGTCAAAGCAATTCATAGTTTTCCAAAGCTGCAGAATACATAGTTATAGAATGTGACAAATATTACTTTCTGTTTGGAGCATCAACTATAATTCAAGATCCAGTCAGAGCTCAATGAACTGTGAGCAAGATTTCACAGGATTGTGGCAAAGTTGCTTCTGGAAACCCATAAGCGTAAATTCAGAAGTTGATTGCTCAATAAGTGCCCACTTCATTGTGCACTGCAATGATCCCTGTTAGGCTGGTTTTAAAAAGCACACTTTAAAAAGGAGACGGGGGGGCATGGAAACTGAGCTTGCCAAAATTGAGTCATCAACAGCTCAGAGGTCAGAATTTTGGAGCTGACAGTACTAGTAATGTGAAAAAGCCTATTAAGAAGAAAAACTTAAGCCCCAATTTGATGAGGCCTGTCCTCACACCTCAGACCACTTGAAGATGTCTGAATTATTGGCAGAGACACTGAAGCTCATGAACTACATGCCTAAAAGCTTTAACCATGCCTTAGCATGCCCATGGAGAAATCATGGCTTGTCTCCTCCATATGTTTGATGTTCAGCCAACCAAATGGAAAGCAAAAGGGAGGCTGTCAGGTTCACTGGAAAGACAGAACATATGTCATTCTCACTTTCATTATTTCCAACACTGCTTCCCAATGAATAAGCAGTTGGGGCAGAAATGTTGACAGAAACGCGATTAAGTGGTCAGGGGTTTGCAAAGATTGGCCCAACACCACCATGTGGTGTCCAGTATGGTAGTCACTAGCCACATGTGCCTATGTAAATCTCAGTAGCATTAGCCACATTTTAGTTACCATACTCGATATCTCAGATTACAGAATATTTTCATCTTGCCGGGAGTTCTGTTTGACAATGCTGCTTTAGACCAAAGGTCAGAAAACTAAGTCTCATGGGCTAAATCCAGTCTGCCACCTGTTTTCGTAAATAAAGGATTTTTTTTGAAACATTCATTTAAACATTACCTCCGGCTCCTTTTGTGCTAGAATGGCACAGTTGGGTAGTTGTGATGGAGACTAGCCAGAAAGCCTAAAATGTTTAGTATATGGCCCTTTTTAGGTCATGTTTGTTGATATCTGCTTTTAACCATGTCTGTTTACTTTGCATATAAATGCTCAAAGACTCTATGGTAATGCAGAGGCATTCAATTCTTCCACTCAAGAAACCACAAAATCATTCCTGCAAACTCCGAAGAGTAACTAGAAATGTGGATTAAGGGAACTCCTTGACTCCTTAAACGTCTACTAGCAGGGGTCATTTCCCTGGAGAAGAAACTCAGTTCCATCATGAGCACTTACTTGATCCTCAACATCATGCTTAGTGTGGAGGGTAGCAGGAGTAACCCAAATCTGCCCCCAGTGCACTTTCTGTTCATTAGGCATACAGAGCAAATTGTTTGCCTACAGTTTTCAGCCTATGACAATGAGAGTGCTTAGAGATATGCTACTCTGTAAGCATATTAACAACCTCAGATATGTGTATGATACCTCTGTAATGGCAGAAAGTGAAGAAGAACTAAAGAGTCTTTTGATGAGGGTACAGGAGGAGAGTGAAAAAGCTGGCTTAAAATTCAATATCAGTAAAACTAAGATCATGGTATCTGGTCCCATCACTTCATGGCAAATATAAGGGGGAAAGGTAGAAGCAGTGATGGATTTTTCTCTTCTTGGATTCTAAAACCACTGTGAATGGTGACTGCAGCCATGAAATTAGAAGACGATTGCTTCTTGGTAGGAAGGCTATGACAAACCCAGAAAGTGTGTTAAAAAGCAAAGACATCTCTTTGGTAACAAAGGTCCATATAGTCAAGGCTATGGTCTTTCCAGTAGTTGTGAGAGCTGGACCATAAAGCAGGCCGAGTAACGAAGAACTGATGCTTTTGAACTGTGGTGTTGGAGAAGACTTTTGAGAGTCCCTTGGACAGCAAGGAGGTCAGATCAGTCGATTTTAAAGGAAATCAACCCTAAATACTCATTGGAAGGACTGATGCTGAGATTCCAATACTGTGCCCACCTGAGAGGACCAGCAGACTCACTGGAAAAGACTGTGATGCTTTGAAAGACTGAAGGCAGAAGAGGTTGAGGCAGAAAGACTGAAGGGAGTGACAGAGGATGAGATGGTTGGATGGCATCACTGATTCAATGGACATGAACTTGGGCAAACTTGAGGAGATGGTGAAGGACAGGGAAGCCTGGTGTGCTGCAGTCCATGGGATTGTGAAGAGTTGGACATGATTTGGTGACTGAACAACACTCTGTAAGTGCACATTTATCAACATGGACCCAGAGATGAAGCTTTCATACATACATGGTACTGGAGTAGACATGGGAGTGGTCACAGCGTCCCTTCCCCCTAGATTGATGCATGCCTGAAGGTGGTACGATCTTAGCTTATGTTCCCCAAGAAATGATGCCAAGATGAGGATATAATTGCTTGTAGTCTGCTAGGTGATCCTGGAACAGGACTGGGAAGATGAGACAGGGAAGGGCAGGAAGGAAGCCAAGACAGGTTGTGTTAGTGAGCATATTACTGTTATGGGCAAGCATGGCTGAATCCCGCTGGGGACCTCTGGAGATGTTGCAGAGCACATCTGTGGGTTCTCCCACCCCAGGGCCAAGCAAGCAGGAATATTTACCATCCAACTCCTGCTTGCAGTGGTTGAAGGCTGTTCCCAAAGACATCAAATCCACACCCTCCTCTCTCTCTGCCCACACACCTCAGGCCTTTCTTGTTCATGCAGTCAGAGAAAGCACTCAGGAAGAGAGTCACAGGTCCTGGCAGCCGCTGAGGTGCTCTGTCCGCAATGAAGTGAATCAGAATCTCCCAGGAAGTGGCAGGAGGCTGCACTGACCCCTTCAAGATTAGAAGGCCCTGTTGGCTTCCTGTAATTCCATCTGCCTGGCCCTGACACACTGCTGGCAGCAGCAGAAGAAAGGGTAGCTGCAACCTCTTTACTGATCACATCTATCTTGTTTATCACTAGGTGTCCAGCAGAAGGCCCAGGGTACAGTAGGTGCTTCATATACCTTTATGAATCCAATGAGTAATTGAATATTTGTTGTAGTTTTCTCAAAAATAATTGAGCATATTTGTTCGGAAAATGTTTCTTAAAGGGATATAATTGCAGCTGGCTGGATTTTGTTTAATAACTATGCTATGCAAAATGTATCATATTACTTTTCTTTACAAAGTTTAAAATAAATTTGATTGTCAGCTCCCATCTGGCTGCTGATCTATGGTCCAAGCCTGACTTGAAGAGGTTCTCTGGATTCAGGAGTTTTGCTAGTATCAGTACCCCAGTTTCTCAGTTCCAGACTCTGAGTTATGTAATTCTGCTGGGGTGCTGTACATACATGGTGGGCAGGTCTTGATGCTTCCAGAACACAGAGCTCAAACCACTGCTTACTTCCTGGTCCAGACTAATCCCATTCCCCAGGGGTTGGCTACTTCCCTCTCAGGTCATCCCTCCATCCAGACCCTTCAAGCTCAAGCATAGTTGCATCAGAGATCTTGGCCCAAAGGGAGGATTATCTTCAAAGAATACAAATGGCCCCAAGGCAAGGTCTGGGTATGTTCTTTGAATGAAGAAGAGGAAATATGCAAAAGGAACAACACACATAGTAGGAGCTCAGTAAATTATTGTTGTTACAGGTTGTTCTCTCCAGAAGCATACCCCAGGAGGAGGTCAGGGTACAAGACATTTACTAATGATCCACTCACGAAGGAAAGGATGGGGGGAAGCATGATTGAGCAGAAGGAAAAGTTGGACTGACATTGTGCAGATCCTACAAAGCCTTGGCCAATCTAGAAATGCTCTGCAACGAGCACTGCCTATGAGAACGGAGGCCAGAATGGCAGAGACTTCATACTCCCATCTTGCTCACTCACAGTGATGTCTGCCTTGGGTGAGGTTGCTCTCAGCATCTGAGCACACTCTTCACAGTCTCTCCTTGAAGGGAGATTTACGTGGCACATTTCCAGGCCTACCACAATCTTGCTGCAGAAAGATGAACAGTTCTGTTCTCTAAATAGGTGGCTATATAAGCTAAGAGTATCTTTTAAATATACAGTGCTTCATATTTTTAAAAGATTTTTCACATCACAATATCCCATCTGGATTCTCACATGTAAGGCAAATAGTGGTATCACCATTTTACAGATGAGAATGGGAAACTCAGACATGGTCATTGGCTTGTGATCAAATGGCAGAAATGGGCCTCAAAGTTAGCACTAGTCTTGTGAGTTAAAGCCTGTCTCCCACTTGTTTTTGGCAATAGTTTCTTTGGGTCCATGTCATTGGTTTATGTATTGTCTCTGGCTGCCTTCTTGCTCTAATGTTACAGTTGAGTAGCTGTTGCAGAGACTGCCTGGCCCACAAAGCCTAAAATGTTTAGTATCTGGTCCTTTACAAGCACTGTTCCATTCTTCTTACTGTTCTATACAGTCCCTCTGAAACATGGATGAGATGAGACCATAGTCTCAGACAGCCCTAGGGAAGCTGGTAAGGAATATGAGTCTAGTGTGAACGGACAAGCCTACACAGTGTGAGAAGCTGCGGCTATGGGCAACTGGAGGGAACACATCCATCTGTCCAAAAGGGATACTTGCTATTCAACGTCTTCCATGCAGAACTACAAGTCAAGTCATGACAAATTTTCCTCTTTCACAAAACATGTTACATTTTAAAAACAAGTTGCTTTTTTAAATTTAAATTTATTTATTTTAATTGGAGGTTAATTACAATATTATAGTGGTTTTGCCATACATTGACATGAATCTGCTGTGTTTTTAATGGGATATAGAACAGATTTAAGTGTCAACTAGGAACAAAAGAACAATCTATGAGGGCCCCTGTTGATGTATCTGTGGGACATTTCCCTCATCGCTGTGCTATGGAGATCCTGAGAGGATGAATCAAGCCAGCTGCACAGAAGAACAAGAGAAACAGTCCTAAGAGCTGGGCATCCCCACTGAACATAAAACACAGGGTTTATAAACAGAATATATACATACAGTGTACATAAACAATGATCAAATGGAGCCACAGAGGGAAGGACACTCTGCAACAGTAAAGTCACAAAATGACCCGCTCTTCTGTTTAATATGTATTTCTGCACCAAGAGCTCTAGCATGGCTTTTATTTTCCTGCCTCTTAGATAAAAGCTACCATAACACCAAGTAACCAAGCATTCCCACTTTCTGACAGCATCTGGTCCAGAAATGGCCTCCCCTCTTTGAAACCTCCTTAGAATCACCCAGCACAAGGCAGACTCCTCATGGCTCTTCTGGTATGTGTTTTTCTGAGCTACAACAAGTCAAGTATGGCAGGTGGTCCATGGCTGGTGAGTTGCAACTAAAGAGAAAAGGCTTCATGAAGTTTGCATTTGAGGTGGTTTAAAAATGTGCTAGTCGATGAGGATATATGGAAGAAATGGGAATGGAGTGGGGCACACAGACAATGAGAGTAGAGGACAGGATTCATTAAGTGATGGTATGCTGTGCTTAGTTGCTCAATCCTGTCTGACTTTTTGCAGCCCCGTGGGCTGTAGCCCACCAGGCTCATCTGTCCTTGAGATTCTCTAGGCAAGAATAATGGAATGAGTTGCCATGTCCTCCTCCAGGGGATCTTCTCAACCCAGGGATCAAACCCAGGTCTACCACATTGCATATGGATTCTTTACCATCTCAGCCACCAGGGAAGCCCCATAATAGTTCAAGAATTCAGGCCACAAGCAGGTAGAGTAATAAAGAAAGCTATAGGGCAGGGGATAATACTGCAAAAAGCTTTGTCTTCCAGGTCAAGGATATTGACAAGCCATTGGGAGCCCCTGAAAGTTTTTGAAAAGAGTGGGCCACTCAGAGATGTGCATTGGGCCATTAGGATTTCTTTGAATATCTTTGTGGGCAAATCCACAGTGGAGTACTTTCTGGAGATTGAAAAATCTCTTAGCCCTCTTGGAAGCAGCAGCAAGAGAGGGGACTTGGCTTAACTAAAATACAAAAACTTTCATGAAAATCCAGCTGCTGATAATTGAATATTTCTTCTTTTGATCTGTGTTGTTTTAGTGAGCCCCAAACAGTTTAAAATGTTTAATTGGTTTTTCTCTGTTCAATTTTATTAAGCTGTCCTGGACTCTTGAGTCAGCAAACTTAGCATTTTTTTTTTAAAAGCTGAGCTTGCTTTCTCTAGGTTTTTCTCTAGTATATTTGGCTTACTTTCTGATATCTGATACTTAACACTCAGCAGCTGCTGGACATGCAGGAAAAAAAGAAAAGAGGTCTCAGTAATGGTATGTGAAGTTTTCTATTTTGCCTGAGAATATGTGCAGCTCAAAGAAAAACAGTGTGAACAAGTTTCCCTCTGCTGTTGGACAATATGCCCAATAATTAACTTATTGTGAGTGCCTGAGGGTATCACCATCTCCCACAGCATGCAGTGATAGAAAAACCAGCGGGCAGGGGCTCAAGAGAGCCAGAAAATCTCACTGTGCTGCTACCGACCAGCTGTGTGATCATGCGTGTAATGATTTTGACGACTGACATCCCAACATCCATTCCTTCTCAGCGATTACTCCCGATCAAATGATTCCTCCCAACCCTCATTGCATGGCACAATCACCTCTGCCACTTGCTAATACTTCACATACGATTAATGACACACAGGCAAGGAGGAGGGCTTCCGGTCTGAGTGAACCGTTGCCATGGTTATTTACATCACTCCATTGTTGGTGATAGATCAGTGAGAATTGATAGCAGAGGATAACTAATTCTTTTTGAGTGCTTACCGTATCAGTTAGCCTTTGCTACATAACAAACCACCCTACAACTCAGTGACTTTAATCTGCAACTTAAGTCATGTGGGCTTGCACAGATGTCTGTGATCAGCCTGGGGGATGATTGGTGACTCATTGACCTAGGATGGCCTCATTCATCCATCTACCTATTGGCCAGGGCTACAGAAGCAATGTATTTCTTTTCTCCAGACGGCTACCCTACCTGGGAGGCTTCATCCAAGAGTGGTGTTCAAGAGCAATAAGTGCCTCTTAAGTTTCTGCCAGTATCATGCCCAGGATCATTTCAACAGTCAGAGCAAGTCACGTGGCTGGGCCCAGTCACTGCAGAAGGAGACTACTGTAAGGCTTTGGATCCAAGAAGGCTTGTACGAATTGGTGCTTAGTCCCTTGGTCATGTCGACTTTTTGTGACTCCATGGACTGTAGCCCACCAGTCCATGGGATTTTCCAGGCAAGAATATTGCAGTGGGTTGCCATTCCCTTTTCCAGGGGACCTTCCAGACCCATGGATTGAACCCACATCCCCTGCATCCCCTGCATTGGTGCACAGATTCTTTATCACTGAGTCACCTGGGACACCCTTGAACAAACTGATGGGGGCTCAGTGGTAAAGAATCCACCTGCAATGCAGGAGACACATGATGTGGGTTCAGTCCCTGGATTGGGAAGATCCTCTGGAAAATGAAATGGCAACCCATGCCAGTATTCTTACCTGGAGAATCCCAAGGACTGAAGAGCCTGGCGCAAAGAGCCAGACGTGACTGAGCACACATGAGTACATATTCACCATGTGCCAGAAAATGGTCTAAGCCATGCAGCACAATAACTGCTTCAGCCTTCCCCAAACTCAGTGAGGCAGGCAAAATATATTCATTCCATTTTATAGGTGAGGACAATGGGCCACAAAGGGGTTAAATAATTTGCCCAACTCAGGTTATGAAGCTGCTAAGTAGCAGCACTGTTAATGTGGACACAGTCAGTCTGGATGTAGATTTCATGCTCAGACTCACAGCACATATAACTGAGGGGCGTAAGGGAAACTATTCTTCACCGTCAAGAAGGAGATACAGGACGAGACACTCCCATTCTTTTTCTGGACATTGTCACATGTGGATGTGAGGCCTAGTGTTGGCGCAGTCATCTTGCTGATACCCAGAGCCAAGGAAGATTCCAACAGTCAGAGTCCTGATATGCTGTGGGGAAGCCTGCCCTGTTTCTTCTTACATGAGATGATGAAACTCCTTATTGTATAAATCAGGGTGAGTGAGGGACTTCCCTGGTGACCCAGTGATTAAGACTCTGTGCTATCAATACAGGGGGCGTGGGTTCACCTGATTGGGGAATTAGGAGCTTGCATATGGCATGGCCAAAGGATAAAAAACATATTTTTAAATATCAGGGAGATTGAAGCTTTTCTGTTATTGGCCATTTGAAGCATTATAATGTTTCCAAGCTAACTCACATACCTCTCTAGGCCTTAATTTCTTCATGTATAAAATATAAGACTCCAATTAGATGATTACTGAAGTTGTTCCCAATATTAGCATTTATGATTTTAATGACACTATCCCTAAGGGCAGCAATTTGCTTGCTGATTATGGCAGAGGGTCTATACATGAGCAAAAAACTTGAACACTGGTAAATATTTAGCTTTTTTGTTATTAGTTTCATATTGCTGCTGTAACAAAGTACTATCAACTTAGTGGTTGAAAACACCACAAATGTATTATCTTCCGATCCTGTAGTTTGGACATTTAACACAGATTTCAATGCGTTATGCGTGAGGTGTTGGGAGGAACTGTACTCCTCTCTAGCGAAGAATTTGTTAACTTGTCTTTTCTAGCTTTAGAGACTGCTGGCAGTCCTAGTCTTGTGGCCCTCTCCCTTTACCTTTGAAGTCAGCAAAGGCAGACTGAGTTCTCCTCACGTCACATCTCTTGCATCCTTCTGTCATTACATTTCTCTCTGACAAAAGCCCACAAAAGTTTTTGGTTTTAAAGGGCTCATTTGATTAGATTGGGTCCACTGGAGAATCCAGTAAAAATCTTTTCATCACAAGGTCTTTAGCAAACCCTTAACTGCATCTTCAAAGTCCCTTTTCACCATTTAAGGTAACACATTTATTTTCTGGGCATCAGAACATGGACATCTTTGGAGAGAGGGGCATTATTTTGCCCACCAGAGTTGTCTTGGAAAATGAGTTTACTAAGCATTGCCATAAATATATGTTGACTTTTTTAATCTTAAAAATATCATATTTAAATTTCCAAATTATGCAGTTAATATGAAACCTTGAAAGCACCAGAAAGCACAAATAAAATGGTAAAATTCTCTATAAACTATTATCCAATCAGGTGCCATTATAATTTCACTTCTGTATAAATAATATTAAAAATAGTAAGAGCTACCACTTATGACATGCTCTCTCAGTGTTAATCACTATACCCACTGACATTTCATTTGATCCTCACAGCGAGGCTCTGAGGTCTTGCTTTTACTGTACTGTTCAGCAAACCAAGCTTGGAGATGTCAACTGATTTTCCCATGGCTGCACAGCTAGTAAGTGGCAAGGCTAAACTCTGCCTACATCTCTCACTCTAAATTCCAAGGTCTTAACCACTGGTTTATCCCAATAGTAAAGAATACCTAGTTGGATGAAAACATCTTTGCTGTATTAGATTATTATCAGTAAATATCCTTGTTTCACCTAGTAGAATGAAAAGGATTAACAAGAATGGTGGGCAGCATTGGACCCAGAGGGGAAAAAAATGGGTACAGGGGAGGAGGTGAGTTGAGTTTTGTAGAGAGACGTTCCTGACACTGGCTTCCATACAGGAGGGCCTCTGAAGATGCTGAACTCTGATTACTGAATTCATAAAAGCCACTGCCCTAAAACTGGACTCTGAAGCCAGTTCCTATTCTCACACCATGGTTTTTAACATCTCAGTTCACCCACGGAGACTCAGCTATTCCAACAAAGTGAATGTGCCCTGTGGGTCAACCAGGCCTGTACCATGGAGAACCTAGATTGCATAAGCAAAGCCTTTTAAGTGAAGGTTCAGCCACAGAAAAGAAATAAAATTCTTGGAATCTGCCATTTATCATGGGGGAAAAAATGGCTTCCAGGCACACTTAAAGGGCTCTTACTGTCCTCCTCAAAGCAAATGACAGTAAAAATCAGTCTATTTTAAAGATGCCTTATATGTATATACAGTATAGGATATGAGACTCTACTGGTTCATCTTTTTGAGCCAAGTCATTGACAAGAAACGCAAAACAAGATCTGTGGGAAGACTCGAATAAATGTGTTTTCTAAACAGAGCACTATAAAGAAATTATCATTAAGGTAAGTGGAACTGCGAGAGGTAAGGGAATACTGATGAACAATGATCACAAATTGTAAATGGAGACTGTTTCGATAGGAATCCAAAGATGTCAGAGCAAAAACAGAGCTCTAACGCCACCTAGAGGTGGTTTTTCAAAAGTCTTTCAGCTGTCGGCTGAGTATTCTGCTCATTCTATTTTTCACATAACTTTGTAAGCCATGTGTAATTAGTTGGACGAAGCTACTTAAACCAAACTTTCATAGAAATTCATATTTTCCTACAGGTAAAATTTCCTTCTCTCCTAGGTAGGAGAGTTTGGAGTATTAGGTTTTCACAAAATCAGACAAAAAATAGCTGTTGGCTGCTTCTGGTTTTGTGGTCTTAGATTAGGCCATCTCTGGGAGACCAAAAGCCTCTTTGGATAAGTAAGTTTGTGTGATTTTGACCAAAACCAAATAATTGAGAATTTCCTGACCAGAACCAGAACTCCGTAAATCTTCCCTATATTGTCAAGAAATGAAACACTCTGTGGACTTGTGTTAATAATTCCCACCGTGGACATCATATTGAGTGACAAGGTTGGACCTAAATGACTTTACAAACCATCTGATATTACAAAGGCAAATTTTCTGAGAATTACTGGCAAGATTGACAATGCTTTAGATGAAAATCCAGTGACTTGAGGTCTATTTTCAAAAATTTAACATTTATTCCTTCCAAAGTAAAATGTATGTTCTTAAGCTTGCAACTGATGTTGTTTATTACAGGTGGGAGAGTAATCTAATGAAAAGAACATTGGGTTCTCGGGGGTGGGGGGAAGTTCTACAATTGCCTATTTCTGGATTTGTGACTTGATGTAGTAGCTTTAAACTATGCCAGTTTATCTGAACCGGAATTGCATTTCCAGTCATTTGTTTCTCCAGGTTATAGTTGACCACAAGAGAAATTTGCATGAGATGTAGGAGGTGAAAACGAGGCAGCAGGCAGGGTGCCCTGAAGGTGAGTTCAGGGCCCAAGCTCTCCTGCAGCGTACGCACACCCAGTCGGCGTCAGTAGCCACTAGCTCCCAGCTCTTTTGGCTTCTGCCACATTTTGCCCCTCAGTTTCTCCAAGTCTTAGGCCAGGCATATGTGCAGCTCAAGGCCACATGTCTCCTTTTTCAGCTTATCTGTATCATCAAGGTTTCAGGTGGTGAGACAAAGACGAGTTCCAGTCTGTCACAGTTTGTTTTTGAAGGTTCCAGTTTGTCCTCATGCTCCTTTACCTCAGGTCAAGCTTTGCTATCTGACTGCTGGTTCTGCTGACTTACTGTGACTTCAGACTCACCATCAGACATGAAAGCAAAAGCTTTATATAGACTCCTCCATCACCTCTCAAAATTGCCCATGATCTTGTGCATGCATGCTCTGTCATGTCCAACTCTTTGCAACCCCATGGACTGTAACCCACCAGGCTCTTCTGTTCATGGAATTTCCCAGGCAAGAATACTGGAGTGGGTTGCCATTTCCTCCTCCAGGGGATCTTCCCTGACAGGGATCGAACCTGTGTTTCTTGCATCTCCTTCAATGGTGGGCATACTCTACCACCTAGCCACCTGCGAAGCTGCCCATTATCTAATCCATTTAATAAAGGCCTTATTCTATGTAACTCAGAATGGCTCTACTTCTCTTATCAAACCCAAAGTGATACAGTTGATGTTACACAGCCTCAATGAGTTCATCTGTAAAATGTAAGAAGGATACTAGAAGGTATCTTAGTTCCTTTTCTCTATTAGACACCAAAAATTTTTAGCTTTTGTTAACAGTCCCTCTGATAGGTATGACAAAGGTGGAAGTCCTTCAAAACTCTATTAAAAGATTTACTGAATTCACGATTTTTATTATACATTGAGAGTGATTATTCATAAATAAGTTGTTGCCATTCTTCTTGTCATAGTAATGGCTAACATTGATTGCTTACTTAACATAGGCAGACACTGTAATTTATTGACATAAGTTAATCTGACTTAATCCTAACAATAGCCCTACAAAGTAGGTAGTTATCCATTTCATAGATGAGAAAAGTGAGGCTAAAAAGAGACAAATCAGTCAGTAAGTGGCAGAGCTTAGATTTTAATTCAAGAGGCAAGACACAGTCTAGGTTCTCATGCTGTGTATAGAGAATAACATGCCTGAACATAGCCCTGTCCTCAAGCAGCTTACCATGTAATGTGAAAAACAGTCAAGTGAATTATTGTAATACAGCAATATAATTCTATCATATTTGAGTATTTAATGGGACATAGAAATGGGACAGGGAGGTCTAAATGAATTAAAATTGGAGCTGAAATATGAAAGACAAATTTTGATAGAAGGAAAGGGAAGAAGGGATGGTCTAAGTCAATAAAACTGCATGAACAAAGACTTGGAGATATGAAGCAGCTTGCCACATGGAAAGATATTTTGAAACACCCTGAATATTTCAGAATGGTCAGAAAAAAATATGCAGGTGAAGGGAGAGAAGGGGAAAGGCACAGTCAGAGAAGGAAGAAAGGCCCAGTTCCTCGCTGCTAATCTAATCATAAGGCTATTGGAATGAAAGAATTTTTTTGGAAGAGAGTGATGTGGTCCGATTTACACTTTATAAGCCTCAAGATCTTTGGCAGGAGCTTAGAGAATGGTTTGGAGTCGGAGGAGAATGGATACAGGGAAGACAGCAAACTGAGTACAAGGAATGAGGAAATGAAGATAGAAACTATTCTAAATTGAGAGGCAGGGTCAGCCTGGAGAAAAGGAATTGTAGCAGTCTTGTCCCCTCATGAGCATGGCCCTGTTGAGGCCTTTAGCTGTTAGCTGAGCATTCCTTGTTGTTCTGGGACCCATTACTGGAAAGTGGTAGGCATCCCTTGAGATTCCTCAAAAAAATGCTGCCAGTGTCAAAACTGATTGAGACACAATAATCTTGAACTTGAAGAACCTTTTGGTGCACTTGC
Source organism: Antilocapra americana (assembly GCA_007570785.1). Classification (NCBI taxonomy): domain Eukaryota; kingdom Metazoa; phylum Chordata; class Mammalia; order Artiodactyla; family Antilocapridae; genus Antilocapra; species Antilocapra americana. The sequence goes on along the minus strand of ML660679.1, from coordinate 3,460,549 downwards.
AGGTGAACCAACATTTTCCCTTTGAACTCTTCCATAGGACCTTAAGGATCTTAACTACTGAGAATCAGTTCTTAGAATAAGAAGGCCACATAGTATAGTGGATAGTGTTGTGGGCAAGTAGGTGTGGCTCCAATTCCTAAGTCCGTCATTCACTAGGGAGAAATACTGGTGAAGATATTTAACTTAGCTGAATCTTAACTTTCTAATCTAATAAGTCATATCTGCAGCATTATCAAAAGGGTGAAATCAGCTACCACCCTTAATAAGTGAGCTTATTAAGTGAGCTTATTGCCTTGCATATAAAAAGTTATCAATAAATATTAATTTCCTTTCACCCTTCCTTCTTTTTCTTCCTATTTCTATGACCCTATCCATATGTGGTAAATGATAGTTATGTGTCACTATCATACAAACATATGCAAGAAGGAGCCTAACCTTACTGGGTGCCAAAAGTGTAATGATGGTGCTAAGTATTCCACAATGATTGTTTCAAGTTGTAGAAGGGTTTGTGATTGCTCTAATTTTCATGGGAAATAAGAATATAAATTCTCTGTCACTTGAATAAAATCTTCCATGCTTAGTCATGGTAAGACTGAAATAAAAGCCAGGGAAGAATCAGGACTTTCAGTCTAAACTAGGACTGATTTTGAAACCAAAGGCTAAAACCTCGGGATAATATACTGAAACACACAGCCTATATTTTAATTATAGGACTCATATTTAGTCTTCTTTTCCTTTAAATATTCCTGTAATGTTAAAAGTCAGAACTGGTTTTTATAAAGTCATATTAAAAATATTCAGCTCACTGTGCCCTTGATGTAACAAATCCAAAACCCTTCTGGCCATGTCGATGGTCTCTGAGCTCCTCAGGACTAAAATTGACAGCTGAACTCTGCTCAAGGGAACAATGCAGAGATTAATGTTACTTTGCATCTTTCCCAATCACAGCATTTCTATTAGACTCATAGTAATTGACCCTTGTGTGTGGATCCTCCACTTGGGAATAACTGAAGAATTAGTAGCTCATAAAATGGCACCTGCTCAATCGTCCCTTAACAACAAGTGCAATAAAAATTGCCCAAATTCATAAATGTGATAGAAAATGCTGCCATAATGATTATAATGGATCTCCTTAGGTCTGTGGTATTTTATCTGCTGCCCTATGAGGTTCTTTTTTTCATTTTCCTTTCATTTCCTTAACTGAAAATATTTCAAAACTTGGACGTAAAGCCATAAAATAAAGCCATTTGGTATTAAGTCAATCTTCCCTCTTAACCCACACTACAGTGACTAGGCATTTTAATTAGTGCAAATCTCTTTTGTCCATGAGTAATTTTAATGAGTGCTTTGGCTGTGCTGTTTTATATGGCTTTAAGCTTGCATATTTTTATCCTAAATTTTGCTTTCATCCCTGATTGAAATCTCGTTGATTTTCAAATGAGAACAGAAGTGTCTTGGGGCCATTTTGCTAAGTTACTCAATGAGTTTGGGTTCCTGAGGGAAAGCACTGTGGTAGAGGGAACTGTTTGTGTTCAAAATACAGTTAGTCACACAGAAAGTTCTAAATAATAGTGGCGTCATGGACTTATCCTTTTTCACGTGAGTACTTTCACCTTACTTCATAATTTTTCTTCTAATTATAGCAAGAAGGAGACAGGTCAAAAGACATGTGCACCAAAAGACATGTACAACAATGTACAACAGCAGCATTATTTGTAATAGTTCCAAACTGGGAATGGGCCAGGTACCCATCAATGGAAAAAGGGTAACTATATCACTGCACGTTCATACAATGAAATACTATAGAGCAGTGAGAATGGATAAACTTAACTACTCATAAGTACCAGGATAAATATCGCTGACAAAATGCTGGATAGAATAGCCAAAGCAATCTTGAGAAAGAAAAACTGAGCTGGAGGAATCAACCTTCCACACTATATCACAGACTATACTACAAAGGTACTGTCATCAAGACAGTATGGTACTGGCACAAAAACAGAAATGCAGACCAATGGAACAAGATAGAAAGCCCAGAGATAAACTCATGCACCTATGGGCACCTTCAAAAAGGTGGCAAGAATATACAATGGAGAAAAGACAGCCTCTTCAATAAGTGGTGATGGGAAAACTGGGCAGTTATATGTAAAAGAATGAAACTAGAACACTTTCTAACATCATACAAAAAATAAAATGGATTAAAGATAGATCTAAATGTAAAATGGATATAAATGTAAAGCCAGAAACTATAACATTCTTATAGGAAAACAAGGGCAGTACACTCTGACATAAATCACAGCAAGATTCTCTCTGATCCACCTCCTAATTAACGGAAATAAAAGCAAAAATAAACAAATGGAACCTAGTAAAACTTAAAAGCTTTTGCACAAGAAAGGGAACTATCAACAAAATGAAAAGACAGGCCTCAGAATTGGAGAATTAACTGAAAATGAAGCAGATGACAAAGGATTAATCTCCAAAATATGTAAGCAACTCATTCAGCTCAATATCAGAAAGACAAACAACCCAATCAAAAATGGGCAGAAGAACCCAAACAGAACTTTCTCCAAAGAAGACATACAGATGGCCAATAAACACATGAAAAGATGCTCAGCATTGCTCATTATTACAGAAATACAAATAAAAACTAAAATGAGGTATCAGCCTCACACCAGTCAGAATGGCCATCATCAAAAATTCTATGAACAACATGCGAGACAGCAAAAGGAACGCAGATGGTATAGAATAGACTCGTGGACTTTGTGGATGAGGGTAAGGGTGGGATGATATGGGAGAAGGGCATTGAAACATGTTAATTATCATATGTCTAATCAATCGCCAGCCCAGAATTGATGCTCGGGGCTGGTGCAGCGAGATTTCCCCAGGGTGGGGGGAGGGAGGAGGGAGGGGGGTTCTGGAGGGGAAGCATATGTAAACCCATGGTGATATCATGGCATTGTATGGCAAAAACAATAAAAATAAATAAATTTAAAAAAATTCTATAAACAATAAATGCTGGAGAGAATCTGGAGAAAAGGGAACCCTGTTGCACTGGTGGTAGAAATTTAAACTGATATAGCCACTGTGGAAAACAGTAAGGAGATTCCTTAAAAAAAAAGTAGGAAAAATCTACCATATGACCCAGGAATTCCACTACTGGGCATATACCCTGAGAAAACCACAATTCTAAAAGACACATGTACCCTAGTGTTCATTGCAGCAATACTTACAATAGCCAGGACATGGAAGCAACCTAATGTCCATTAACAGATAAAGAAGTTGTTGTAAATTTATGCACTGGAATATCACTCATCCATAAAAAGGAGTAAGTTAGTTGTGGTGAGGTGGACGAAGCTAGACCCTCTTATACGAGCGAAGTAAGTCAGAAATATAAAAACAAATACCGTATATAAATGCATATACATGGAATCTAGAAAAATTGTACTAATGAACCTAGTAGAGAACAGAAATATGGACTCAGCAGGGGAAGGTGAGGGTGGGATGAATTGAGAAAGCAGCATTGACATATATACACTTTCATGTTTAAAGTAGTGGGAAGTTGCTATATAGTGGGAAGTACAAGGGAGCTCAGCCTGGCACTCTGTGTTAACCTAGAGTTGTGGGCTGGGGGTAAGGCTCAGAAGGCTCAGGAGGGAAGGGATCTTAACGGCCATGTTGTTGTACAGCAGAAACCAAAACAAAATTGTAAAGCAGTTATCCACCAATTAAAAAATAAACAAAATTTTTAAAAAAGAAAATTATCAAAAAAAAATGCTGGGTAAATGAAGTCTCAAAATTCTCCAATCCAGGCTTTAACAGTACGTGAACCATGAACTTCTAGGTGTTCAAGCTGGTTTTAGAAAAGGCAGAGGAACAAGAGGTCAAATTCCCAACATCCGCTGGATCACCGAAAAAGCAAGAGAGTTCCAGAAAAACATCTACTTCTGCTTTATTGACTATGCCGAAGCCTTTGACTGTGTGGATCACAACAAACTCTGGAAAATTCTTCAAGATATGGGAATACCAGACCACTTGACCTGCCTCCTGAGAAATCTGTATGCAGGTCAAGAAGCAAAAGTTAGAACTGGACATGGAACAACAGACTGGTTACAAATCAGGAAGGGAGTATGTCAAGGCTGTATACTGTCACCCTGCTTATTTAACTTACATGCAGAGTACATCATGTGAAATGCTGGGCTGGATGAAGCACAGTCTGGAATCAAGATTGCCAGGAGAAATATCAATAACCTCAGATATGCAGATGACACCACCCTTATGGCAGAAAGCAGATAAGAACTGAAGAGCCTCTTGATGAAAGTGAAAGAGGAGAGTGAAAAAGTTGTCTTAAAACTCAACATTCAAAAAACTAAGATCATGGCATCTGGTCCCATCACTTCATGGCAAATATATGAGGAAACAGTGAAAACCGTGAGAGATTTTATTTGGGGGGGTTCTAAAATCACTGCAGATGGTGACTGCAGCCATGAAATTAAAAGACGCTTGCTCCTTGGAAGAAAAGTTATGACCAAACTAGACAGCATAGTAAAAAAGCAGGGACATTACTTTGCCTACAAAGGCCTGTATAGTCAAAACTATGGCTTTTCCAGGAGTAATGTATGGACGTGAGAGTTGGACTATAAGGAAAGCTGAGCACTGAAGAATTGACACTTTTGAACTGTGGTGTTGGGGAAGACTCCCAAGAGTCCCTTGGACAGCAAGGAGATACAACCAGTCCATCCTAAAGCAGATCAGTCCTGGGTGTTCATTGCAAGGACTGATGTTGAAGCTGAAACTCCAACACTTTGGCCACCTGATGTGAAGAACTGACTCCTTAGGAAAGACCCTGATGCTGGGAAAGATTGAGAGCAGGAGGAGAAGGGGACAACAGGGAATGAGATGGTTGGATGGCATCACCGACTCGATGGACATGAGTTTGATTAAGCTCCAGGAGTTGGTGATAGACAGGTGCTGCAGTCCATGGGGTCGCAGAGAGTCAGACATGACTGAGCGACTAAATTGAACTGAAAATTAAGTGTGACACAAAAGAGTACACAGTACTTCTACAAAGTTTAAATTCAGAGAAACTAATTTATGGTTTTAGAAGTCAAGACAGTGGTTGTATATCAGGAAGGAGGATTGTGACCATGTGGGTCAGTTGAGGCTTCTAGGTAATATTCTGTATCTTGATATGAGTGCTGGTTAGATATGTTCACTTTATGGAAATTCCCTGAGAAGTAAACTTATAATTTGTGTACTTCTCTAAATATAAATACATTTTTTCAACAAAAATTAAATTGGACAGTGCAGTAGTTGCTTTTCCATTGGTTATTTCTTGTTCATGTTGTATATGAGATGACCCAGAGAGATGGAATCGGGAGGGAGGTGGGAGGAGGGTTCTGGGAGGGGAACGTGTGTATACCCATCGCAGATTCATGTCAATGTATGGCAAAACCAACACAATAATGTAAAGAAAATTAAAAAAAAAAAGAAATTCCCAGCTAAGAATAATGACCAATGAATATGGAAGCAGTTTGGGCTTACATTTGGACACCAGAAAACTCATCAACAAGAGTGTATCAGTGAGTTTAGTCCTAAAAGTGAAAATACCCCTGGCTCAATAAGCCAACAATTATACACTGAATGGCCAAGTTTATATTGCCTAAATTAGGTACCTCCCATTGCTCTATAGCAAGCAAATAAGTGTGTTAGGAAGGAATAAACTGCTGTCAGTTGGGCAGGGACCTTTGCAAATATTCCTTCAAAGAGGGGTCTGCCATCTGGATAGGAGGTTTATAGCCTCATCACTGCATGAATGTCTATTAAGAGGACACATGAACATGAGATAATGAGGAAGAATGAATATGAGCATTCTGTACTCACCCTGCCAGAGTGTGAACCTTTCCACCAAGGCCGGATGCTGCAACCCTCCTCAGCTCATCAGGTAAAACTCCTACTGTAGATGAGTCCTGAGCATAAAGCACACAGCAAGGAGAGAAGTAACGTTAGCTGCCCAAAGGGTGTTCAGTTTCATATAAACTAGGATAATAATGAGCCTGTTCTTAGATAATCTGTTAGAAGATTTTCCTCTATGTGGATTTAAAATAAAACACTTTTAACAGTGCATGCCTCTTAATTTAAGAATTAAATTTGAATTGTACGATCCACTTGAAAGGTAGGTACTGAGGAGGGGGAAATAAAAACAATTCTCAACACCTCAAGGAGAATGTGTATCCTCTCATCCCAGGTGTGTTATCATACTTTAAATTTCTCTTAATCATGTGGTCAACAGAGAGTGAAGGGTATTATGGAAAACATCATAGCAAGTTATATGTTGTATCCTTGAAATATATAACCTAAGCAAATGTTTAAAGAGAAATGTAAAACACAAAATTCCACTGTCATTTCTTCAAAGGCAACTAGTAGCACCATTGGTAATCACTCCCAAATAAAGTGCAAGCAATCTATAGTGCACCTTTCCAGCAGAGCATGCAGAAGGTAGTTAAAGCCACTTAGCTCAATGAAAAGTTTCAAGTTTTTTTTATTTCCTTATAGCTTTCAAGTGTTTGGGGTTTCTTAGTTGTTATCATGTTTTTCTATCTCCAAAGACATCTTTTTAAAAACAATTTAATTGCACACTGCTTGACATGTGGTGGAATCTCACTAAGTAAATATTTGGTTGAAGGAATGAATAGTTGAATGGATAAACAAAGGATATGAAGATGGATGGATGGATGGAAAGGTAGATGGATTGGGGAACTATGCATTATTAAATTCTTTCTGCAGGAGAAAAAACATTTTATACTATCTTCACGAGCATGCTTTTGCAATTTATAGCAATAGAAAAATTATCTGGAAGTATATCCTATGACCAACGTCACCCCATTTTCGTCTTCTTCAAGCTCCTACAAACTATCATTCTATTTTCAGCTTCTATGACTGACTATTTTAGATTCCACATGTCTTAATGCATCTGATTTATTACACTTAGCATAATGTCCTCCAGGTTCTTCCATGTGGTTGCATATGAGGGACTCCTTTTTAAAGGCTGAATAATATTTTTCATTTTGTATATACTTTTTCTTATCATGTACATTAAGATTGTTTCCACATCTTGGCTGATGTGAATAGTGCTGCAATGAACATGAGAGTGCAGGTTATCTACTTGAGATACTGATTTCAGTTCCTTTGAATATATACTTAGAAGTGAAATTGCTGAATCATATAGTAATCCTATTTTTAATTTTTGAGGAACCTCCAAATTATCTGCTATAGCAGCTACAATATTTTATATTCCTACCAACAACGTACACATGTTATGACTTCTCCTTATCTTTGCCAACACTTTTCATCTCTTGCTTTTATTTTTCAGCTTGTCTGTTTGTTCTGGGGTTTGTTTGTTTGGGTTTTTTTAAGCTAGTCACCCTAAAAGGTGTGAGGATCTCATTATAGACTTGGTTTGCATTTCCCTGGCAATTGGTGATGCTCTCATATAAGCTGTTGCTCATTTGTATACCATCTAAGAGGAATAATTATTTCTGAAATTATGTTATGTTCAAAACTTCTTGAAGTTACATGACTTCAGTTATGTCATCTGTAGCCCTATCCTTTTTAGAAAAATGGGATCTTGGTATATCTACCCATTATTCATTCGAACAACATTGAATAAGTAGACAAATCAACATCGTCACTATTCTCAGAAACATTAGCTTTTAGAAGTGGGACATGCCTGCTATTGTGTACTTTCTATGATTGCTAACATCATTACTAAATAAAACCATCCATGGTTAATGGGTACATCACATAAGTACAGGTTAGCAAGACTCGTGTGTTAGGATCATAAAAACCTCTACCCATACATTAGAGTACCATTTACTTCCTCAAAATCCACATTGCCTTATCCTTTCTGTTTTTAAATCAGTAAAGTGGTTTCTTTATTTTTTTTACAAACATGGGAGTTTTTATCATTGCTTTGGGGCAAGTGCTGTCATAAAGTTAGTTAAGAAGGATTTTGGAGTTGGTGTTTTGTCTCTACATAAACAAGTCCACTGTCTGAAATGTCCTATCGAATTGTTTTAGGTTTTTTTCCCCTTAGTTTTTCTTGCTAATTCACAAACATTTTGCAGCTCTAAGAAAAAATCAATTACAATAGGACTGGTTTTGCTTCCATAGACAGAGTGCCTGATGAACTATATTCGGAGGTTCCTGACATTGTACAGGAGACAGGGATTAAGACCATCCCCATGGAAAAGAAATGCAAAAAAGCAAAATAACTGTCTGAGAAGGCCTTACAAATAGCTGTGAAAAGAAGAGAAATGAAAAGCAAAGGAGAAAAGGAAAGATATGCCCATTTGAATGCAGAGTTTCAAAGAATAGCAAGGAGAGATAAGAAAGCCTTCCTCGGATCAATGCAAAGAAATAAAGGAAAACAATAGAATGGGAAAGACTAGAGAACTCTTCAAGAAAATTAGAAATACCAAGGGAACATTTCATGCAAAGATGAGCTCAATAAAGGACAGAAATGGTATGGACCTAACAGAAGCAGAAGATATTAAGAAGAGGTGGAAAAAATACACAGAAGAACTGAACAAAAAAGATCTTCATGACCCAGATAATCACAATGGTATGGTCACTCACCTAGAGCCAGACATCCTGAAATGTGAAGTCAAGTGGGCCTTAGAAAGCATCACTATGAACAAAGCTAGTGGAGGTGATGGAATTCCAGTTGAGCTATTTCAAATCCTGAAAGATGAAGCTGTGAACATTCTGCACTCAATACGCCAGCAAATTTGGAAAACTCAGCAGTGGCCACAGGACTGGAAAAGGTCAGTTTTCATTCCAATCCCAAAGAAAGGCAATGTCAAAGAATGTTCAAATTACTGCACAATTGCACTCATCTCACATGCTAGTAAAGTAATGCTCAAAATTCTCCAAGCCAGGCTTCAGCAATATGTGAACTGTGAACTTCCAGATGTTCAAGCTGGTTTTAGAAAAGGCAGAGGAACCAGAGATCAAATTGCCAACATCTGCTGGATCATCGAGAAAGCAAGAGAGTTCCAGAAAAAAACATCTATTTCTGCTTTATTGGCTATGCCAACGCCTTTGGCTGTGTGGATCACAATAAACTGGAAAATTCTTAAAGAGATGGGAATACCAGACCATCTGACCTGCCTCTTGAGAAACCTGTATGCAGGTCAGGAAGCAACAGTTAGAAATGGACATGGAACAACAGACTAGTTCCAAATAGGAAAAGGAGTACGTCAAGGCTGTATATTGTCACCCTGCTTATTTAACTTGTATGCAGAGTACATCATGAGAAATGCTGGGCTGGAAGAAGCACAAGCTGGAATCAAGATTGCGAGGAGAAATATAAATAACCTCAGATATGCAGATGACACCACTCTTACGGCAGAAAGTGAAGAGAACTAAAAAGCCTCTTGATGAAAGTGAAAGAGGAGAGTGAAAAAGTTGGTTTAAAGCTCAACATTCAGAAAACTAAGATCATGGTATCTAGTCCCATCACTTCATGGGAAACAGATGGGGAAACAGTGGAAACAGTGTCAGACTTTATTTTTTAGGCTCCAAAATCACCACAGATGGTGACTGCAGCCATGAAATTAAAAGACGCTTATTCCTTGGAAGGAAAGTTATGATCAACCTAGACAGCATATTGAAAAACAGAGACATTACTTTGCCAACAAAGGTCCATGTAGTCAAGGCTACGGTTTTTCCATTAGTCATGTATGGATGTGAGAGTTGGCTGATGAAGAAAGCTGAGCGCCAAAGAATTGATGCTTTTGAACTGTGGTGTTGGGGAAGACTCTTGAGAGTCTCTTGCATCACAAGAAGATCCAACCAGTCCATCCTAAAGGAGATCAGTCTTGGGTGTTCATTCGAAGGACTGATGTTGAAGCTGAAACTCCAATACTTTGGCCACCTCATGCGAAGAGGTGACTCATTGGAAAAGACCCTGATGCCATGAAGGATTGGGGGCAGGAGGAGAAGGGGATGACAGAGGATGAGATAGCTGGATGGCATCACCAACTCAATGAATGTGGGTCTGGGTGGACTCCGGGAGTTGGTGATGGACAGGAGGCCTGGCATGCTGTGATTTATGGGGTTGCAAAGTCAGACACGACTGAGCAACTGAACTGAACTGAACTGAGGGAGATGTAGATTATTTAAAGTTTCAGAAAGCAGGATCAACATTGATCTTCAAGCCTTAATATAGTTACTTGTATCAATAACATAAAATAAATGCAAAGCAATTCCAGAAACCATAAAATACTCATCCACAGGAACTGTTTTCTTATAAAGACATTGCGGTCCAAGTGCACAATACACAAGCATGATAATAATTACTAGAGATGCTTAGTTTCAGTATATAATGCTTTCATTGTAAAATCTAATCCCTCAAAGACCCACCTTTAACTTCAATCTGATAATTAGATTGTGCAATGGTTGATATGTAATAAGAAGGATGTTGGCTCCTACTAGTGAGCAAACCAGACTAAACAGCTAACTAGAAATAGATAAAACCTGGCAAATAAAAGTAGTCATATTTGTTTCTGTTCTTTTAAAATTTCCCAGTCCTTAATTACAGTCAATCTGCAGGAAAAGCACAATCAGAGAACCAAAGGATTATGAGTTCTCAGCACACTGTATTCGGTCCCAGAGTTAGAAAGAATTCCTCACTACAATGTGTATATCTGCTGGGCCCTGATCAGTAAATGGATCAGGAACACAGGATGATGATGTAGGAAGTCATTTTCATATTACTTTCTTTGAGATGGACTGCCAAGTCAAAATTTCTAGCAATATTCCTCTTGCCAGCTGAAAAAAATAGAAGGGTGCTTTAATCTGATTGTAGCTGGTTTTTTTTTTTTTTTATGAGCACCATTCTGCTGCTATTTGTTATTAGTTTATGATGGATACTATTCTACAATTGCTATACATGCACACATTTTCAATGAGGAGCAACCTGACAAAGCAGATCTCTTAAGGCATCATTTGTTGTTTGTGAATGTCTACAGGATAGAAGAAGAAAGAGCAGGCATGTTCTGGAACATACCCATGCACTGCCTCATTATATCATGTATTAAAATAGATATGATAGGGGACTTTCCTGATGGTCCAGTGGTTTAAGACTCCATGCTCCCAATGCAGGGAGCATGGGTTCCATCCCTGGTCCCACATGCCACACTGTGCAGCCTAAAAAATAAAAATAAAAATATTTAAAATATATATGACACAGATTATGTGAGGACCCTACTGGTAAGATCATTGGGGTATAGGCATCAACATATTAGGAAGTAAGGTATATTGATTGTTTATTGAATGAACTGCAATTTGATAAATGCCTTTTGAATCAGTCCTCATGTTAACCCCAGGAGGTAAATATCAACCTAATTTTAAAATGTTTTATAAAAATGAAACTATAGGTAAATGAATACATTTTAATTATATATCCCCATGATTTTCCACAAACTGAACACAACTGTGAAAGTAGCAGTCAGATGAGGAAACAGAATATGATCAGCACTACAGAAGGTACCATTCTATTTCCTTTCCATCACAAATCCTTCCCCTTCAAGGAGACCAGTGCCTTGACTTCTAATGGTATATATTTGTTTTGCCACTTGTAGAATTTTACAATAAAAGAATCATAGAAAATGTACTTTTCTATCTTGACACCAGGTCTGTGAGATTCACTCATAAGATTGACAGTAGTAGTAGGCAATTCATTCTCATTTCTATCCAGTTTTTCCATTGTATGGATATGGCATGATGTAGAGACAAGGTTTCAATACAAGCCTAAGTTATGAAATCCCCTACTCTACACATTTTAATCTCTAACAATAAAAGAAACATACCAGTTGTTAAGTATTTTCTAGTTGTTATAGCTTGCTCGCCACCCAGCATTTCCAAAAGCCTGGTCCAGTTTTCGCCTTTTGTTTTAAATGTAGCAAACAGTGAATTAATAGGACAATTAATTAATAAAAGAGACAGAAAAATGGTTGGGTAGTGTTTAATTTTTAGGATGAATACTTTATATAACCATACTTACACTAAAAATGAGGAACTGCTATACAAAGATATAGGTCTTAGACTTCAAACTCTGTCTCCAGCAATGTGTGTATGTGTATATGTATATATACACATTTATTTTGCAGGTACTATGTCCCAATCACCACAATTCACTCCCAAGTCATACTTGCTTAGGGTAACTAAATTAACTGTTTCCTCATTGCTTGCATATGTAAAGCTATCTATTAGCTGATTAATTTGATAACAAAGAGGTGAATAGTGACTAAAGAGTCAATTCATTTAACAGTTGGATGTGTTTTCATCAAACTACTTATTGTGCACCTATCAAACCAGTCCATCCTAAAGGAAATCAGTCCTGAATATTCATTGGAAGGATTGATGCTGAAGCTGAAACTACAATACTCTGGCCACCTGATGTGAAGAACTGATTCACTGGAAAACACCCTGATGCTGGGGAAGAGTGAAGGTGGTAGAAGTAGGGGATGGCAGAGGATGAGATGATTGGATGGCATCACTGACTCAATGGACGTGAGTTTGAGCAAGCTCCAGGAGTTGGTGACGGACAGGGAAGCCTGGTGTGCTTGGCTTGGCTTGCAGTCCATGAGGAGGTTGCAGAGTCAGACATGACTTAGTAACTGAACAACAACTGAAAATTCAGTGTTGTGAAACAGGGATCCAAAGAGACTCAAATGAGATTGGGCTAATCAGAAGGAGATCAAGAAGAAAGGAGTATTTTGTGATGAATTATAAGAGCAAGCATTCGAATTAGTCTGCCATATGCCCAATTTACAGCTGGAGATGGTCATTAGCAGGAACTAGGGCCCTGCAGAAGCCTTCTCTTCTCTGGTATCCCTAGTCAGCAGCAATTTTCCTTGCTCTTATTTCCTGTAGCACTTGAATTCCGTATATAATTTAGGGCAGTTCTGCTTTGTTTACTAATTGTGTTGAGAATCTTGGTTCTTTAAATAAATCATTATCTCCTCGAGGGCAGAAAATTTTCCATAGCATCCTTTGGTATTTGTTATTCATCCATTTGAGTAGCCAGAACTTGTGATTTTGTCTTTAAGAGGCAACTTGTTTCCCTTAGAAACGGACCTGCTTGCGTTTCACTCTCCTGAGGCTACTAGAGAAGCTATGATGAGAATGTGAGGCTACATAAAAGGTCTTAATTTCAACTATCCTGTGACTGAAGTCAAAGTGGCTTTGAGGGGCCATTTTACACATAGAAGTAATAAGTCTCACTTTGACACAATATGCTATCCTGTGTGCTTGAAATATAACAGATTGGTTTCCCCACTAATGAGAAGTCCCCACTAATGAGAAGCTATAGCATGTAAGTAAAGATTTTCTGATAGGGTTACAAATTGGACATGCAGCCACCAAACAGGGAATAATGAAGGAAAAGGGGGAAAAAATCCAGAAACTATCCATTGCCAATAATCTGAAATAGGAGAATACAATGGAAGCTTGATTTGCATATGGTGAGTTTATTGTGGTGTATTTGTACAACCAAGGGCCTTGTGAATATTTATAATGGACTTTTCCCCCAACTAATGCCAAATTTAGTAAGTATTGTAATGGTTAAACATTTTGCCTAGGATATAAAATAAGCATGCTCTTTCCTTTTATAGGTATTTAATGGATTCCCTGGCAGCTCAGATGGTAAAGAATCTGCCTGCAAAGCAGGAGACCAGGGTTTGATCCCTGGGTTGGGAAGATCCCTGGAGAAGGGAATGGCAGCCTACCCCAATAGTCTTGCCTGGAGAATTTCATGGATGGAGGAGCCTGGTGGGCTACAGTCTATGGGATTGCAAAGAGTCAAACATGACTGAGCAACTAACACTTTCACTTTTCCTTTTATAAGCCTTGGTTCATCGATTTACTTCACCCCATTCTAATTCAGTGAAAATCAAATGAATGCTTTCTGTGGGCTAGGAGGTGTGTTTAGCACTGGAGATCCACAGGAGAGTCCCGCTGGAAGAAAATATCTGCTGATTTTGCTGTGTAGGATAATTATGAGAAATCACACAAACTAGTGTTTTTGAAACATTTTTTCTAAATCTTACACTAGTATAAAAATTTAAAGTTTTTAAGAGCTTATTTTTGTTCTTATTTCTGTCTTCAGACTGTTTCAGCTAGACACACATCTATTTAAAAAATATTAGATTTTAGGAGGGTACATTTTATTTGCCGTTTATGGGGAATCAGGTTCTCTTACTGAGAAAGATGTGTTAATACAAAATAAGTATAAAAGAATTCAATCACAATAGTCAAGCTTTTATCAGTAACTAGTCATTCTGTATCCATAATGTGGTTTTAAAACTGCTATGTTGAGGAAAAGTTGCCTTTTTCTTCATTGCTTTTATTTCAGTTGTATACATCATTTCACACTTTTGAAGTGTTCACTAAGATGAAACCTGGCTTCACCATTTTACTGAAGTAGAAAAAGTCAAGTGATCTTGATTTCCTACTTTATGCCAAATGTCTCTCAAAGGTGATCATCACAAAACACCAGTACTTCTGACTCTTTGTAATACATTATCCTTAAATGACAATGTCATTCTATAGAAGAGGTTTAAGCTTTCATGATTTCCTGAAAGTAAGTTTGTCACCTGTTTGTAGGCAAAAACTTCTTCAAATTCCTTGGGTTTTTAAAAGCTACCACCTGAAGGATAGTTTATCAGTTATCTTTTTAACCTAGTAATGTTTATCACTTTCACATCTAAAATGAAATTAAAACATGCTCATTTTTCATATAAGTAGAGAAAGGTCAAGATGAGGAACTTAAAATCACTGACTTGAAACTCACTGTTGGGGAAAAAGCCATTTGTCACCATTTTCAATACCTCTAATTGCCAAATTGGGACCACTAATGCCTTACTGTACCGGTATTTTAACTTTGCCTTTTTGCCTCTGAAAGATGTAGACAAGTCTCTATCACCATAATTACTATTATTTCTTGACAAAGATTATGTCCAAAGGTCTCTGCTAGGTACAACTGCCTTTGACCAGCACTAAGGAAGTTATATTACTCAGACAATCTATCCTTCAGACACATAAAGAGATGAAACTGGACTGCAAGGAGATCAAACCAGTCATTCCTAAAGGAAATTAGTCCTGAATATTCATTGGAAGGACTGATGCTGAAACTCCAGTACTTTGACCACCTGATGTGAAGAACTGACTTATTAGAAAAGACTCTGGTCTACGGCCATACCACCCTGAACGCGCCCGATCTCGTCTGATCTCGGAAGCTAAGCAGGGTCGGGCCTGGTTAGTACTTGGATGGGAGAAAAGACTCTGGTGCTGGGAAAGATTGAAGGCGGGAGGAGAAGAGGACAACAGAGGATGAGATGGTTCAGTGCCAACTTGATGGACTTGAGTTTGAACAAGCTCTGGGAATTGGTGATGGACAGGGAAGCCTGGTGCACTGCAGTCCACGGGGTCACAAAGAATTGGACATGACTGAACCGAATTAGAAGCAGCAGCTTACTTTGGTTCTGTCTACTAAAAAATTTTTTTTAAACAAATCAGTTCTTTCAGAGTCTACTTTGACTTACATAAAACTAGTCATCAGACAACAGATCCAACCCATCTTGGCTGTGATATTTTCCTTGAATAACCCCTCACCCTTCCAAACAGATTTCAATGCTAATTTGGTCTGTTATCAGACTTCACTCAGCTCGAGAGAGGGTTTTTTTAAAAAAAAATATTTTATTTTTAATTGAAGGATAATTGCCCTACAATATTGTGTTAGTTTCTGCCAAACATCAACATGAATCAGCCATGGGTATGCCTATATACCCTCCCTCTTGAACCTCCCTTCTACCTCCCACCTCTCTAGGTTGTTACAAAGTCCCAGGTTGAGTCCCCTGAGTCACACAGCAAATTCCCACTCTTTTCCATCTGATAATGCATATGTTTTCATGCTACTCTCTCCATATATCCCACCCTCTCCTTCCTCCCCTCAGCCCATGTTCATAAGTCTGTTCTCTATGCTGTGAGGTTGAGAGAGGGTTTTGAATGCCATCAGTTTTTCTCAGTAATTATGAATGACCTCCTGCTACAAAAGCAGAAAATCATTATGTAGGAGAGAAGACTGAATTTAAAAACATGTGAAAATATGTATTCCCTTAATATTTGTGAAGGGAAGATTACTGGCTTTACTTCCTGAACATATTTAGGTACATGTAAGTCATAACTTGGAGACAAGCAGAAGGCCTTCATGATCATTTCCCATTCTTTAGGCAGCACGATCATCAAATGAGATATGTACAGCTTCTGCCTCTACTCTTTCTTCACCCAACAGAGACTTTTTCCCCCAAGTCTCTAATTTCTTTCCCAACCTCAAATACACAACACACATGTACACCACAACCAATCTCTCTTTGTCTTACTCCCCACTCCCTTCCCACCTCTCTCTCTCTTAAAGTGTTTCCATAGAGGAAATCCAGTTACCGTGGCATCAAGGGAAGGTGTGAAAGAGTCCAAAATGTTACCACAGGCAGAATTATATCTGGGAAGAAGCAGATATTGGCTAATTGTGGGGAAATGAGCTTTGCATTTTTAAAAGCATTCCTTGGGAATGCCACTCTTGGTCTATCCCTGATTTTTTTTCAAACTTTACACTTTTTATTTTGTATTGGGGTATAAATGACTAAAAATGTTGTGGTAGTTTCAGGTGAACAATGAAGGGACTCAGTCCTATATATACCATCGACTGTAGCCTGCCAGGCTCCTCTGTCTGTAGCATTCTGCAGGCAAGAATAGTGGAGTGGGTAGTCATTCCCTTCTCCAGGGGATCTTCCTGACCCAGGGATAGAACCCAGATCTCATGCATTGCAGGCAGATTCTGTACTGTTTGAGCCGCCAGGGAAGCCATACACATATCCATTCTTTCCCAGACTCCCTTCCCATCTTGTCTGCCACATAACACTGAGCAGAGTTCCCCATGCTATACAGTAGGTTCTTGTTCGGTATGCATTTTGAATATAGCAGTGTGTACATGACCATCCCAAATTCCCTAACTATCCCTGCTCCCTGCCAACCATGTCATCACTGTCAGTTAAGAGGTCTCATTCATTCTAGATAACTAGTGGTTCTGACAACAGTGATCTTTATTTAAAATAATAATGTATTAAGAATGAACAGAAATAGTATAATTTCAAGGGATTTCTTTGGGTGGGGAGGGGCGATTAGAAATCACTCTCCACCTGGGTATATCAGTTCAGTCTCCACCTGGGTATATCAGTTCAGTTTGTTCAGTCGCTCAGTAATGTTCAACTCTTTGCGACCCCATGGACTGCAGCATGCCAGGCCTCCCTGTCTATCACCAACTCCCGGAGTTCACTCAAACTCATGTCCATCGAGTCGGTGATGCCATCCAACCATCTCACCCTTTGTTGTCCCCTTCCCCTCCCGCCTTCAATCCTTCCCAGCATCAGGGTCTTTTCAAATGAGTCAGTTCTTCACATCAGGTGGCCAAGAGTTAAAAGAAAGCACTAGCTTTTTGGTTTTTTTCTTCTCACCTTCTACTATCAGGACTTATGTAGACCTTTTATTGGTGGGATGGTAGGAGTTTAATTCATGACATTTCTTTACTCTTTATACAACCATACATCATGGATCACTGTCACTCCATCAGAAGTACTTATGGGAGGGGTGAGCTTCTAGTTCTGAAAATGGATAAGTGGCTCCTATTGGACTGGCCTTACCACAGAAAACAACTTGAAACTCTGGACATGATAAAAGAAATATTGACTTAAAGTCAATGGAGAATAACTAAAATCAGGCAAATTTTAAAGGAGAGTATACATTTGAAAGTAGAAAATGGAAAAGAGTTAATTTTCCCCTTTTTAATTTTTTTTTTTTTTTTTTTTTTTTTTTTGCTGATGGCAGGCTACAGTCAGTCCCAAGTAAGGTGACTGAAACTGGCATCTGGAAAGTACGAGAGAAATATCAAAGAGGGAACTCAATAAAGGGAACTCCAAATTCTACATATAAACTCTATCCTGAACTATAGTTCAGCAGACACCTGAACTATGCCTGTGTAAGACTGAGGCAAAAGTAGCTGAACAAAGACTCCAGCTGCTGTTCACTAAGGAGGAGACATGGTTTGGATTTCAAGTCCTGCTAAGTCAACTGCCCATTAAGCCCTTTTAAAAAAATCAATATTCTCTGAAATAACACAACAGAATCCAGTCTGAGCATCCCATTTTTCTTAAAGTCCAGGGTACTAGACATGAATGAACAGAAAAATGTGGCCCAAACTGAAGTGAAAAAGGCAATCAATATACTTAGCAGAGGTTTTTTTGGACCCTATTTATTATTTGAAATCTGATTTCTTCAGACATTTTGGGTCTCCAGCATTTTTTTTATTCTCTGCCTTCCCAAACTTGTTCAGTCCATTATGCAACTTCTTGGGAAAGCATTTTAAGGTTTTCCTGAAGAAGAGCAACTTTGCTCAAGTCACACATTATTTCCCTCTGAATTTGGTTGACATTATTCTGAGATGCTCTTAAGATGTCTTTGATCTCAATAACTTGTGATTGGAGGGATTCTGATGATTCTTGGAGTAACCATATCTGTGCTTGAAGGTGAGTTATCATCATGGTATGAAATAAAAAGTTTAGTGAACTTACTTTTTTGTTCTTCGAGAGTCCACAGGTGAAGAGGTGAAACTGTTCATACTTTTGTGAAGTACGGCCAAACACAGAGTTTGTATCTTTAGAGGACTGTCTACCTTTGGAGGTGAATTCATGGTTTCATAGGCTTGTGTAAACAGTCTAGTCTTCTGTCTAAATTTGCCATATTCTTCAGCTTGGTCAGTAAGTTGCTGGGCCACTTCTTTTTCTTCTTTAGAGTATATAGTCTCTTTACCATAAAAACAATCACAGCAGCATACACCAATATATCCCAGGAAAACTCCAAGGTTCTTGGAGCTTTGGTCAAATATCTGGAGAACACCATCAAAACACCATATAGTTGCTCCATAACCAGCTGGAAAAACATTTTTACGACAACCAGCACACCATCCGTGGCTCCAGAGGACACTGCAGCTCTGATTCTGACTTCCAGTCTCCTGTGGGCCACAAGTGACCACAGAGATCTTGTAGAATAATCTGATTCCTACCTAAACAAGTGCCTGGCAACAAGGACAGAGCCAACAGGAGGGGCTGAGAGGAGGAGGCAGCAAGGTTCTATAAAAGAGTACCCTAAGATTGCTCTGCTCCCCAAAAGAAACAGAGTCACATTACTCATGCCCTGCACTTAGCATTTCAAAATGTGGAAAGAGCTGATGGTAGCCAGAGGAGGCCAGCCAATGAGTTCTGACCACACTAGGCCCCACCTGACCTTACGACAGACCTGGGTCTAACCAGTCCCATGCCAACACATCCTTGAGCATGTTGGGGCATAATGGTGATAGATGCTATAATATAGGACTCATGGGCCCACATCTTTGGGTGAGGATCATCGTCTTGATTTAAAATTTCCTTGTGCAAAAAGGAAGTCTGACCTTGCTTAGTCTCATCAAAGATAGTAACTAAGAGAGCTGTTTTTCAGTTGTAAGTACTTGGGAAAAATCAATTGGAACTGGCAATGTCTTAATATTTCAGGATTTTCTGTGGAGGCAGTGTTTTCCTACTCAATTCTAGTGTCCTGGAAGACAATGACTCTCCCCTAGTGCTGACTCAGGGATCCCATCTCCACCCCTCATGTGGCCCTGGCTCTCTCCAGCACACGACTCACAAGGTTGACCTGGAGACAGTCTCTACTCCACTGAGTCATCTTCAGAAGAGAGGCCTTTCTTCCCAAAAGGTAGCTGGTCCTATTTCCAGCTGAATTTGTCATCTTTCATTGTTTTTAAAACTACATCTTGCTCTCCCCGTATTTCTCTGTCAAACTCTGCTCCTTTTCCAACATTTGCGATTACCATGGGTGACTCATCCCTAATATTTTTATTCATATTATTATTTTTCATCTCCAATACTTGTACTATGAGGAATCAGTAGGCTTGTCAGTCGAATTCCACTTGCGGGCCTTAGAGGGTACTGGGCTGCAGGTCCTCTCATGGATGTGGAGAATAGATGTTCTGATCAATGAGGAGAAGGCAGCCAAATGCCTAATGTAGTGATTTTTTTTAAATTGAGATAACTTTGCGTTACTGAACTTCCCAAGTGGCACTAGTGGTAAGGAACCCACCTGTCAATGCAGATGTAAGAGACTAGGGTTTGATCCCTGGGTTGGGAAGATCCTCTGGAGAACAGCATGTTAACACACTCCAGTATTCTTGCCTGGAGAACCCCCATGGACAGAGGAGCCTGTGGACTACAGTTCAATATTATATAAGTTTGGGGGTACAACATTATATTTCTACTTCTGTATACACTACAGTGTACTCACCACCAAAATTTTAATTTCTACCTGTCCCTATACAGTACTTTCTTTACCCATATAACCTTCCTTCCCTTCCCCTCTAGTAACCACTACTCTATTCTCTGTATCCACATGCTTGTTTTTGTATGGTATGTCCACTTTTTTTGGGGGGGTTGCTTGCTATTTTTTATATTCAACATATGACAGAGGTTGTATGATATTTGTCTTCTCTGTCAGATTTATTTCACTCAGCATAATACCCTCAAGGTTCATCCATGTAGTCAAAAATGGCAAGATTATATCCTTTTCTATGGCTAAGATAGTTTTTCCTTTTAACAATTTTAAAACTAAATTGTCATTTTAGAGTTTATAACCTGTTTGGGAAAAGAACAAACTCAGTCACTGTTGGGATTTAAAGAGAGGGAGTGATTAGAGAGGATTTTAGACAGAACTCATTCAGTTGCCAGTTACATGTACACCACTGAAAGTAGCTTAAGTCAAAATAGGAATCTGGGGTAGAAATAGTGGAGGTTCACAGAATGGGAGAACTGTGTGAATCAGGGAATGCCCTGGAGCCTCGAGTGAGAAGCCACTCTTAAGAGTCACTCTGTCTCTTGTTCTTGATTCAGGAAAAAAAGAAAAACCTCTGGGTGTCTGTGGGTTGGCTCTATGTTCTCAGGTTTCTATAAGTGGCAGGAACATGGCTGCCAATGTCTCTAGTAGATAAGGAATTTAAATCAGCTATTATAGCTCTGATGAAGGTCACAGGAGGCAGCTGTGGAGGTTTTCCCAAGGAGACCCCCATGTCTATGGGAAGTCAGCAAGCACTTCCTCAACTGCCTCTCCCTGTCTTGCTTGAGAATTCAAGGCACTTTTAGGACTATAGCTATCAGCAGAAGCCATAGGAGTTACCAACGGCTTCTACAGCAACCAGCAACATGTACAGCTCTATTCCTTGGAAGGGGCTCTGCCAAGGGAAATCTAGAGTGGCTGCCTATGCAGTGACATCTCAGCCTGGAATCTATGGACTTGGCAAGTCAGAAGGCATTGTTCTCTGTAACACCGAGGGGTTCTTGAGGCCATCTCTGGTATCAGCAAGTAGGAGGTAACCTTGCCTCACAGCTGCAGACTGCTTAAACCTGTACCCATGGCAGGCCGGTATGGTGACTCTGTGATTGAGGATAGACAGTGGTACATACAGAGAGGTGAAAACAGAACAAACATGGTGTGCTGATAAGATGGTGGAATAAACAATTTAACTATGCAGAGATTATTAAGATGTCCACGTAAGCAAGTGTGGCAGCCCATGCGTTTGCTCTCGGAGACAAGAATCACCACATAAACTGAAATCAGCTCACTGGCCTGGGCATACCCTCCAAACCACTGATTCAGGCATGTATCAGACACCTGACCAGATCTGTGCTTGAAAGAAATCTGTCATGTTTCCAGTGAAGGTTTAAAGAGTATCTTTGATGATCCAGTGTTTAAGACAGTGCCTAGCACATGGTAGGTGCCAATATCTGTGGAATGACTAAGCCAGTACTCTAGGGAAGGAAAGTGCTGTCTGAGTGAAGAGATGATGATGACAATCATGGGATCAGCATGCAGCAAGTGTTTGCTCTATTCCAAGCATGGAGCTAAATAATTATATGAATTATCTCACTTAATTTCCCCAGCACGCCTGTGAGTTAGGTTCTATTATTGTCTTCATTTTAAAATATGAGGACAGTGAGGAACAGGAAGTTTCAAGAGATGTATAATTTGTTGTTTCTGCATCCTTTTGGCTACTTAACCCACTAAAGCTGAATAATAAAGAGCGAAAACTGGAATCACCACTCACAGAGTCTTGCATGGGCATGTACCTCTAAATGGGACTTTGCAGGTAAACATTGCACTAAGTAAGACTGGAGTCCCCTAAAACTGTGCTCAGTAACAGAAAAGGGAATATTCATGAAGACACTGAATGAAAACACAAAAATCATACTCAAATAATAAACCGGCGGATAAGTTATTATACAGCAGAGCTGAGAGCTGCTGAGGTGGGGTGGGATGCTAGTGGGATGCCAGGAGAAACTCTTTTAAATGCCAGGAGAAACTCTCATAAGGAATGCTTTTGAAGCAGAAATGAAAGGACACTTCCCTGCAAAGGCATTGGAAAGAGCATAAACCAAACAGCTGAGTCACATACTACAAATTCCAGCTGCAGCTCTGAAATAAAAAGAAGCTTTCAAAGAGATGGAGGGAAAAGATAGGTCTTTTCTGTCGTATCCAGTGGCAAGTTCAATCAGCAGTAATGTCACAATCAGTCACAGACTAGAGTCTAGAGGCTGAGTGGTCACCGAGGGAGCACCCCCAAGGTCCTTCTTGGGACATTTTATAAACAGAATGCTAAAGCGTTGAAAACTAACTTGGCAATAGGAAAGAGAGGACAGAGACCTAGATTTACTTGACTTGAATAATCTGTACTATCAGAGATGGCAGAGATTGAGATCCTTGCATTGAAATTGACACGTGAAACTTCCTGCAGTAATAAGTATGATTTCAGTGTTTATTTCCGCCTTTCATACAAGAAAGGCTTTGAAGGCCGATGCAGTACAAATGTGAGATAGCTTTAGGCAAGCATTGTCCTGTGCGGTTATAGGGTTGCAAATCATTTGGCACTGGCTCTCACACTAACCTGGGACAACTCTGATCTCTCTCTAATTTAGCAAAACTTCATAGTTCCACACAGCACTCTAAATCAAGGATCAATCAATTTTTTCCTGTAAAGAGCCTATAAAGGTAGTAAATAGTTAAGGCTTTTCGAGACTTATATTGTCTATGTTGCATATTCTTCATTGTTTCTATTTTTTTAAAACCCTTTAAAATGAAAGAAAGAAAGTGAAGTCGCTCAATTGTCTCCGACTTTGTGTGACCCCATGGACTGTAGCCTACCAGGCTCCTCTGTCCATGATATTTTCCAAGCAAGAATACTGGAGTGGGCTGTCATGCCCTTCTCCAGGGCATCTTCCCAACCCAGGGATTGAACCCAGGTCTCCCGCATTGTAAGCAGATGCTTTATCGTCTGGGCCACCAAGGAAGTCTAAGTCCCTTTAAAAATATACAAAATATTCTGAGCTCAAGAGCCATACAAAAATAGGTCACTGGCTGGATTTAGTCCTCAGGATACAGTGTGCCATCCTTTTACTAAATCACTGAGAAAGTGGTTGTGTGGGTGAGAAGTGTGTATCAAGTTATGTACATAATATACCTAATTGAAGAGACACATGCTTTCACGTATATGTTAAGTATGTGAACTGTTTTTTCTCTTTTCCTTTAGAAAATAAATTCCTCTGGTGCAGAGACTTCACTAGGATTTTTACAGTTCTCAAAAACAGCAAGAAATGAATTCTACACAAAGCAGATCTCAATAAATACACACTGACAGACTACTATAGAGAAAATAGCCTATGTTAACTGACCATGGCTGGGGAAAATCTCAGTTTTCCTTTTTTCATAAGAAAAAATGCCAAGTTTTCTTTCTACTTAACATCTAAGGTTATGTGATGCGTGCTGTTTCAGTGTATATGCACCTGGTAACAATATTATCATCATCAACATCAACATTACAATTTTAACGTCGTATTTCGCATATTATGGTTTTCAAAACACTTTCTATGCATTATCCTAATATTAGTCTTGACATCAGAAATACTATGCATTTTCACAGATAATATTTCCACATTAAGAGAAAATATTAAACAGATTTCAAAAGCTCCAAATTTCCCGATGCCAAAATTTAACTAGACTAACAGCTCAAAATCTACTGTCTAGCATGATAAAGAATAAAGCAAAGAAATATGAAAGATGTTTATTTTTTCTATGTAATTATCTGAGTGTCTAATTTGATCAAGAAAAAGGACTGAAGAGCTCAGAAGACAAACTATATATAGGAACTAGAGTCTCAATAACTTTCATTTTCTAGATTTATTTTTTTGGGTCATACCTTGACTGCAGAATATGGTTGGGTTTTTCTGCCTCCAGGGTTTATTTATTTATTATCACTGCATTGAAGGACCATGTATTCTCATCATGCATTTTTAAAAACTACTGCTGAGACATTTTCACATTCAGTACTGCAATAAACATTTTATTATTGAACTCCAGTATGTTCTCCTTCCTTCTAAAGATATCTGAAGTTACATATCACTGGGAATAAAAGTACAGTCTTATTGCTGCAGAAAGTTTTTATTTACTAGAGTTCAAAATGCCAGCATTATGAGATAAGCTATCATACAAGATGTTGACATGAAAAGTCAATATGCACTACCCAGTTTGCGCTCCACAATTTTTTGTGCTGTTACTCATAGTTGGGGCATGTGGTTCTCATAAACTTCCCTTCAAATTGTCACCTCATTCCACTTATGGCTTCAAAGGCAACTTTCAAGGTTGAGAAATGAAAGGAATGGGATACAGTAATAAGTATGGGATAAGACAACTCTATCTCATCATTATTCTCACTTTGTGGTAGTTCTTGGTCTTTCTCTGGTTCTAACTTCACCAATGTATCTTTTTACTCAGTTCTACAGTCCAGAAATCCATGTGTCTCTTTCCTTCCTTCTGTCCCCAAAGGTACATAAGAAGTATGTTTGTAACATATACTTATAACCCTTTTACACAGTAGAAGTTCTCAGTTGCTTCCCAAACTATATCTAAATACAGGATGGGATGGGGAGGAAGGTGGGAGGGGCGTTCTGGATGGGGAACACATGTACATCCATGGCAGACTCATGTCAATGTTTGGCAAAATCAATACAATATTGTAAAGCAAAAAAAAAAAAAAAAAGGAAGAAGAAAGAAAGAAAAAAAATATACCTGTTCCTTGTTTTCAAGAGTTTTTGTAATTTTTGTTTTAAAATTTGACATACAATTGAAACATAACATTAGTTTCCCATACACAACAAGATGATTAGATATTGAGAAATGCTCACCACAGTGAGTCTAGATAACATCCATCGCTACACAGTTACACAATTTTTTCTTGAGATGAGAACTTTCCAGATCTACTGTCTTACTTGTTTAAGTTTGCAAAACAGTGTTATTACCATGTCTGTATACTACATCTCATGACTTAATCTTCTTCATATCTTTTAACTACTTTCATGCATTTCACCTAAGCCCCAGCCCCTGCTTCCGGCAAGGTCTTTCATAACTAACTGCTTCTTACTATCTAAGTTAATACATTGTATACATAAACCTGGTAAATCTTGTAGATCTTGAAGGTAAAGTTGATTTCCTGGGAAGAGTCTATTAACTGCTGATAATGGATATAGGTTGAGTTCAGAATCGATTAGAGGAATGATAACAAATAAACCACCAATAGTCTTTTCCCATGCCATCACCCCTTTAGTACAGAGGAGGCATATCTAGGATAAACACCTATGAGATCATTCTCCTTTCTGTCTCTTCTTTTCCTTTCTAAAGGTGACCTCAGTCAGAGCTCTGGGTCCATTCCAGAAGCTGTGACTTCAGATTCTTCAGACTGAAACATCCACAAGTCATATCATATTTTTCTTGCCATGACAACTATATAGCTTCATTTTAATTTGCCATTACGCTAACAAAGTCTCTCTTTGTTCTAACCAGTAAAAAAGGTGAAGAACATCTTGCCACATTTACCCCCAAATAACCTTTCTACTTTGTTGGTATGATTATCTCACGGACACCTGAAGGCTTCAGGTTTATTCTTCATTTACCAGCTTAGTTCATGTGTTTTCCTTTCCTGGACTTCTTCTTCTCCTGCATGTCTTCCAGTCCTTCAGAGCCTGGTTCCATATCAGTCCTCATGGAAACTTCAGTATCAGTTATCTATCATTGCATAACATTCAATGCAAACTTATTGGTATCAAAACACATTTATTATGCCTGAGATTTAATGGGTCAGGAATCTGGGCAGGGACCACTAGGGACAGATAGTTTTCATTCCACAATGACTAGGGTCTTAGTTGGGTGGCATTAATGCCTAGAGAGGCCTATGGTGGCTCAGTTAGGGTCCTATGTCTGAGGTTTTGGTTGTGGCTGCTGGCTCTCTGTCTTCTTTATTTTTCACATCACATTTGTTGCGGCTGAAATGTCTAACAAAACTTCTTAATTTTCATGTCTGTTGTCTCAATGGCTAGAATGCTGAGGCTAAAGAAATATGTTTTCATGTAGCCTTTCCATGATGATGCTGATGCTCCAATACTTTGGCCACCTGATCTAAAGAGCAGACTTACTGGAAAAGACCCTGATGCTAGGAGCCAGACATTCTGGAATGCAAAGTCAGGTGGACCCTAGAAAGCATTACTATGAACAAAGCTAGTGGAGGTGATGGAATTCCAGGTGAGCCTAAAGATGATGCTGTGAAACTGCTACACTCAATATGTCAGCAAACTTGGAAAACTCAGCAGTGGCTACAGGACAAGAAAAGGTCAGTTTTCATTCCAATCCCCAAAAAAGGCAATGTCAAAGAATGCTCAAACTACTGCACAATTGCACTCATTTCACACACTAGCAAAGTAATGCTCAAAATTCTTCAAGCCAGGCTTCAACAGTATGTTAATCATGAACTTTCAGATGTTCAAGCTGGTTTTAGAAAAGGCAGAGGAACAAGAGGTCAAATTCCCAATGTCCGTTGGATCATCAAAAAAGCAAGAGTGTTCCAGAAAATCCTGCTTTATTGACTATACCAAAGACTTTGACTGTGTGGATCTCAACAAACTATGGAAAATTCTTCAAGAGATGGGAATATCAGACCACCTGAGCTGCCTCCTGAGAAATCTGTATACAGGTCAAGAAGCAATAGTTAGAATTGGATATGGAAAAACAGACTGGTTCCAAATCGGGAAAGGAGTATGTCAAGGCTATATACTGTCAACCTGCTTATTTAACTTACATGCAGAGTAAATCATGAGAAACGTTGGACTGGATGAAGCACAAGCTGGAATCAAGATTGCTAGGAGAAATATCAATAAACTCAGCTATGCAGATGACACCACACTTATGGCAGAAAGCAAAGAAGAACTAATGAGCCTCTTGATGAAAGTGAAAGAGGAGAGTGAAAAAGTTGGCTTAAAACCCAACATTCAGAAAACGAAGATCATGGCATCTAGTCCCATCACTTCATGGCAAACAGATGGTGAAACAGGGGAAACAGTGGCAGACTTTATTTTTGGGGTCCCCAAAATCATTGCAGATGGTGACTGCAGCCATGAAATTAAAAGATGCTTGTTCCTTGGAAGAAAAGTTATGACCAACATAGACAGCATATTAAAAAGCAGAGGCTTACTTTGCCAACAAAATTCTATCTAGTCTAAGCTATAGTTTTTCCAGTGGTCATGTATCGATGTGAAAGTTGGACTGAAAGAAAGCTGAGCACTGAAGAATTGATGTTTTTTAACTGTGGTGTTGGAGTCCCTTGGACTGCAAGGAGATCCAACCAGTTCATCCTAAAGGAAATTAGTCCTGAATATTCATTGGAAGGACTGATGCTGAAGCTGAAACTCCAATATTTTGGCCACCTGATACGAAGAACTGACTCATTTGAAAAGATCCTGATGCTAAGAAAGATTGAAGGTAGGAGGAGAAGAGGAAGACAGAGGATGAGATGGTTGGAGAGCATCACCAACTCAATGAACATGAGTCTGAGTGAACTCCAGGAGTTGGTGATGGACAGGGATGCATGGTGTGCTGCAGTCCATGGGGTCACAAAGAGTTGGACATGCCAGAGTAACTGAACTGATGCTGGGAAAGATTGAGGGCAGGAGGAGAAGGAGAAGACAGAGGATGAGATGGTTGAATGGTATCACCAACTTAATGTACGTGAGTTTGTACAAACTCTGGGAGATAGTGAAGGACATGGAAGGCTGGTGTGCTGTAGTTGATGGGGTTGCAAAGAGTCAGACATGTGAACTACAAATTGGCACTTAGCAAGGGCATTGCCAATGACTGAACTACAAAGGCATTTGTCATCTGCCTCTAGGGAGACTGAACCCCATGCTGCTATAGCTGGTGACCTTCAACAACCCCTGAGGGAGTTCAGGGTGGAGTGAGGCACTCTGTGCTCCAGGGAATCTGGTGGGACAGGTTTGGATGTTTTTAGGAACAGATTTTATGATCTCAATCCTTGCATCTCCTCATATCTAGGAAGCACTAAATCCCTTCATTGTGACATCAGATCTTCATGACTAACAGAAACCTTTTGTAAAGTGAGTGCTTCATGGTATTGAACTCCCTCTTCACCAAAACCTTATATATTGGTTTTCCACCACTGCCACTTTGGAGCAGTCTCTCAGAGCTATCTGAGATGCTTCCTCCTTGGCTACAGTCCTCATTTTGCCCCAAATAAAAAACTTAACTCACAACTCTCAAGTTGTACATCTTTTTTTAGTCGACAGACATGACGCAATGACTGCTCAACAACAACACACCTTTCCATGAGGTTAGTTTGGACTCCCTCACAACATGGAACTCTCAGGATACTCAGACTTCTTTTCTGGTTCCCCCAGAGCATTAAGAGTGCCAAAAGAGGCTATCCCGGTGGGCCGTGCACAGTGATGTTTGAATGGCCATACTTGCATCTCGGCCAGGGAGTCAAGGGATTGCCTGGGCTGCGGGGCACAGGCAGTCAGTGCCTGGGCTGGGTGGAGGTGCCGTGGTACAATGAGGCACAGGATTTAAGAGATTACGGCATCTGAAACCCACAGTTTTAAACATCGCAACTTTTGTAATAATACTGAGGATCATCCCATTGATCTTCCTAGAAAAAGGACCTCTAATTTCACTAATAAGAACATGAAGGAGGTTAAGAAATCTCCAAAACAGTTGGCTGCTTACATAACTAGAACAATTGGACAATCTGTGAAAAGCCCAGATAAACTACGTAAGGTTTATAGAAGAAAAGAAGTTCATCATCCTATTCAAAATCCTTGTTACACAAAAAAGCAGCCCCTTAAATTGGGGGCTGTGTCGTGGCAAATAAAGAAAATGAACTAGCTTGTGCAGGCCACCTTCTTGAAAAATTATGGCATGATAGTTGAACATATTTGATTAACTCCAGGGATTCTGGTTCTTCACAGACAGAAAGCTCATCATCAAAATATAGTGGCTTTTTTCCTGAGGTTTCTCAGGAACATGAAACAATGGCACAGGTTTTATTCAGCAGGAATTTGAGATTGAATGTAGCTTTAACTTTCTGGAGAAAGAGAAGTATCAATGAACTTGTGGCATATTTGATAAGGATAGAGGACCTTAGAGTTGTGGTGGATTGCCTTCCCATGCTCACCAAGAGTTTACAGGAAGAAAAACAGTACATCTCACTTGGCTGCTGTGTAGATTTGTTGCCTCTAGTAAAGTCACTACTTAAAAGCAGATTTGAAGAATATATAATAATTTGGTTTAAACTGGCTTCAAACAGTCATAAAAAGGTGGTGGTCAGAACTATAATCCAAAACAGAAATTGTGAACGATGGAAATATTCAGATTTTAAAACAGCAATTAAGTGGGTTGTGGGAACAGGAAAACCATCTTACTTTGGTTCCAGGATATACTGGTAATATAGCCAAGGATGTAGATGCTTAATTATTACAGTTTCATTGAGAGACTTCATTTATAGCATTTGGCTATTCAAAACATCCCTGGACCAAAAACATCCCGTCTGAGAACTATGGAAGAAATCAAAACCATTTTTTCCTTTAAAAAACTGCATAATGAGACCACTAATGAAATGCTATTGAGCTACTTCACAATGAAGTGGAAAAAGGTCCAAAATGAGCAGCTTCAGCTTCAATGAGGTGAAAGTGCACTATGAAGATTGTTCACCTTTGCTGTGTTTGGGATTTATATGGTTATATAGCAACATTGTTTAAGAACTACTGGGTCTTAATGCAATCCTGCATAAGAATATAATTTGTACTATGTGAAAAATAAGACAGGACTTATTATTAGGAATCAGAAAGACGAATCATCATTACTTTTTTTAAAGATTGTGTTTTATAAGGAAACATTTAAATGTGTGCAGCTACTATTTTATGTTGAAAACACTTTGAAAGTTTAAACCATTATAGCAATAATCAGTACTAAAGTTTTTTGTTGACACTGAGATACTCTGTATGCAAAATGCCTTAATTATTAATAAGCCAATGTGTATGATATCAATATCTGTTTAAGAAAAGTAAAAGCAACCATGCTTCTGGCATGATAAAATCATGGAATTAAATCAGAGGTTTCCATCCGTATAGAATGTTGTTGTTTAAACTTATTCCACACCATTTTTAAAACCTGAGAATATTATCAGTATGTCTGATTTTTTTTTGCCAGAATCATGTGATGTATGTATGTATGTTATTACTATATATAAGAAAGAGATGAATCTGTATTTGTATGAATGCTTAACTGGAAATGTCTATGGAATTGACTAATTTATATTCACTTTTTTATTGTATATAGATTTCTGATATTTTCAGTTGTGTATCATTTAAGTTTTCTTCATTTGAGTAAATTCACTAAATATTTCTAAAAAAAGAGTATAAAAAAGGTCATCAAAACAATGGTAAAAAATAGTTTCAATACTTGTAACTTAGAAAACTTCTTGAGTATGTTTAAAAGGCACTATAAAGCCCTAAGAAAAAGAGAGACAACCCAATAGAAAAATGAGTAAG
The DNA here is from genome assembly GCA_007570785.1 of Antilocapra americana. Classification (NCBI taxonomy): domain Eukaryota; kingdom Metazoa; phylum Chordata; class Mammalia; order Artiodactyla; family Antilocapridae; genus Antilocapra; species Antilocapra americana. The sequence goes on along the minus strand of ML660679.1, from coordinate 3,429,455 downwards.
ATAATTGAATGGGTACTTCACAAAACAGAATTACATAATGGCTATTATGTCATGCTTTTTATAAACATATAAGAGAATTTAAGTCTCATTAATCAGGGGAATACAACGTGGACACAATATGATATCACTAGTCACCCATCAGAATAGGTAAAGTAAAAAAGATGGAAAACACTCAGAGAAGATGAGGATGTGCAGAAGCTGGACTTCTCATATACTGCTGGGGACAGACAGACCACAAGCACTGTGGGAAACAGCCTGGCCTTCCCTAGGAGCTGGCAATTCAACTCCTTGAAAATAAATAGACCACAGCTATACACCACAACATGGATGACTCTTGCAGACAGAATGCAGAGCATGAAACAATCTATGCTGCATGATTCCACTTCAACATAACTGAAAAGAGTTTTCGTAACTATCTATGGTATTTAAGGATTCATGAATAAGCTGAAAAGCTATAATGAAATACAAAGAATAGTTATCATAGGAGTCAGGGTAATGGTTATTGTTTTGGGGAAAGATAGTCATAGGAAAACTGAGGCTGACTTCTAGGGTCCAAGCAATATTCCATTTCGCAGACTGGCTGGTGGTTACATGGATGTTTGATGATAAACTGTTTAGCAGCACATTCATGCTGTGTGCATGCTCTAGTAAGTGTGCTCTATTTGATACCTAAGAAAACCAAAAATAAATTTGAAAAATTATTCTTGTTTTTTCTTGTGTTGTCTCTGGATGTGTGCCACATTTTATATTACTTTGTTCTTTTTTTTTTGTCTTCTGAGTATGGTCTTCCTGGCTAGCTAATTGCAAGGGGTTCCTGTAGGTGGGGATGGAACAGATAACATTCTAGTTTAGCTGGTATTCCCTGCCCCTCTTATCACTTGCTGTAAAATCTGGTTGCTTCCTAAAAATAAGTCTTGCTCCAATGATTCTCCATGGAGCCTCACCTGCCTGATTTCTGTGAGCTAACTGAATCCAACAAGCAGCAGGGCCTGGGAGAGGGCATGGAGAAGAATCCTGCTACCACCTGGCTCTCTCATAGTCTGCATTCAGTTTTGTAAAGGAAAGTAGCTTTTGCCCTTCAGCATGCATTCCCCAGTCTTGTTAAGTGTATTTTCTGGAAGTGATTTCTGAGACCTGCAGTGAGTGCAGCCACACTCACATCAGAACATACATCTTATACATGAAAAATAGACCTAGGGGTTGATTTTGTTTCAGCTGTTCCTAGCTGAACATGTGAAGTTCCTTCACTTCCATGTAAAGTCCTTTTTACAAGACATTTCCCAACCATTGCAAGTGCATTTTTTATTTAGATAATTCTGTCACAGAGAGAAATTTTCAATTTACTTTGAGAAATTTACATTTAAGAAAAATGCAATGTTTCTAATATCCAGTAACTGAGAGTATATAACCACCAACCAAGCGCATATTTTTCCCTCTTTATATTTTCTTGCAGTTTTCTTATTGAAAAGAGGCTAAACTGAGACCTAGAAGAATTACATTTAGAACATTTCTTTTCAAATAAAAACATGTTTGTTAAATCCTGATGGTAGTAAAATAGCAGGTGCAAAAAAAGAAGAGAGCTAAATGTTAAGACCTTGATCTGCATGGAGATTCTCTTGTTGCACATTATTATCTGTTTAATCTAATCTTTTCTCTAAGTGTTCCCTAAAATAGAAAAACTTTCAATGTAAATATTGGACTGGTGGGCCACATCATTTCTTTGATTTAAAGACTCTGGGGTATAATGAATAGAAGCTATTAGTGACAGCTATTTCTATAGCAGAGTATTTGTCAGAAGCAATATTTTATGGGAGAACAAACATTTGCATGCTGCTATGAGTGGCGGTTTCTTTGACAGTGAAGCGATGCTGCTTCCACAAATGGCTTTTACAAATGGTTCCTTTTAAACTTGTCTGTTTGCAGTGATTTTCACGAGTTCTACCATAAGATGTAATTAAGGTGCGGTTCTTGACCCTATTATATGAACTTGCTCATATGTGAGACTACAGACTTAAGAGTATGGGCTCTCAATTAAGAGCAACTGGGTTTAAATTCCAAGTCAGGCACTAGCTGGCTGTGTAACAGACAGTAACTATGGTAACTTGATTTCTGAACCTCAGTTTACTCATCTATGAACTGAAGAAAAAGAAAACCTATTTTATGGATCATTGAGAGGAGTTGAACTAATAACACAGGTATGAATATCTTTTAACATCGTGTCTCACACCTAGTATGTGCTCAATCAATGTTGGTTCTTATTATTTTGTCTAATATGGTTACTGTTACAGTAAATTGATTCATTTTGATAAGCAAGCCCATATAACAAAGTTCAATTCAGTTCAGTTTCTCAGTCATGTCTGACTCTTTGTAACCCCATGGACTGCAGCACACCAGGCTTCCCTATCCATCACCAACTCCCAGAGCCTACTCAAACTCAAGTCCATCACGTCAGTGATGCCATCCAACCATCTCATTCTCTGTTGTCTCCTCCTTCCACCTTCAATCTTTCCCAGCATCAGGGTCTTTTCAAATGAGTTGGCTCTTCCCATAAGGTGGCCAAAGTACTGGAGTTTCAGCTTCAGCATCAGTCCTTCCAATGAATATTCAGGAATAATTTCCTTTCGGATAGACTGGTTGGATCTCCTTGCAGTCCAAGGGACTCTCAGGAGTCTTCTTTAACACCACATTTCAAAAGCATCAATACTTTGGTGCTCAGCTTTCTTTATAATCTAACTCTCACAGCTATACGTGACTACTGGAGAAACCATAGCTTTGACTAGACAGACCTTTGTTGGCAAAGTCAAAAAAATAAGACCTCCCCAAATGACAGCACCTTAACAAAACATGGACTGCTGGACTAGAAGAGATGAAGCACTATGAAGGATCTGATATTTCATCCTACTTGCAAGCTAACTCAGTGGCTTGATGCAGTTTTGTGGATGTTGGCAGATGGCACAAGATTCCTGAATCAGACATGAAGGACTGATTTTTAATTTACTACTCACAGCATGGTGGCAGCATGAGCATATTTGGATCAGTTCCCTTTGTTTCCCTCCCCAACCTCAAGCCTCCCGAGGGCAATGTGGAGCCTATCAGGTGGATGCCCATTTGCAGTGAGTTGGCAAAACAGGAAGAATCCTGTGTTTAGGTACTTCCAATTTGTAGAAGGGGTTGAGAACAAATGTGCCCAAACTTTGCCCCAAGGGAGAGGTTATCTTTACCCTTCTTCACTGCTAACAAATCTTCCCTCTTTCCTAGAGGGAGATGCCATCTCTATTGCCCAAGATTGCTGGCTTGCAAACATCCTGGAAAAGCAAGTCTAGAATAAGATCAGACAATGCCTCTACTCCAAAGATGTGCAGACATGCGAGAGAAATATGAATCACGGTCCCCTACAAAGACAAAAACAGAGTGGGTTTGAAGAGGAAATAGGTGAAAAGGAGATGGGAGAGTAATGTATAATAAAGTTTTTTCTTTGATATTCTTTTCTCGTTTTTACTGATGTATAATATACTCAAAAACAACAGAATGATCTCTGTTTGTTTCCAAGGCAAACCATTCAATATCAAGGTAATCCAAGTCTATGCCCCGACCAGTAATGCTGAAGAAGCTGAAGTTGAGCGGATCTATAAAGACTGTTCATAGAATGATTCTTAGAAGTTCTACAAGAACTGTTAGAACTAACACCTGAAAAAGGTGTCCTTTTCATTATAGGGGACTGGAATGCAAAAGTAGGAAGTCAAGAAGCACCTGGAATAACAGGCAAATTTGGCCTTGGAGTACAGAATGAAGCAGGGCAAAGGCTAATAGAGTTTTGCCAGGAGAATGACTGGTCATAGCAAACACCCTCTTCCAATAACACAAGAGATGACTCTACCCATGGACATCACCAGATGGTCAACACCAAAATCAGATTGATTATATTCTCTGCAGCTAAAGATGGAGAAGTTCTATACAGTCAGCAAAAACAAGACCGGGAGCTGACTGTGGCTCAGATCATGAATTCCTTATTGCCAAATTCAGACTTCAATTGAAGAAACTAGGAAAAACCACTAGACCAGTCAGGTATGACCTAAATCAAATCCCTTATGATTATACAGTGGAAGTGAGAAATAGATTTAAGGGACTAGATTGGATAGACAGAGTGCCTGATGAACTATGGACAGAGGTTTGTGACACTGTACAGGAGACAGGGATCAAGACGATTCCCAGGGAATAGAAATGCAAAAAAGCAAAATGTCTGTCTGAAGAGGCCTTACAAATAGCTGTGAAAAGAAGAGAAGCAAAAAGTAAAGGAGAAAAGGAAAGATACACCCATTTGAATGCAGAGTTCCCAAGAATAGCAAGGAGATAAGAAAGCCTTTCTCAGTGATCAATGCAAAGAAATAGAGGAAAACAACAGAAGAGGAAATACTAGGGATCTCTTCAAAAAACTGAAATACCAAGGGAATATTTCATGCAAAGATGGGCTCAATAAAGGACAGAAATTATATGGACTTAACCGAAGCAGAAGATACTAAGAAGAGGTGGCAAGAGTACACAGAACTATACAGAAAAGATCTTCATAACCCAGTTAACAATGATGGTGTGATCACTTACCTAGAGCCATACATCCTGAAATGTGAAGTCAAGTGGGCCTTAGAAAGCATCACTACGAACAAAGCTAGTGGAGGTAATGGAATTCCAGTTGAGCTATTTCAAATCATAAAAGATGATGCTGTAAGTGCTACACTCAATATGCCAGCAAATTTGGAAAACTCAGCAGTGGCCACAGGACTGGAAAAGGTCAATTTTCATTCCAATCCAAAGGAAAGGCAATGCCAAAGAATGCTTAAACTACCACACAACTGCACTCATCTCACACGCTAGTAAAGTAATGCTCAAAATTCTTCAAGCCAGGCTTTAGCAATTCGTGAACTGTGAACTTCTAGATATTCAAGCTGGATTTAGAAAAGGCAGAGGAACCAGAGATCAAATTGCCAACATCTGCTGGATCATCGAAAAATCAAGAGAGTTCCAGAAAAACATCTATTTATGCTTTACTGACTGCTCCAAAGCCTTTGACTGTGTGGATCACAATAAACTGTGGAAAATTCTTAAAGAGATGGGAATAGCAGACCATCTGACCTGCCTCTTGAAAAACCAGGTCAGGAAGCAACAGTTAGAACTGGACTTGGAACAACATACTGGTTCCAATTAGGAAAAGGAGTAAGTCAAGTGTGTATATTGTCACCTTGCTTATTTAACTTCTATGCAGAGTACATCATGAGAAATGCTGGGCAGGAGGAAGCCCAAGCTGGAATCAAGATTTCTGGGAGAAATATCAATAACCTCAGATAAGCAGATGACACCACCCTTAGGGCAGAAAGTGAAGAAGAACTAAAGAGCCTCTTGATGAAAGTGAAAGAGGAGAGTGAAAAAGTTGGCTTAAAGCTCAACATTCAGAAAACTAAGGTCATGGCATCTGCTCCCATCACCTCATGGCAAATAGATAGGGAAACAGTGGAAACAATGAGAGACTTTATTTTTGGGGGCTCCAAAACCACTGCAGATGGTGACTGCAGCCATGAAATTAAAAAATGCTTACTCCTTGGCAGGAAAGTTATGACCAACCTAGATAGCATATTAAAAAGCAGAGACATTACTTTGCCAACAAAAGTCTGTCTAGTCAAGGCTATGGTTTTTCCAGTGGTCATGTATGGATGTGAGTGTTGGACTATAAAGAAAGCAGAGCACTGAAGAATTGATGCTTTTGAACTGTGGTGTTGGAGAAGACTCTTGAGAGCCCCTTGGACTGCAAGGAAGTCCAACAGTCCCTCCTGGGTATTCATTGGAGGGTCTGATGTTGAAGCTGAAACTCCAATACTTTGGCCACCTCATGCGAAGAGTTGACTCATTGGAAAAGACCCTGATGCTGGGAAAGATTGAGGGCAGGAGGAGAAGGCAACGACAGATGATGAGATGGTTGGATGATATCACCGACTCCATGGACATGGGTTTGGGTAGACTCCAGGAGTTGGTGTTGGACAGGGAGGCCTGGCGTGCTACAGCTCATGGGGTGACAGAGTCAGACATGACTGAGCAACTGAACTGAATTGAATATACACACAAGAAGATTTCTGTATATTTCTACAATTCAACTTTCAAAATGGATCACAACCCAGATCAACAAAGGGCTGATCTCCTGCTCCCAGAACACCCCTTGTACTCTCTTCCCATCAATAACCACTCCCCAAGGGTTACTGAAGGGTAACTACTAACCATAGATTAGTTTTGCTCACTTTTGAACTGAATTTAAATGGAACCATAGGATATATACTCTTTGTGATTTCTTCCCTTTGCAACTTGTTTTTTTTTTACTTGACATTATTAGTGGTGGTATTTATAAATAGTATTTATCCATACTATTATATGCCTTTTCCATGGTTTATTTTAATGCTGTATAATTATCCCTTATGTGGCAATATGGCATTTATCCATTCTACTGTTGATGAGCATTTATTTAAGTCCTGGCTTTGGATTATTACAAATATTGCTGCTATGAACACTGAGTTTTCTGGTGAGTATATATTTGCATTTCTGTTGGGTATATACCTATGAAGAAAAATTCTAGGCCTGAAAGTTTTGAATGGGTTAAATATGCTAATGCCAAACCCTGCTTTTACAATAATAATTTTCCTGGTTCTTTATTATTTTCCTCCAAAAAGTACATCGGCAGCAGCTTGAAACAACATGCCACTCTACGTCCATGATTAAAATAAAAGAGTTTTTAGAAGCCAGTTTAAATTAGACATTTTCATCGGCCTACATGTGAAATTTTAATTAAAATACATTCACATTAAGACTCCATCAGTTGAGCGCAGCTATTCACTTTTGCTGCAAAACAAGCAAGGAGGCAAAGATAGACTTGAGGCATTTGCAGCGTGCATACCCAAAAGTAGAACAGACAAAACAGAAGTGGAAGCTAATATGGAAAGAAAATGTCTGTGACAGTAAGTCCCAGTCATGCTAGAAGAGCAGCTTAAGAAGAAATTGATATGCATATATTCCCTATATTTCAAATACTCAATTGGCTGTGTGAGCAAATAAAATGGTGTGAAAAGAGTAGGTTTACTGGTTAGATTCACTAAGCCAGGCGAAAATAGCAGGTAAAAACATTAATCCACAGAAGCAATTCCCTAAACAGTAAGATTCTATCTGCCAGAATATAGAAAAATCAGGAAGTTTAAGAGCTGTAGCCAAATCCAGAGACATGAAAGGAAAATGAGAAAGCCATAAAGGGTAGAAATCAGGCCAAGTCTCTAAGGACATCTTTAAAAAAAAAAAAAACCATGAATCACATATATTTCTTTATAGGACAAATGCAAGAAACTACAGTCTGAAGCAAAAACGTAATGCCACTTGCAAAAGATACTGAAAAGTCTACTGATAAGTAAGTGTTCCTTAAACATCCAGAGAAATGGATCACAGTGATGGAACTGACGGGGGAATCCAAGGAATCTATCTATTCAGCTATTTCCTTTTTAAGTTTTAATGTTGCCTCACTGCCTCACTGCATTTTGGTTTCTCTTTTGAAAAGACGTGGGGAGGAAAGGTTCCAAGAGAAATGAAAAAGGAGTGACTTAGGCAGAATGAATTTCAATTACCAAAAGCCAGTGATGGGAAGGCCCTTCCCAGATGGAGGAGGTTCGTATCAACTTACAAATGGGCTGGGGTGAAGGAGGACAGAGGTGTCACACCTGATCATTTTCCCTGCAGCAGCTGCCTTAGGGACTGAACACTCACTGCCTTAGGGAATGGGGCATGTTTTAGTAGTACTAGCAGTTAAGTCTGCATTTACAGCACAAATGCTGTAACAAATCATAAACTTTAATTTTGTAATTTGTATATAATTTATGTTTACTAAATTTATATTTACTAATATGAGTGTGCTCTAAGCAATGGTTTTCCAAATTTGGTCCCTGGACCAGCAATGTGAACATCACCTGGGAATTTGTTAGAAATGCAAACTATCAGTTGGGGCCCAGTCATCAGAGTTTTACCAAGTCCTCCAAGGGATTCTGAGTCATTCAAACATTTGAGAATCACTGCTCTAAAGTACTCAAAGAATTCAGAAGAAAGAGGAAAATCAAAAGTCTTCATTCACTGGTACTCACTTCTCTGCAGGTAGCTTTGTGACCTGATTTGGAGTGAGACCTAATAAACCTTTTTGAGGCTTTAACTATATTCACGTTCAAAATAGGTGAAGATATACATACATCACAAACATATTAGCAGATCTTTTTTTGCTCTTGGTACCTCTGGTTGGGATTCTGCAAGATATCAATATGTTGTCTCATAAAAGGTGAAAACCTTTAAGGAAAGGCTCAGCCTTGTTCTGTGAATTTCAGAAGCCTGATTGTAGTGTAACCTAAAGTGATGACTCAGAGTAAATTTCCTTTGACCCAAGGATAGATGAGATTTTCTACGCGAAGGCGGAGGGGAGCCAAAAGTGGAACTGCTGAGAGCTTACAGACGAGAAAGTCCTGAGAAGGGGGCCTATGCCCTCAACTCCCACCCCAGCCCTCAACCAAACTACTGGCTCAGGGGATCAGGGTGTAGAAACCCTTGGGGGTTTTTTGTTTTGGTTTGGTTGGGGGAGGTGAGAGCTCGGTGGCTTTTAGTAGCAAAAGAGCTGCCTCTATTTTCTGTCCATTCATGGGGCTTGCTACAGTCTCCAAGGATTCCCCATGCCGTTCTATGGTATGGCTGTGAAAGAAGGACCCATATTATTGAGTAGGGTACCCTAGACTCTAGAGTGGTATAGGATCTCAGAATGTCTTTCATGTGTATGACAGTGACAAAGACATGGCACAGAGAGTGGGCACATACAAAGAGACGGTGTTGGCAGGAATGTGTCAGGATGCACAGACCTAAGTTGCCTGGACCATAAAAATATACCCAAGGAAAGAGTGTGGCCATTTATTGCAGTAAGAACACTTAACATGAAATCTATTCTCTTAACAATATGATCCAGTAATCCCACTTCTGGTTATTTAGGCAAAAGAATTGAAATTAGGATCTCAAAGAGATATTAGCATGCTCATGTTCATTGCAGCACTATTAACAATAGTCAACACATAGAAACAATATAAATGTCCATCAATAGATGAATAGATAAACTGTAATAAGGATAATGAATATAGACAATGACATTGTACTATTATATAACTATCTAATGTGATAAATATCACTACAATAGCAATCATTTACAATATGTAAATGTATCAAAGTAACACATTGTACACCTTAATTTTACGCAATGTTATGTGTCAAGTATATTCAATAAAAAACAGAAGTCAATGCATTTAAAAATTAATATAAATATTTGTGAGAAACTAAAATAGCAAATTACTACATAATGACCATCTTTGCGATTACTAATGAGTGGATAACTTTGGGACATTAAAGACCTGGGGGGAATGTGAAATATACATGCAATAGAACATTACTCAGTCTTACCAAAAAAAAGGGAAATTCTGCAACATATGACAACATGGATGATCTTTGAGGACAGTATGTTAAACTAAATAAGCCAGTCACAAAAGGATAAATATGATAAATACCACTTACATGAGGTATCAAATTCATAGACTCATAGAGCAAAATAGTGGTTCCCGGGGTTGGGGGGTGGGAACTTGGAAATACTGTAGAATATTTTAAATCTGGTAAGATAAATTCTCCCCTCACTTCTTTCTTTTGCCAATGAAGTGAAGTAAAGTAAAAGTTACTCAGTCATGTCCAATTCTTTGCGACCCCATGGACTGTATAGTTCATGGAATTCTCCAGGCGAGAATACTGGAGTGGGTAGCCTTTCCCTTCTCCAGGGGATCTTCCCAACCCAGGGATTGAACCCAGGTCTCCCACATTACAGGAAGATTCTTTACCAGCTGAGCCACAAGGGAAGCCCTCTTTTCCAAATATCTTTGGCTATTACATTTTAACCTTTCAAAGGAACATAAAATTTAATTTGTCATACATTATTAAATATCTTATTAAGAATTTTGTTTGCTACTGAATTCATGTAATATTTGGTATATTTTTGAGGCATATTTGAAAATTCAGTTTTCAAGTTGAGGTATAATTTACATATAACATTATGTTAGTTTCAGGTATATAGCATAATGCTTTGATAAGTGTAAAATTCATTATCACATAGTTAAATTTTTCTTTTGATGAGAACTTTTAAGACCAACTCTCTTAGCAACTTTAAAATATAGAATACAGTATGTTACCATGCTATATATTTACATCCTCAGAATTTATTTAGTTTATAACTGGAAAATTGTAACTTTAGACAACCTTCACCCATTCCTCCCACCCTTCACCCCGCCTCTGGCAACCATCAATCGATTCTCTGTACAGTTGGATATTTTTTAATATTCACTCTTAAATTCATCATCATAGTATGACTCTTAGATTTTCTTTTATGACTTTTAGTGTTTCTTTCCTAAAACAGATCTTGCATGCTTCTTTTTAATCTTATTCACAGGAGATTTTTTAAAACAGTTTTTCTTGCTATTGTGAGTGGGGTATTTCTTCCATAGCAATTTTTTGTTTTTCACTCAATAAATATTTATTGATAGGTGGTATGAGTCCACTGTATTTGAAAGTGGTTATTTCTAATGCATAGCAAAACTTTAAGAACTTTGTTATTCTTATTGCATATCTGGCCACCTTTATGGGTTTCCTAATTGGTTTTATAGTTTTGTGGTTGGTTCTCTTGGATTCATAGTGTCTGTAAATTATCATAATTTTTCTTTTCCTTGCTAAGATTTTTACTTCTTACATTTTAATGTCCTATTACATTGGCTAGGCTTTCCAGAACAGTTTTGTGGAGATAATGAGAATTCTTGTCTTGTTCCTACTGATAATGAGAATGCTATTCAAATTTCCCTGTTAACTATGATGTTTAGTATAAGTTTCTGGTAGATAGTCGTTCATCAAGTCAAGAAATTTATATTCTTAGAATTACTGGGAATTTTTATCAGGAAAGTTTTGAATTTTATCAAAATAATTTAGCATTGAGTAGAAGTAATATGATTCTCTATTTTGTTAATGTGATTAATTATATTAATATAGTTCTTAGTACAAATTATCCTTGTTTCCTGGAATTAATCCTTGGATCTAATACTCTTTCACTCTTGTAATTTTTTTTTGCTCAAGTTTCATTTAAGACTTCTACATTTATTTTTGTGAGATTGGCTTACAAGGTCTTATAAGACTTGTATATCAGGATTATGCTAGCCTAATATATTGGCAAACTTTTCTTCATTTTCTATGCTCTGACAAATTTTAAGTGGAAAAAATATTTTCTGTTCTTGATGAGATTGGTAAAATTGACCTGAGAAACTAATTGGGCCTGTTACCTTTTGAAGGATGGCAATTTTATTACTTTCTGAATATTTTATAGCTATTTACCCTTTCAGTCTATCTTTGTCTTCTTCAGTCTGATTTGGAAATTTATATTTTTCTAGGGAATCATTCATTTCCTCTGAAAGGAGCAGGAAGCTTGCAGAGGATCCTCATGATTTCCAGCATAATAAAGAATTTTCTTGGGCCTGAAAAAGTTTAGTGTTACTCCTTCAAGGAACTGATTTTTCTTTCTTTCTCCCCTTCACATTTTTCATCAGTTTGTTTCTGAAGTCCAAAAGTTGCCAGGCTCTGTTCTGCATTTTTTTTCCAGCCACAACTCATGCTGCAGAAATCCTCCCTTCAGCTCTTTGGAATTGCAATTTACTCTTCTTGTTCCTCTCTCAGTTATCATCCAGTCTCCTTATTCCAGAAATCCCTTCACATTTTGGGCCACTTTTGTAATTCCTTTTTTTTTGTCTTTTCCAGTACCTGATAGCAGTGCTTGTCAAACTTTAAGGTATATACAATCACCTGAGGATATTGTCAAGATGGAGATTTTGCTTCAGAGGAGCTGGGCCTGACCCAAGAACCTGCATTTCGATCAATCAAGTGCTGCTCTGGGTCCTTGGACCACATTTTGGGTGGCATTGAAAGGAGCCTTGAAGATCCCTTGATGTAATTTTCTCAAGGGTTAAAATAACAGATTCATAGTGGTTAAGAGCCATGTGTCTTTAGTAGTGGTTAATAAAGGTCCTACTTAATATACCATGTTGCTTTCTACCAAGTTGCCTTTAGGTCTTTGCAGATAAAGTCAAGGGAAATGAGAGTATATCCCATTTACATGTAATGCCTTTTTAGTTCAACCATACATTATGTATCAAAACAAAAGGAGTTTTGTTACAGCCAATATCTTCAAAGATAACAGTAAATTTGGTCTTCATGCTCCTACCCTGATGAAGGCCACTTACAGAAGAAAGCAATGTTGCTGGTGTTAAAAAAGACCAGATTACCATCACCATCATCCTATCACTAGTACCATTCTCATGCTAAAGCATGCTCTCTCCACTCCTGACAAATCTCTCAGTTTGTTTCTACACTACATCCCAGTAACTTCACTGTCATAAACCTATACATGCTAAAGTTGCTCAATCGTGTCTGAGTCTTCACGACCCAATAGACTATACAGTCCATGGAATTCTCCAGGCCAGAACACTGGAGTGGGTAGCCTTTCCCTTCTCCAGGGGATCTTCCCAATCAAGGGCTAGAACCCAGGTCTCCCATATTGCAGGCTGGAGTGCCTATCAAATAGTAAAGGATCTTTGTTGAAAATATAAAGGTTAATTTAAAAATTTAATTTTCCCTATTGTCACAGGGAAAGTGTTGTCTTCTCCTTCTCCATTACAGCACTCCCCTGAGAAATCTAATATTCGTGACTTCTTTCTCTAACTCTTTGATATGTATGTAAATCTTTGCAAGGGCTAGGTAAACCTTATATCAACTTTACAACTAAGGAATGTTTTTGTTAAGGGTCTAAGAACCATCTCTTTGAAATGTAAACCTCAAGGAAGACACTGCCTCTATTTTTCTGTTACCTTGGGAATCTAGCTTAGGTGCCTCTCTCTGAGCTATAAACCATTTCCTTCTCATAAAGATAAGAGAAATTTTAGTATTCCTCTGGATAAAAGCAATTAACAAAAAAAATGGCTGCCTCAATTACCAGGTGAACTCTGGATGAACTATGAAAGAATGCATAGCAAAGGGTACTGTCAAGGTTTCTCATAAGAAGACAAGTTAGCATTAATGTAGTGAATATGTATCTAATGGATTTTAACTGCTCGGCTATATAAAAAGAATAGTATTTCTTTCTTTCTATTCTCATATGATTTCCTATGAAGAAGCACATTGTAATCTGACTTAATACTTTTTCAAAAAATAAATCTGTTTTCTTTCTTTTCAACATTTTGTGGAGAGGATTTTGGAGGTTGACAGGATTTAAGATGTTCCCCAATAAGGGAGAAAAAGGGACAGAAGCAAAAATAAACCAGAATAGGAAGTCAGCAAAGGAAAGGGGGAATGAAGAAAGGGAGGGAGGAAGAAGGGGATATCCACGTGAAAAAAAATGAATGTAGATACAGACCTTATACCCTTTACAAAAATTAACTCAAAATGGGCCAAAGACCTAAAATGCAAATCTATAAAACTCCTAGAAGATAACATAGGAGAAAATCTAAATGACTTTAGGCATGGTGATGATTTTTTAGATAAACAACCAAAGGCATGATCCATGAAAGACAGAACTGATGAGGCGGGCTTCATTCAAATTAAAAAACTCTGCTCTGTGAAAAATAATGTCAAGAGAATGAGAAGATAAGACAGAAAGTAGGGAAAACATTTATAAAGACACATCTGAAAGAGGACTGTTGTCCAAAATATACAAAATACTCTTAAAAGTAAATAATAAAATAGTGAACAATCCAAATATAAAAATGGGCAAAAGAACTGAATAGGTGCCTCATCAAAGATACACAGATGGCAAGTAAGTATATGAGAAGATGTTCAATATGATATATAGGGAATTGCAAATTAGAATGATACATTATTCTACACCTACTTGAATAGCCAGAATCTGAATACCAAATACCGTTGAGGATGTGAATCAACAGGAACTCAATCAATACATTGATTGACAGAGGGAATGCAAAATGGTATAGCCACTTCAGGAAACAGTTTGGCAGATTATTACAAAAGTAAAAAAAAACCCAAAACCTTTTACCATATGATCCTGCAATTGTGCTTCTTGGTATTTACCCAAATGAACTGAAAACATGTTCCTACAAAAACCTGCCCTTGACTGTTTATGGCAGCTTTATTCATAATTGCTAAAACTTGGAAGCAACCAACATGTCCTTCAGTACGAGAATGAATAAATAAATTTGGTATATCCAGTCAATAGAATATTATTCAGTGCTAAATAGAAATGAACTCTCAAGCCATGTAAAGACATGGAAGAAACTTAAATCCTTATTATCAAGTGAAAGAATGCAATCTGACAATGCTACATACTCTATGATTTCAACTGTATGACATTCTAGAAAAAACTATAGAAGCAACAAAAAGATTAGGGATCATCAGTGATCAGTGGGGAGAGATGGATGAGTAAGCAGAACAAAGAGGATGTTTAGGACCATGAAACCAGTCTGTAGGATACTATAATTGTGGGTACATGTCATTATATATTTTTCCCAACCTATAGAACGTACAACACTAAGAATGAACCCTAATGTAAACTATGGACTTTGGGAGACTAACATGAGTCAGTGCATGTTCATACATTATAGCTACCTTAATAAATAAAAAATATCTAAAATTCTAAAGCCTCACTTGGCATGAAGGATGGGAGAAAAAGTGACAGAAATGGATGTAACTTGGCTTTGAGGAGTAACTGCGTTTTATTTGTAGCATGCTCTTCCTAGGGAGACCAAGCGGAAAGGTCAAGCTTGAGCTGTAGTCTTTATCTCCAATCTGTCTAATCAGATTTCTGATCCTCTAGAGAGAACCAAGGGTGAGATAGAGACTGCAAAACAATATGTAATGCAGAATAATAGTAATAATAAAACTTTGTGCTTTTCCTTATTTCTCTTCCTGATACGAAATAGGAAATGACAGCATGATGATCTATATATGTTTACCTTTGTCAACTACAAATTGGCACTTACCAAGAGCATTGCCAATGACTGAACAACAAGGCATTAACCATCTGCCTCTACTGAGACTGAACCCCATGCTGCTATAGCTGCTGACCTTCAACAACCCCTGAGGGAGTTCAGGGTGGAGTGAGGCACTGTGTGCTCCAGGGAATCTGGTGGGACAGGTCTTTAGATAGTTGGATGTTTTTAGGAACAGATTTTATGACCTCAATCCTTGCATATCCTCATATCTAGAGAAGCACTAAATCCCTTCAAGGTGACATCAGACCCTCATGACTAACAGAAAACCTTTTGTAAATTGAGTGCTTCATGGTATTGAACTCCCACTTCACCAAAACCTTATATATTGACTTTCCCCCACTGCCTCTTTGGAGCAGTCTCTCAGAGCTATCTGAGATGTTGCCTCCCAGGCTGCAGTCCTCATTTTGCCCCAAATAAAACCTAACTCACAACTCTCAAGTTGTACATCTTTTTTAGTCAACACTTTGATTTCTTTATCAAGGCATAAACAGATCATGTATGTTTTGCCTGGTTTTCAGTAAAAATGCTTTAAACAGAAATGAATATGGTGGGGTGTGGGGGAGAGGCTCAACAGGGAAGGGATAAGCGCATACTCATAGCTGATACACATTGTACTGTACACACCAACATAACATTGTAAAGCAATTATTCTCCAATTAAAATTTTAAAAAAGAAATGAATTATGAGCTGAAACAACCCTTATATCAAGGAATATTTTGATGCTGGAATACAAGTTTAACAGAGAAGTCTGTGATTTGAGGACTTTGAGAGATAATTAGAATATCTAAACTCATGTTTTCTAGTAGTCAATTATTTAGTAGTAAGTAGAAATATTTTATTTTTAAATAACGTGTTAAATTCTTAATCAGGCCTTTAATGTTCTTTACATATGTATCTTTTAGGTGTAGAAAGGAAATTCTTTTCTCTTGTCCATGAAAGACAAATGGTCATGTATACTTAACGCCTTATTTAGGAAGTACTGGAAGAAAATGCTCACTGTTCTTTCTACCTCACACTTGATCCTCTGGTGGATCAGAAACATGATTAGAGAGATTTGAGATAAAGACCTCACCTCATGCTTGGCCATTCCTCTTGGTCTCCCTAGGACGAGCATGCTCACAAACAAAACACAGTTCAGTTCAGCTCAGTTGCTCAGTCGTGTCCAACTCTTTGAGACCCCATGAACCACAGCACGCCAGGCATCCCTGTCCATCACCAACTCCAGAGGCCACCCAAACCCAAGTCCATTGAGTCAGTGATGCCATCCAACCATCTCCTCCTCTGTCGTCCCCTTCTCCTCCTGCCCCGAATCCTACTCAGCATCAGAGTCTTTTCCAATGAGTCAACTCTTTGCATGAGGTGGCCAAAGTAACCAAAGTACATCCATTTATGTCACTTTTTCTCCCATTCTTCATGCCATGTGAGGCTTTATCATTTTAATTAAATAGATATTTATTTATTGTCTTTTTCTGCCCGTGAAGAATGAAAGCTTCCTGAAGGCAAAGATGGTGTCCTTTTATTGACAACACAGACACTAGCAAAATTTTTTACTCAGAGTATGTGTACATAGTACAAAGTCTGCTGCATGCTGAAATTAATTCTCTTATCCTATGTTAGTCAACTCAGACTTCTGGCTTTCCCTTGAATATTCTCTAGGTTTTCCTACTGCCATGCCTTTTTTATGTGTTTCTCCATGTAATGCTCTTTTCCATTAATTCCTACCCTTGGTCTCATTTTTTCCTTTTTGAAATCTTATTGACCCCTCAAGGTCTATCTCATTCTCAGACATCCTCAGTGATTTCTCTCCTGATAAACTCAACCAAAATGGTCTACTCCTTTTAAACCTCACAATACTTTTATTTCTCTGAAATAGTTTACCATGTTAAAATTGACATTTTATTCAATTACATGCATGCTCTCTCCCTTCCTTTTGATTATAAGTTTTCTAAGGATAAGAATTATTTTTTGTGAGGGGTGAGAGGGAGGTTCAAGAGGGAGGGTGCATATGTATACTTATGATTGATTTACGTTGTTGTATGGCAGAAACCAATACAATACTGTAAAGCAATTTTCCTCCAATTAAAAAAAAGAAAGCTGTGGTACATATACACAATGGAATATTACTCAGCATTAAAAAAATTCTTTTGAAGCAGTTCTACTCAGATGGACGAAACTGGAGCCCATTATCCAGAGTGAAGTAAGCCAGAAGCAAAAACAACAATACAGTATATTAACACATATATATGGAATTTAGAAAGATGGTAACGAGAACCCAACATGCGAGACAGCAAAAGGAACGCAGATGTATAGAACAGACTCGTGGACTCTGTGGATGAGGGTAAGGGTGGGATGATATGGGAGAATGGCATTGAAATATGTTAATTATCATATGTCTAATCAATCGCCAGCCCAGGAGTGATGCTTGGGGCTGGAGAATCGAGATTTCACAGGGGGAGGGGGGGGGGAGGGAGGAGGGAAGGGGGTTCTGGAGGGGGAGCATATGTAAACCCATGGTGATATCATGGCATAGTATGGCAAAAACAATAAAAAAAAAGGAACTGTGTTTTAGTCATCCTTCTATCTTCATCAGCACTTGAAACTTAGTGGATGATTTGAAAATGTTCTTTTTTGTTCTGGCAGTACCAAGTATAACTCTATAAATAATTAAATATTAAATAAATAATCTGTGGGTTAAATTTATTTAACCCATAGATTCAATAGCAAATATATTAACTGATTACCTAAGTCACAGTCTGATTTACTTACATTACTAGGCAATAGGTATTGAGTTTTACAAACTAATAGCATGCCTTACATATTTAGTAATTCATAAAATATGATTTCTAGTATGCTTATAGATGTTGGCTGAGCTTTCCAAGTGAAAAGTTTGTATAACAATTGTGATATGACTATAGAGTGGCTGTACCATTAGCCTAATCATAAGAATCTTTAGGTATACAGATTTGCTTTTCTAGACTACCAAAGAGCTATAGTTAATATGCTATAGTTTTTTATAATTTTAAAATCTTAAGAGATGTATTATTTAAGATAAAAATGTGAGATAATTATGAATGAACATTTTATTTTCTCATTTATAAGATACCTGGACTCCTTAAGGTATCTGGCAAATATAAAAATGTGACTTTCAAAAAGCTGTAAGATGAAAACTCCTAACTGCTGAAGGTTTAATTTTATTAGAATATTTAGCACCAGATCATGTAAGGAAGGATATTCTGCTTAAAGTCTGAGACATTTGATTTCTTGCTCCCTGTCAGAGTAGAAGTTGGCACCCTCTGCTTACAAAGGTCTATTTTACTAGCATTGTAAAGCAGTACAGAGAATGCACTATGCTTGTAAAATCATTCTTCAGTCTTATTATTTAGTTCTTTCTGACAATTATACCCAATCTTTTAATGTTAAGTCAATTTCAAATGCCAAAAATACAATGAATACTTGTACACATTCTTTACTAATTAAATACAGGAGTGCTTATTTCCACTAAGACCTATTCATCCAAAAAATTATGGAAATGATTTAAGTGGGTATATTATAAAATTTCAATTGATCTGTACAATGTTTGAGGCTTTTCTTTCTGAGAACTAATATCCTACAAATTGGTAAAGTAACACTGGTCTGAGCCACCTGCATGTTCTTTTGCTCATCTTTTAAAACTTATAAATAGGGACCCATTTTCTTTTTTAAGGCTGGCATATTTTATGCATCCTCTTTTGACTTTCATTAAAGGGATTTTGGGCTTCCCTGGTGGCAGTGGTAAAGAACCCACCTGTCAATGCAGGAGATGTGGGTTCGATCCCTGGGTTGGAAGATCCCCTGGAGAAGGAAATGGCTACGCACTCCAGTATTCCTGTCTGGAGAATTCCATGGACAGAAGAGCCTGGAGGACTAGAATCAATGGGGTTGCAAAGACTTGCAAAGAGTCTGACATGACTAAATGACTAAACAACAATAACAAAAGGAGTTTGTTTTCCATATCACATAGCGACATTTGTATACCCCAGCTTCTGTTGTGTTGTTTGAGGATACTTTATTCAACAAAGCTTTGCTGCTGTCGGTTTTGCCTTCTCTTGTCAGGAAACACGTGGCATACTAAAATTAAAACAATTCATAGAGGGTTTATAAAGTTCCTAAGTACAAAGAATTCATTTGAGTGTAGGTGAAACCACAGGATATAGGGAAAAAATCTGAGGCAGTGGAGTTGTTACCACTTCTAGGGCCTAAGAAACAAGGGAGAAGTTACTGGAACCCAGAACATGAGAAAATTATGTAGAGTAGGTTACCTCAAGAAGATTATTTGAGCAACAGAGCCAGTCTAAGGCAAGGCTGTAGGAAAGGATCTTGGAGAAAAATTACCCTTTTCTCTCTCTTTATTCTCTTCAGTTTTCCAGAGCTCCAAGTAGGTTAAAACCAACCAGAAGACAGGAGCTATAGAAGCCTTGGGGCTGTGGTCTAAAGGGATGTCAGGCAAGGAGCAGGGAAGAAAAGGGATGAGAGCACACTTAGAGAGGAGGACGGCGGACCGCCAGTACAGCTCCTGTGCTATATGGTACCCGGGGAGCACCACAACTCCTGACCCTTAACCTTCTTCATAGGCACAGCCTCAGTGGGATATACTAGCATAATACTGGGTGGGTAAATACCACCTTTTTCAAGACCTGACAAACAACTTATCTCAATGAATTGACATAATTTTGTAGGATCTAATAATTCTCACCGGTGCTCATTTGTTGCCGGGTGCTGCTTGATTACTGGAGAGTTTCTGTTGATGAGTTTCAGCCCTCGTTGAGTCCAGACCTGTTGGAGAATTTGGGTTTTTATATTAGCTTTGGACTATGATTTTTTTTTAAAGAGAGGCACAACTAAATCTTGAATTCTTAGTCAAAGTCTACAACACAGCCTGGCACCCATCAGTTCAACTCTATCATATGTGCTATTTCCTCTATGGAAATCAACACCCACAAAACTGAATCAGATTAGCATTCCACTCTTGCAAATAGCTGGGGAAATTTTATGACATCCAGTAATCTGTGAAATATTCTTATATTTTAATACCACTTTTGGGTGTGCATGGAGCCTTCCATGACCTGCTTTCCTTCACTTCCTGGCAGCAATCTCCTTGTAATCTTGTCCCTTTGGTCAGAAAAGGGAGGAAAGGGCCAACATGATTAGCATGCCAGCGTCAGTCAATACTCTGCTGCCAAAGAGCTTCTTCATTTGAATTGATGAAAACATGGTCAGCTGTGTCAACAATGGGACCTCAGCACTGAGAGGCCACAGCCCATGGCAGTGGAAGAAAATGGCCAACTCTGCTTTCAAAAAATGTGTCACAAAAGAACAACTTTCCCTAAGATAGGGACAGGGTTCACCTTCTCATGCCTTTCAGGTTCTTTGGGCAAGCCGGGTGTGCTGTCTTTTCGGATCACTCTATTATAAAATTACACTCTCCACAGACAGGTGAGATGCCCTTGAGCTATTTCACCCAAGTCAACGCAGCTCACATTATAGGAACATCTACTGTGTGTCAGGCTCTGCATTAGGTGCTAATGGTAACAAGATAAGTGTCACACTGCTGACAAGGACACCAATGCAAAAACAGACAAACACACACAAATGGTTAGTCCTTGTGGAGCAGAGAAGAAGGAAAATGCAGTCTTCACTTGAGAGATAAGAGCTGTTTGGGGCTGGATGGTTGTTGTTGTTTAGGTGCTAAGTCGTGTCTGACTCATTGTGATATTGAAGAACAGATAAATATGCCATTCACTAATGGAGAAGGGAGAAGGGGAACTTTCAAGCAGAAGTGACAATCAGTGCAAATATTGTGTGATTATTTACAGAGTGAAGACAGTACAAAAATCATAAAACCAGTAACTTCAGTAGGAAATGAATTACCATTAATATGTATTCGTATATTAGGAACAGAACATGTTTTCCATTTTCTGTAAATTCTCAGTGTCTATCACAGAGCATGGCATAGAGTAGGGATTTAATAAATATTGAATGAAGGGTCATTAGGTGCCTTTAAAAAATGTTTTTAACTCAAGATGCAAGCACATCATAAATTTTGAAGTGACTTGTAGAGCTTATAATCTTTATCAAGATGACTTGGACTACATAGGAAATGATCATTTATTTGATAGTAAGGGAATATTGGGGGCATCCCAGGTGGCTCAGAAGGTAAAGAATCTGTCTTCAATGCAGGAGACCCAGGTTCAATCCCTGGGTCAGGAAGATACCCTGGAGAAGGAAATGGCAACCCATTCCAGTATTCTTATCTGGAGAATTCCATGGACAGAGGAGCCTGGCAGACTACAGGGGAGTTGCAAAGAGTTGGACATGACTAAGCAGCTAACACTTTCACAATCAAGGGAATACTGAGGAAACATAATAAGTTAGGGTTTAAAAAAAAAACACTTTTTCCTTTGCATTCGAGTATAGCCAGTTAACAGTGTTGTGATAGTTTCAGATGGACAGTGAAGGGACCCAGTCATATTTATATACATATCCATGTTCCCCCAAACTCCCCTCTCATCTAGGCTGCCACGTAACATTGAGCAGATCTCCTTGCGCTATACAACAGGTCCTTGTTGGTTACACGTTTGAAATACAGCAGTGTTCACCTGTCTACCCCAAACTCAAGTTAGGATTTTTGATGTGGCAGATTCACATCTGAAGTCTAAACATTTAGGATTAGGAAGTATCAAAATAATCTTCAGATCCCTACACATATCATATTCAACCATCCCTTTCCTATGAATCAATGAGTTCTCTATGGAGCTATGGTAGAATTTACTCTGGGATGATCTCTAGTTCTTCCCACTCTGCCTGAGGCCAGCAAAAGGAGAGATTATGAAAGTTCCCTAGGAACTGTGCCTGAGCTGCACTGTTCTTGTCAGAGTCTGCTGCATGTTTGAAGAATATACCAGATATATCATTTGATATCTGTAAACTTCTGCTGCAGAAACATTCCTGTGTTCACATATTGTGTTGTGTTAGGTGACCCTGTTTCTTCTTTCTGAGAAAGACACCTTTTGGAACCATAGATGCTACAGTTTAAGAGAAGCAGGTTAATGCTCTTCCACCTGACACAAAGTGCTTGACAGTGGTACCAGTAAAACTTAAAGACTCCCCTGCAAAGGGAAAGAGGAGTGGCATAAACAAAAAGAATAAGCTATCAGCAATGCACTAAGAACAGCAACAAGCTTGGTATGTTTTAGAGACTGGGTAATGAGAAGGCCGGAGGAGTGAAATGAAAAGAGAACTGTTGGAAGAATGTTCAATAATGCATTTGCTCACATCCACAGATTGGAAGCTCTCAAACACTATGGTGCAAATTAAAGATATGCCAAGCAAAGGAAATTAATTATTAACAAAGTCAAGGCAGCACAGGAATCATAAGATTAGTGGCTTCAATTTTAAAGTGGAAGAAATTACAAATAAACTGTATCCATAATGTAAATAGAGGAAGCAGTTGAAATTTCATAGCTCCTATGATGCCATCCCACTGAGTGCCAAAATTCCTCCAAACTGTCCTCCCACTTTCCTCCAAAAATTGTAAAGACTATGTTGCTGTTGTTAAATTGTTAAGTTTTTAACACTTATTTTTGTATCTGAAAGCTCAAGGAAAACTCTTTATTTGAACATGTAGTAAAGTTCCTTACAATTTGATAGCATGCAAAAAGAACACATAAGAAGTCTGTTTATCACAGAAACAATTCAGCAACACAAGGTGAATGGGAAAAGAAAAATTGGGGGAACTAGAGTACAGGTTCTTTAGGGATCAGGTCACAGGGACTGGGCACTTCCAGGGAGAACTGGAACAACTAAGGAGGTACAAAGACTGTCTGAAGCAGAAAGAGGACAAGTAACCATCCTGGCTTCCTCCCTTGTGCCGTGCTGTGCTAAGTCACTTCAGTTGTGTCTGACTCTGTGCAACCCATGGACTGTAGCCGGCTGGCCGGTCTCCTCTGTCCATGGGATTTTCCAGGCAAGAATACTGGAGTGGGTTGCCATTCCCTTTTCCAGGGGATCTTTCCAACCCAGGGGTTGAATCCACATCTCTTCAGTCTCTTTCACTGGCAGGTGGATTCTTTACCACTAGCACCACCTGGGAAGCCCCTCTCTCCCTTGTATGACCCTCCAATTTCTTCTCAATGCCTTCTACTGACTGCTCCTCTCCAGAGCCATAAAGCAAGAGGTTCTGGGGAGTGTAGTGTGCAGAAATACATAAATGCCTTGAAATATAGGTAAGAGAAGGCAAAGAGTGAGGGTTGCATCAGTGCAGACAAGCCAATGACTAGAGAAGGGAAACTACAATGGTTTTAAAACATGTTCATAAATTCTTTGACACTTCCACTACCAAAAGTGGAGTTTAATGCCCCTCCTCTTGAATATTGCTGGCCTTAGTGACTTACTTCTAAGGAACAGAAGGTAGCAAATATGAATGCATGAATGCATAAAAGGTAGAGTCTCTGCCTTGTTCTCTCTCTTGCTCCATCCTTGGAACCCAGTTCTTTGAGGTGCAATGCTACATAGGGAATCTAATACAGGGAATTCACTGCAAACAGTAGTTAACAAAAGACTTGAAAAAATTAAACAGGGGGCAGGGAGGCAGTCTAGGGATTAGCAAAAGCCAAGCAGACATGAAAAAGCGACATGTGTAGCTGGTCTGGTCACAGCCCCAGCTGAAGTTCCAGCTGACAGATGGAACTGAGGGCCAGACACATGAGGGGGTGAACTTTTAGGTGATTCTAAACCCAGTGTTCAAGACACCCCTGCTGATGCCCGAAATCACAGATCCATGAGCAAAAAATAAATACTGCCATTGTTTTTTTTTTAAATTTCTTTACATTATCGTGTTGGTTTTGCCACACATTGACATGAATCTGCCATGGGTATACATGTGTTCCCCTTCCAGAACCCCCCTCCCACCTTCCTCCTGATTCCCTCTCTCTGGGTCATAATACTGCCATTGTTAAAGCCACTAAGTGGTGTAGTGGGCTGTTAAATAGCAGTGGATAACCCCAAAAGGATCTGAGAGCAAACAAGCCAATGACTTGCACAACATCATTCTCATTTGCTCATTTCTGCTTCAGCTAACATTTGAAGGTCTCAGTCAGAGCCAACCACACTTCAATTTTATGGCCATTTTAGATATTTATTGGCCAGTGTTAGTAGCAGTAAAAACAATTTTTCAACTCATTAATTCTGATTATACATCCAAAGGAAGAATGATTGTTGACACTCTGGTTTATTCCTCCACCTAGAAATATTTCCATATGAAGGTGTTGACACAGCTTGCTCTCATGTGAAATATAAGACCTGAAACTTTAGCTCAGTTCAGTTCAGTTCACTCAGTCATGTCTGACTCTTTGTGACCCCATGGGCCATAGCACATCAGGCCTCTCTGTCCATCACCAACTCCTGGAGTTCATTCAAATTCATGTCCATTGAGTCAGTGATGCCATCTAACCACCTCATCCTCTGTTTTCCCCTTCTCCTCCCATCTTCAATTTTTCCCAGCATCAGAGTCTTTGCAAATGAGTCAGCTCTTCTCATCAGGTGGCTAAAGTATTGGAGTTTCAGCTTCAGCATCAGTCCTTCCAATGAACACCCAGGACTGATCTCCTTTAGGATGGACTGGTTGGATCTCCTTGCAGTCCAAGGGACTCTCAAGAGTCTTCTCCAACACCAGAGTCCAAAAACATCAATTCTTTAGTTACATATGTGAAATTCAATTTACTATTACATACTATTAATTTGAAACAAAGGCCAACTTATTGACTAAAAAAAATTATTTGAAGAGAATTATTGCATATACAATTAATTTGATAATGGTTTGTGACATTTATTCTTTTTCTTTTTAAAATTTATTTTAATTGGAGGCTAATTATTTTACAATACTGTGGTGGTTTTTGTCATACATTGACATGAATCAGCCATGGGTGTACATGTGTTCCCCATCCTGAACCCCTCTCCCACCTCCCTCCCCATCCCATCTGTCAGGGTCATCCTAGTGCACCAGCCCCGAGCACCCTGTCTCATGCATTGAACCTGGACTGGCGATCTGTTTCACATATGATAATATACATGTCTCAATGCTATTCTCTCAAATCATCCCACCCTCACCTTCTCTCACAGAGTCCAAAAGTCTGTTCTTTATACCTGTGTCTCTTTTGCTGTCTTGCATATAGGGTTATCATTACCATCTTTCTAAATTCCATATATATGTGTTAATATACTGCATTGGTGTTTTCCTTTCTGACTTACTTTGCTCTGTATAATAGGCTCCAGTTTCATCCACCTCATTAGAACTGATTCAAATGCATTCTTTTTAATAGCTGAGTAATATTCCATTGTGTATATGTACCACTGCTTTCGTATCCATTCGTCTGCTGATGGGCATCTAGGTTGCTTCCATGTCCTAGCTATTATAAACAGTGCTGCAATGAACACTGGGGTACACGTGTCTCTTTCAATTCTGATTTCCTCGGTGTGTATGTTCAGCAGTGGGATTTCTGGGTCATATGGAAGTACTATTTCCAGTTTTTTTAAGGAATCTCCATACTGTTCTCCACAGTGGCTGTACTAGTTTGCATTCCCACCAACAGTGTAAGAGGGTTCCCTTTCCTCCACATCCTCTCCAGTGTTAATTGCTTGTAGACTTTTGGATGGCAGACATTCTGACTGGTGTAAAGTGGGACCTCATTGAGGTTTTGATTTGCATTTCTCTGATAATGAGTGATGTTGAGCATCTTTTCACGTGACATTTATTCTGTATGTGACCCTTTTACAGTCATCAGGAAAGGTACAGAAAAAGGAGACGAATGAGGAGAGAAAATAGAGGGCGGAGTGGAATGAGGGCGGAAAAAGTGGAAGGTGAGGGCACAGGAGAGAGAAACACACTATTGGAGACGAAGAGTACTGACACTGATCTACTTTTACAAGCATGCTGATTCAAAGGCCTTTTCACACAATGGAAATGTTTTGCCAGTGGAAGAGAAGAAAATAAACATAATCAGTACATTTCTCCATATGCTTTTGTAGACAGCAGATTCAGGATGGTTTGCTGGAAAACAGACCAGCAGGAGACCAGACTAAACCACTAATAAGTCATATGACAGTCAGGCCACTTATTGTCTTTGTTCTTGTTAGTTTCTTCATGGAAAAAAAAAATATGTGTTGTACCAGATGGTTTCTAAAGTTTGTAAGTTTCAGCAATTAAATTCTAAAAAGTTATTAGTAATGGGGACCTTTCTCTTGCCTGAATGACTAGATTCTGATGCTGTGCTTAATCCTAGAGTCAAAGAAATGTTAGACTGATAAAGCTGATACGAAGCAACTTGTCTCAGCCTGATCACCTCCTGCATGTCTCACTGTAAATTCTAAAGTAGCAACAAATCCCAGCTCCTGTATTTGTTTTATTTTGATTTGTATTCATATAGGAAGTGAGGGAAAACTGCCTCCCACATTTATGGTACTGAATATTTTTAAAATAAGAGAAATGAAGAACCTAATTAGCTACACACACTTCTATCCTATAATATTCTCACATATTTACATATGAATAAAAATTAGTGAAATTATCCCATACAGTTTGGATTTTTCTGGAAAAAAAAATTCCTTGTCTTGAAAGAGCTTCTACAAAGATGGAAGAAAACATGAAGAAGGAATCTATAATGCATGTTCAGCTTTCTCCATGTTAAAAATGAAAGAAAGGAAACTGGAACCAAATTTCTTCCTGGTACTTTTTCACGGGATGAGTTGACTGCAAATTTAATTATATAGTATAATTATTTTTACGTACAGCTTATTTCTTAAGTGCCAACATATAACGTATTGCCTAACAGAGATATAGAATTACCCACAATAGCTTGTCAGTTTGCTCCAATACCTGGTATGTCTGACATTTTTGATATACAGTTTTTCAACTATCACAGAATCAGAAAATGAAGAGAGAAAGTCCTTTACTCATTAGGCTATTTCTTTGCCACTTTTCTTGTGTATATGTCATCTTCTCACTTAATTATAAGCTCCTTGAGGACAGGGATTGAATCAAGCTTCCTGGTAACCTTCCACATAAACAATGTAAAGCATCTAGTACATGTTAAATCCATATGTATTGGCTGTCACAGATAATAGGCATTCCCCTACTTGATTGAGAGAACTGACCTTGGTTACTTAGTTTGGGGAGGCCTCATCATGGCCCTTGCAGAGATACATAGTACTTTCACTTGCATTTGCACCATCAAGGTATAAAAGAGTGATTTCAATAATGCTGCTTTGGAGAGGAATAGAACATAACTGTAGTGGAATATTATCATCAAAATGGGCATCAGGAATGTTTTGCCTGAAAGCATTCAGCTATTTCCACTGCATGATACCTATACCATGGGTAAAAATGTAGTACTACTATTAATAATGGGTACTTTGGCATGGCATTTGTGCTTCAAATGTCTTGTGATGGCTAAAAGAGAAGAGCAGCCCCCTTGAGAAAATACATCTTCAAAGACAGACTGGAGTTTAAAACCAAACTCCACTGGCACCAAAATGTCTCAGATACTTGTCTTTCCTGACACAAAGTTGAGAAAGAAGCAAGGATCTGAGACAAAAGGAAAACACTGTAGACAATTTCAGCATTATCCTCCAGTAAAGCTGATGTGCTATGAATAGGCAGACTGATGGGTAAGCTGGCACTTAGTGGGTTGTTGCTGTTGTTCTATCACTCAGTCATGTCTGACTTTTTGCCACCCCATGGACTACAGCATGCCAGCCTTCCCTGTCATCACCATCTCCCAGAGTTTGCTCATGGCAATTTTAACATGTGTTTAGTTTCATTCAAACTAAGGTTATTTTTTGAGATTTAATTTATAAACATTAAAACACAGAGATTGCAAGTATTCATGATATGTTTTGACAAATGTATGCAACTATGAAACCAATATTTAAATAAGATAAAGAATATTCCCATCACCCCACAATGTTGTCTCTCTATCTTTCATCAATCTCCTTGTGGAGGAAACTAATTACTCTTCTGAGTTTTTTCACTGTAGATTACTTTTACTTGTAACTTAAAATACCTGTAACTTATTTATATATTAAATTTCTTTAAGAGATATTCACATACTCAAATCTGCTACTTCTTGAGAGTAGAAATGGTGAGTTGTATTTTTCATGGAATTTGTCAATTTCCTTTAGCTCTCCCTGGTGGTCTAGTGGTTAGGATTTGGTGCTCTCATTTACCTTACTGAATATATTGGCGTAAAGGAATTCATAATGTTCCCTTATTACTCTTTTGATATCTGTAGGATCTGTAGTAATATTCACTCTTTAACTCACAATATTTATACCTTGTATTATTTCTTTAACCTTAGTTTGACAACTTTGCTTAATTTTTTAAGGAATCAAATTTGGCTTTGCTTTATCCTTGCTTTCTATTTTTTTGATTTCTAGTCCTACTATTTTTATTTTCTACCTTTCTATACACTTTGGGTTTTTATTTTTCTGAGTGATAAATACAAACTTCATTGATTTGAAAACATTTTTGCTTTTCCAATGAAAGTGTTGGTTGCTCAGGTGGTCCGACTCTTTGCAACCCCATGGTCTATAGCCCCAGGCTCCTCTGTCCATGGGGTTTTGCAGGCAAGAATACTGGAGTGGGTAGCCATTCTCTTCTCCAGGGGATCTTCCTGACCCAGTCCATGGGGTCACAAAGAGTCAGACATGACTGAGCTGTTTGTACTAAACATTATGATAATATCTTGGAGGTTTAATTTATATTTAAATTGATAATAGACATGGTTGAGTTTACCTCATAGGGCAGCATTAATTTTGCTACTGTTATCATATATTTTATTTCTACATTTGTCATAAACTCCAAAATAAATTATTGCTATTTTTCTTTAAATAAGCTGTCATTTATAAAAATTGAGAAACAAAATATACTTTATAATTTACCCATAAAATCACCCTTTTGGACTCTTTCTTTCTCCCTGTTTTGCTGAGTTTCCAGATGGTACAATTTCCTGTTAGAATGGAGATCTTCCCTTAACATTTTTTACAGTAGTGATCTGATTTGTAATTTTTTCAGTTTCAACTTATTTAAAATATCTGTATTTAATCTTTTAAAATATTTTCACTAAATATAGAATTCTAAATTCACTCTTCCTTCAGCACTTAAAAAAGTCCATTGTCTTCTAGCTTCCACTGTTTCTGAAGTAATTTATCATAATATTTTCCCTGCATGTAATCTATCTTTTTTCCTTTGGCTGATTTTAAGGTTTTTCTTTTTATCTTTTATTTTTACCGGTTTGACTAACATGTCTGTGGTTTTATTCTTATTTCTTTTGCTTGGAATTTACTTAACTTCTTGAATTTGTGTACTGGTGTTTATTCTTCAAATTTAAAAAGTGAAAGTGTTAGTCATTCATTTTTGTCTGACTCTTTGCAACCCAATGAACCATAGCCCACCAGACTCCTCTGTCATGGGATTCTCCAGCCAAGAATACTGGAGTGGGTTGCCATTCCCTTCTCCAGGGGATTGTCTCACCCAGGAATTGAACCCAGGTCTGCTGCATTGTGAGCAAATTCTTTACTGTCTGAGCCACCAGGCAAATTTAAAGCTACTTAAAAATTCTTTTCCTGCACTGTTCTCTTCTAAAATCCAACTACATATACATAAGTACATTTTATCTTGTTTCTATTCATTGATGTTCTATTTTTTTCTAGATGGTTCATTTTGGATGCTTTATATTAATATGTCTCAAATTTACTGTCCCTTTTTCCTGTGTCTAATCATTTTTTAATTTCATTTGTTATTTTATTTCAATAAATTTCATTTTGTCACTAAAAGTACAGATGTGTTTGATAAACACTGACTATTCTACCTTGATAAAGTGAAAGTCGCCCAGTTGTGTCCAACTCTTTGTGACCCCATGGACTACACAGTCCATGGAATTCTCCAAGCCAGAAAACTGGAGTGGGTAGCCTTTCCCTTCTCCAGGGGATCTTCCCAATCCAGGAATCGAACCCAGGTCTCTGGCACTACAGGCAGATTCTTTACCAGCTGAGCCACAAAGGAAGCACATTCTACTTTAATATAGCAAAGCAAAAAAAGAAATGTCTTAGAAGGACATCAAAATAAATTGGGGAAGACTAGACATCGGATATCTCACTCTGAAGAAAAGATATATATACAGCAAGTGATATATATTTTAGATTTCATATATAAGTGATATCATATGATATTTGTCTTTATCTTTATGACTTACTAGACTTAGTATAGTAATCTCTAGGTCCATCCATGTTGCTGAAAATGGCATTATTTTATTCTTTCTAGGGCTGAGTAATATTCTATTGTGTGCATGTACCACTATCTTCTTTTATCCATTCATCTGTCAATGAATGTTGAGGCTTCTTCCCTGTCTTGGCTATTGTAAATAGTGCTGCTATGAACACTGGGATGCATGCATCTTCTTTAATTATAGTTTTGTCCAGATATATACCCCGGCATAGGGTGCTGGATCATATAGAAACACTATTTTTAACTTTTTAAGAGGATAACATAGGCAAAACACTCTGACATAAACCAAAGCAGGATCCTCTATGTCCCACCTCCCAGAATATCGGAAATAAAAGCACGAATAAACAAATGGGACCTAATTAAAATTAAAAGCTTCTGCACAACAAAGGAAACTATAAGCAAGGTGAAAAGACAGCCTTCAGAATGGGAGAAAATAATAGCCAATGAAGAAAGGGACAAACAATTAATCTCAAAAATATACAAGCAACTCCTGCAGCTCCATTCTAGAAAAATAAACGACCCAGTCAAAAAGTGGGCCAAGGAACTCAACAGATATTTCTCCAAAGAAGACATAAAAATGGCTAACAAACACATGAAAAGATGCTCAACATCACTGATTATCAGAGAAATGCAAATCAAAACCACAATGAGGTACCACTTTACACCAGTCAGAATGGCTGCAATCCAAAAATCTACAAGCAATAAATGCTGGAGAGGATGTGGAGAAAAGGGAACCCTCTTACACTGTTGGTGGGAATGCAAACTAGTACAGCCACTATGGAAAACAGTGTGGAGATTCCTTAATAAACTGCAAACAGACCTGCCATATGACCCAGCAATCCCACTGCTGGGCATATACACCGAGGAAACCAGAATTGAAAGAGCCATGTGTATCCCAATGTTCATCGCTGCATTGTTTACAATGGCCAGGACATGGAAGCAACCTAGATGCCCATCAACTGACGAATGGATAAGAAAGCAGTGGTACATATACACAATGGAATATTACTCAGCATTAAAAAAAACTTCATTTGAATCAGTTCTACTCAGGTGGACGGAACTGGAGCCTATTATCCAGAGTGAAGTAAGCCAGAAGGAAAAACAATACAGTATACTAACACATATATATGGAATTTAGAAAGATGGTAACGAGAACCCTGCCTGCGAGACAGCCAAAGAAACGCAGATGTATAGAACAGACTCGTGGACTCTGTGGAAGAGGGCAAGGGTGAGATGTTATGGGAGAATGGCATTGAAACATGTTAATTATCATATGTGAAATCAATCGCCAGCCCAGGGTTGATGCTCGGGGCTGGTGCACCGAGATGACCCAGGGGGAGGGAATTGGGAGGGAGGAGAGAGGGTGGTTCTGGAGCGGGGGCATATGTAAACCTTTGGCGGTTTCATGTCAATGTATGGCAAAACCAACACAATAAAATAAAGAAAATAAAAAAAAAGAAACCTCCACATTGACTTCCATAGTGGCTGTACCAATTTACATTCCCATCAACAATGTAGAAGGTTCCTTTTCCTTCACATCCTCTCCAGAAATGCTACTTGCAGACTTTTTAATGATGGCCATTCTAACTGGTACAAGGTGATACCTCATTGTAGTTTTCATTTGCATTTCTCTAATAACTAGCAATGTTGAACATTCTTCCATCTGCCTATCATTTCTTTGGAGAAATGTCTATTGGGGTCTTCTATTTGTGTGTGTTTTTATGTCTTGTTGTTTGGGTTTTATTTTGTGTTTTGTTAATATTGATCTGTATGAATTGTTCATGCATTTTTGAAATTAAGCCTTTGTTGGTGACATTGTTTGCAAATATTTTCTCCCATTCTTTGAGTGTTCTCTCATTTTGTTTATGGTTTCCTTTTCTGCACAGAAGGTTATGAATTTCATTAGGCCCATTTGTTTATTTTTGCTTTTATTTGTATTGCCTTGGAAGATGGACCTAAGAAAACATAGCTATGATTTATGTCAGAGAATGTTTTGCCTATGTCCTCTTACAGCATCATATCTTTTACCCAAGTCTTTAAGCCATTTTGAGTTTACTTTTTATAATTTTATTAACTGATTTATTTTTGGCTGAGCTAGGTCTTCGGTGCTGCATGGGCTTTTCTCTAGTTGTGATGCACAGGTTTCTCATTGTGGTGGCTTCTTTTGTTGTGGAGCATGGGCTCTCAGGCACGTGGACTTCAGCAGTTGTGGCTTCCAGGCTCTAGAGCACAGGTTCAGTAGTTCTGAACGGGCTTAGTTGCTCTGTGGCATGTGGGATGTTCGCAGATCATGGATTGAACCCATGTCTCCTGCATTGGCAGGCAGATTCTTTACCACTAAGCCACCAGGGAAGCGCTTGAGTTTATTTTTGTGTATGATGTGAGGAAGTGTTCTCACTTCATTGATTTACATTTGGCTGTCCAGCTTTTCCAACATTGCTTGCTTAAGAGTCTATCGTCTCTCCATTATATATTCTTGTCTCCTTTGCTGAAGATTAATCGGCCATAGGTGTATGGGTTTATTTCTGAACTCTCTTTTCTGTTCCATCAATCTATATGTCTGTTTTTGTGCCAGTACTATACCATTTTGATTACTAAAGCTTTACAATATTGTCTGAAGTTTTGGAGGGTTATGCTTCAAGTTTTACTCTTTTTCCTCAGGATTATCCTGGCAATATGGGGTCTTTTATGGTCCATATAAATTTTAGGATTATTTTTTCTAGTTATATAAAAATGTATTGGGTAATTTGATAGGGATCAAATGTGTACATTATTTAGGGTAGTTTGGCCATTTTAACAATACTAATTTTTCCAATCTAAGAGCATGTGATATCTTTCCATTTCTTTGAATCACCTTCAGTTTTCTTTATCAATGTTTTATAGTTCTCAGCCTGTAAGCCTTTCACCTCCTTAGTCTACTCATAAATATTTTACTTTTTTGATGAAATTTTTAAAGTAACATTTTTTTTTACTTTCCCTCCCTGATATTTCACTGTTAGTGCAAAGAAATGCAATCAGTTTCTATAGGTTAATCTTGTATCCTGCTACCTTGCTGAATTTATCAGTTATAACAGTTTTTAAATTATTTAATTTTTTATTGAAGGATAATTGCTTTATAAAATTTTGCTGTTTTCTATCAAACCTCAACATGAATCAGCCATAGGTATCAGTTATAACAGTTTTTGTGTGGAGTCTTCAAGGTTTTCTATATAGAGTATCATGTTATCTACATATGACAATTTTACCTCTTCCCTTCCAATTTGGATACCTTTTATTTCTTTTTCTTTTCTGACTGTTGTGGCTAAGATTTCCAATACTAGGTTGAAAAGAAGTGGTGAGAGTGGGCATCATTGTCTTGTTAAAAAGTTCAATGGGAATGCTTTAAGCTTTTCAATGTTGAATACTGTGTTGGCTGTGGCTTTTTCATAGTTTTTATTATGTTTACATATGTTCCCTCTGTACCCATTTTTGCAAGAGTTTTTATCATGAATGGATGTTGAGTTTTCTCAAATGCTTTTTCTTCATCTATTGAGATGATTGTGTGGTTTTTGTCTTTTGTTGATGTAGTGCATTATATTATTTGCATATGTTGAATCATCTTTGTGATACTGGGATGAATCCAACTTGATCACAGTATATGATTTTTTTAACCCATTCTTGCTTTCAGTTTGCTAATTTTTTGTTGAGAAGTTTTACATTTATATTCATCCAATATATAATTTTCTTTTTTTTGGTAGTGTCTTTGTCTGGTTTTGATATAAAGGTGATAGTGGCTTCATAGAATGGGAAGTCTTCAGTTTACTTTGGCAGAATTGCCCAGTAAAGTCTTATGGTCCTGGACTCTTGTTGTAGGGAGTAATTTTTATTCTTATTTTAAATTACAGATTCTATTTCACTTCTAGTGATTGGTCTGTTTCAATTACCTATTTCTTCTTGAGTCCATTTTGGTAGGCTATATGTTTCTAGAAACTTCTCCATTTATTCTAGGTTGTCCAATTTGTTGGCATAATAATTGCTCAGAGTATTTTTTCATTTTTTTCTATATTTCTAGGGTATTGGCAGTTATTTCTCACCTTACATTTCTCTTTCATTTAGGTCCTTTCTTCTTGGTGATCCTGGCCAAAGGTTTGTTGATTTAAGCTTTGGTTTACTCTTTCAAAAGGACCAGCTCTTGAATTTATTGATTTTCTAAGGTTTTTCAATCTCTATTTCCTTATCTTTATTATTTCCTTCCTTCTACTGACTTTAGCTTTAGTTTATTCTTCTTTTACAAATTTTTTAGGTAGTAGATTAGGTTGTTTGAGATTATTCTTATTTCTTGAAGAAGGCCTGTATAACTATAAACTTCTCTCTAAGGATTGCTTTTGTGCATCCCATAGATTTTGTATAGCTGTTTTCATTGTCATTTGTCTCAAGGTATTTTTTAATCTCCTCTTTGATCTTATCATTGATACATTTGTTTTTTAGTAGCATGTTGTTTAGTCTCCATGTAATCTTTCATTTCTCATTTCTTTTTCTGTGGTTGATTTCTAGTTTAATGCTTTTTAGTCAGAAGAGATACTTGAAACTTTTCTATCTTCTTAAATTTGCTGAGGCTAGTTTTTTTGCCCTAGTACCAGGTCTATCCTAGAGAATGCTCCAGTTGCACTTGAAAAGAATGTGTATCTTGTTTTTTTTTTATTAATGTACTATCCTGAAAATATTAAATAATTTTTCTGACATTTAGATTCTCTGTAACCTTATTCGTTTTCTGTCCATAAGATCTGTCTATTGATGTGAGTGGGGTGCTAGATTCTTCTATCATTATTGTATTTCCATCAATTTCTCCCTTTATGTCTGCTTGTATTTGTTTTATGTATTCAGGTGCTCCTATATTGTGTGCATATATGTTAATGAGCGTAATATCCTCTTCTTCTATTGACCCTTTTATCATTATATAATGTCCTTCTTTATCTTTCTTCATCACCTTTATTTTAGTGTTGATGAATTTTTATTAAAAGGCAATTATAACATTGAAATCTTGTGAGATTTTTAAGGTACGCATCTTCACCTCATTGTCAGGCAGTTGTAACACTGCGAATTCTACTGAGACTTTAGCTGTCCATCCTCACTTACCTTTATGAAAATGCAGTTATAATCCTATGAAATCTTGTGAAACTTGAAGCTGCCCATTCTTACCTACCCTCAATGATGAGTGCAACCAATCTATCAAGGAGGAGATTTTCATGGTGTTGAACTGGTGATGGTCAACTTGGCCTCACTGCTTCCAGTACCTCCTAAGTCTGGGGATTGTTTCTCAGCACAACTTTCACTCTACAGATTCAGGTTAGATTTTACTAATAAGAGGAACCCTTGAGAAAATTGGAAAGTAGAAATGATATAAAAGCTATTATTGCTCAACACATCATGAAAATCAGAAGGGCAGACATTCAGTTCCAGACCACTATGCAAACTCTTACTTTGTGGTATTTGAAGTTTCTTGGACTTCCTCAGGATTGGCAGCTTCACTCACTCCAAGTCTTCAGACTAATGTCACAGTGAGTTTTCAGTTGATCCTTCAGTTGTATTATTTTAAACCTTTACTCTAATAATTCCCATTTTAATCCCTAATTGCTATATGGAACCTCTTATTTACTTCTTACAGTGTTTTTTAAAATTCCCAAACAAGACTAATACAGATATTCTCCCAATTCCCAAGCAATAGCAAACTTTATGATCTCAAAAATGTATGTCAATTGGAATGATGTCATCAGAAGTTATTACAAAAATGCATTGTGAACAGTATGTCACTAATTTTTAAGATACCACAAATGTAATCAGATTCTGTGTGTGTGTTAGTTGCTCAGTCATGCCCGTTCTTTGTGAACCCATGGACTGTGGCCTGCCAGGCTCCTCTGCCCATGGAATTCTCTAGGCAAGAATACTGTAGTGCATAGCCATCCCCTTCTCCAGGGGATCTTCCTGACTCAGGGATAAAACCCAGGTCTCCTGCATTGTAGGCAGAATCTTCACCTTCTGAGCCACGATGGAAGCCTAGCCATAATTATTGTGATAGGCTGAAATACAAGCAAGGCACACCGAAGAGGCATCCTGATATCTCTTTCAAATAGGACTTTCTTTCAGGTTATGATTATCTGAAAATAGATGACATAGTACGGAATTGAAACCTATGATATTACTGATACTTGATAACTTTGGTCTACAGAAACATAAATGCTTCATAGTTTAATCCTAATGATAATCTCTTCATCTAATGGATTTTTAGTGGAAAGTATATCATTTTTCCAAGTAGGAATGGTGATTTTTCTTCACAGAATTTATATTGCATAAGAGATTATTTTTGAGGCTATGCATGAAGTTATAACTCCCTGAATTCAGATAAGAAGTCTGTGTGCCTGAATTCAAAGCAACAGTGTCCTCAGTCATAGTTGATTTCACTTGTTAAGTGTTAGAGAAATTTACTCCTCAAAAACCCTAAGATCTCATCAGATGTCTGTCCTAGGTCAAGAATTCTCTACCTTGGCACCACTGACATTTTGACCCAGATAATTCTTGTTGTGAATGAGAGGTGAAAGGAGGCAGTGGGTGGGAGCTGTCCTATGCATTGTAAAGTGCCTAGCAGTATCAAGGCATCTATCCACCAGACGCCAGTGGCACCTCTCAGTTGTGGCACCCAAAAGAGTATCCAGACATTGCCAACTGCTGCCTTAGGCAGAGGGCAGTAAATCATCCATAGTTGAGAAACACTCTCCTAGATAAAACAGAAATATGATATTGGCAAACACTTAGGTTCTCTCTACTATAAGCTTGTATTTCAATCTTCTACCTTACATTTGGTTTTCCTTCAAGATAGACTAAATTTCTCTCAACATTTCAATAAGGATATTGAATGTTATCAGACTGTGTGAGGTGTGCCAGAGAATTTTTTAAAAAATGCACTAGCTATAAAGAATCAGAGGAGAGGCCATATTTAATTGTTACTGAGTAACTGAATAGCCAGTTAGAGTGAGTGTACTCTATGCGGAGAAGGCACTGGCGACCCACTCCAGTGCTCTTGCCTGGAAAATCCCATGGATGGAGGAGCCTGGTAGGCTGCAGTCCAT
Source organism: Antilocapra americana (assembly GCA_007570785.1). Classification (NCBI taxonomy): domain Eukaryota; kingdom Metazoa; phylum Chordata; class Mammalia; order Artiodactyla; family Antilocapridae; genus Antilocapra; species Antilocapra americana. The sequence goes on along the minus strand of ML660679.1, from coordinate 3,391,914 downwards.
GGGGTTGCTAAGAGTTTGACACGACTGAGCGACTTCACTTTCACTTTTCACTTTCATGCATTGGAGAAGGAAATAGCAAACCACTCCAGTGTTTTTGCCTGGAGAATCCAAGGGACGGCAGAGCCTGGGCTGCCATCTATGGGGTCGCACCGAGTCGGACATGAGTGACGCGACTTAGCAGCAGCAGCAGCAGCACACTATATACTGCTGTTTATTTTTCTTTTAAATTAGATATCATTTTCATCACCAGGAGATATTAGACTGAGTATCAGTAAAATATACTATATAATGGATGAGCTTGTAATCAACAAAACATCTTCTTATTTTCAAATTTGGTTATAAACTAATTCTACCTCAACTCACTGAGACATAATATACAGGAATTCAAACCAAACAAAATGTCTAATATTGAATCACTGTGCTCCTAAAACAGCAAAAGCTTCAACATCTCTGTTCTCTCTGCTCTTTTCCTAAACTTTGTCTTATTTTCTGATGCATTTTGGGCTCATCATGCAAAACATGTGGCATAAACAGGGAAAACAACCAATGACCTAGCAAGTGAACAGCAGCACACTACTAAACAAAGCCTCTTGCATATGGTGGTCCCCGAGTCTGGAGAAAGTAGGCCTTTGACAGCCCAGCCAGTCCTCTCATTGCAGCTGTATCAATAACTAATATTATTATTACAGCAGAACAGGCTGTTCGTGATTCATCTGGAATGCACTTCAGTCTTTAAATTTCACAAGGACTGTATATATTGCCTTGAAATAGATAAACTTTACACTCTAACATTTTATTGGACACTTGTCCTTCTAAAATACTATCAACAGGGACTTCCCTGGAGGTTCAGTGGTTAAGACTCTGTACTTCCAACTCAGGGGGTATGGGGATATCTGGTCAGGGAACTAAGTTTCTACAAGCCACATGGTCAAAAAAAGAAATAAAATACTATGAACATTAAAAAGCACACCAAAAATCTAGCAAATCCAAGCATTTAGACTACCTTACCTAGAGGATATAATCCTTCTCACCATTTTAGTGCCCTTATCACCCCCAAGACCCATTCACTATAATACAATGCCTTTATCACCATGAATTTGGCTCACCAAATTGGGCAATGAGGTTGCACATCATTAGACTAATTAAGAAAAAACAGTCTCCTTTACATTCTAGTAAACCCCTGGAAGGAGATGGATTTGGCCATTTTGTCTGCTCAGAAATTCACCCACAGCCATTTTCCTTGACCTTCTTACCAACCTCATTGCCATGATGCTGACTTTGCTCCACACTCACCAAAGAAAACCTTTACTATGGGAATGTCTTGGTTGACTGGAGCTTTATGAAGATTATACTGAACTTGGGAGTCTTTTCCATACTATGTATTATCCTTGTCTAAGGAAAACTCAAAATCAACAATGAGAGAACAAAATTTCTATTTTATAAATGGAAAGATTAAGAACTACTTAAGGCAAAATACTTAGCAATAACAATAAATATGCAAAAGCCTTGTCAGATGGGTTGGAAAATATTATTTCCATTTAACAAATGAGAAAAAATAACGTTGTGAATGTGATAAATATGAACACTGCTAATGGGTAGGTAGAACTGGAGATACATATTTAGAAATTCTAGAAATGAGCCTAGCACTATTTCCTCCATATCATGCTGTAATAAAAATAAATGGAGAGGTATGGTGCCATTGTAAATAAATATTGTATACCTAGCAACAAGAGTTCATACAATTCACTCATCACAAAAGAGAAAGAAATATATCCTGTTTGGATTTCCAAGAGGCATTATCTGAAAGAAAACATCATTTTACGCCTCCTTTTGTAGAGAAGAAACAATTGCATTCATGTAAGCTTGATTCCTGAGAGTCTGACGGGGTATGAAGGTCATGAATAGACCAAGAAGTCAAAAACACTGGAGGGTGATAATTGAATCAGTGGTACACACACACACACACACTCACACATACACAGAGATATCATCCTTCTATTCTGAGAAATAAAAAAAATCAGAGAATATTTTACTTTGGAAAGAAAACACAGAGAACAAAAACAATTTCTAAAAAACGTGTTTGCTGCTCACTCACTTCTGGATTTTTCGAAAAATCTAAACTCCAATAAACCTTTTAATCCATAGTAATGCCCTCCTCCATCAGAAGAAGATGAAGCCTACAGGAAATATTGGCATGATAAGCATACAGTCCTCCAGCTCTCTGTGAAAATATTAAGTACCTGTTATCTGAGTGTCACGTCTCTTTCCAGAACATTGAGATTCTTTCAAGACCCAGACAAAACACTTTGTTGCTTTTGCTTGAGGTTTGAATGACTTACTGATCTTCAAAAAAAAGCAGCATATTTATATTAACATAAGGCTGTATGCTATTATTCAGCAGCATATTCAGTGGTCTGTGATCCTTGGTGACCTTGCCGCATTCAGGAAACTAGAAAATACAGGAACTATAGCTGAAAAAAATGGATGTTGCAAGAGGAGCGGAGAACTTTTAATAAGAGGATTCATGGCAGAAAGATTAGATAATGGTAGAGCAAGGTTATCTATCCCAAGACTAGAAAAGGTACTCCAGATTAATGGCATTTCCGGGAAACCTCTTTGGAAAACATTAATGAAGTACAGTCATTGTGGATCCCTCAGAAAGGTTAGACTTGAGCCTTATACCTTTATTAACATCAAGTTCAGCCTCATCTTCAGGTGGGGTGTGAAGGGAAATCCTGATAAATTTGAGATTCAAGAGCGTAGGGAGGCTGGACTTGCTTTTCCAGCACACTATAGAGAGGTAACAAGCCTAAAGAGGTTTAGAAATGTCTGTACCGGGTGCCTAGGCCAACTGAGAGCTCTGAGTAACTGCGCTGAAAGGTAAAAAGAACAAGATAATTTCCATGCATCCACAGTGGCATAACAAAGAAGCAAACTGAAGGTGGCCTGTAGTTGGGAGTGGGACTTGGTTATGACTCATGAGGACCAATGAACAGATGGGAATAAGGACAACTTGGAAGACACCCACATGCAAAGACTACTCAGGCCAAAGTCCCTTTCCTATGCCTTGGCAGTATATAATCTCCCTCTCATTAGACTGGACTCTGAAAGAAAAATAGGAATGGGGAAGAAATGAATGAAATTAAATTTCCACTACCCAGTAGAAACAAGTAAATAAAATGCGTCTACTTTTCCATCACACATCAACATGTGGATTCAGTTTTGTACCTACCACACCAGCTTTATCCTAAAACACATTAGTTTTATACAGACTACAAAGTTGCAAAATAATCTGCAGTGGTAGGCACACATCCATGTCCTCATTTCTAGCCCAGAAATAAGGTCTTTTAGGCTGATATCAAATTAGGGAAACTTTATAGGAAAAAAAATCTTTAACAATAATTTTGAAAGTTAAAATTTTTATACTTATTTGCATGTACCCCAGTGTTCATCGCCACATTGTTTACAATAGCCAGGACATGGAAGCAACCTAGATGCCCATCAACTGACGAATGGATAAGAAAGCTGTGGTACATATACACAATGGAATATTACTCAGCCATTAAAAAGAATTCATTTGAATCAGTTCTACTCAGGTGGACGGAACTGGAGCCTATTATCCAGAGTGAAGTAAGCCAGAAGGAAAAACAACAATACAGTATACTAATGCATATATATGGAATTTAGAAAGATGGTAATGAGAACCCTGCCTGCAAGACAGCAAAAGGAACGCAGATGTATAGAACAGACTCGTGGACTCTGTGGAAGAGGGCAAGGGTGGGATGATATGGGAGAATGGCATTGAAACATGTTAATTATCATATGTGAAATCAATCGCCAGCCCAGATTTGATGCTCGGGGCTGATGCACCGGGATGACCCAGGGAGAGGGAATTGGGAGGGAGGAGGGAGGGGGGTTCTGGAATGGGAACATATGTATACCCATGGCAGATTCATGTCAATGTATGCCAAAACCAACACAATAAAGAAAAAAATATAAAGCAAAAAAATTTATAGCTATTTGCATATTTTAATTAATTAATTTTAATTGAAGGATAATTTCTATATTGTGATGGTTTTTGCCATACATCAACATGAATCGGCCACAAGTATACATGAGTCCCCTCCATCCCATACCCCCTCTCACCCTATTCCTCTAGATTGTCCCAGAGCACTGGATTTGGGTTCCCTGCAGCATAAATCAAACTCCTACTGTTTCATCTGTTTTACACATGGTAATGTATGTGTTTTAATGCTATTCTCTCAAACCATCCCACCCTCTCCTTCTCCCACTGAGTCCAAAAGTTTGCTCTTTACATCTGCGTCTCTTTTTCTGTCCTGTATATAAGATCTTTGGTACTGTCTTTCTCTTACACTGTTGATAGGAATGCAAACTGGTACAGCCACTATGGAGAACAGTGTGAAGATTCCTTAAAAACCTGGGACTAGAACTGCCATATGACCCAGCAATCCCACTGCTGGGCATACACTCTAAGGAAAATAAAATTGAAAGAGACATGTACCCCTGTGTTCACTGCAGTACTATTTACAATAACTAGGACATGGAAGCAACCTAGATGTCTGTCAGGACAAGAATGGATAAGAAAGCTGTGGTACATATATATAATGGACTATTACTCTGCTATAAAATGGGATGCATCTGAGTCAGCTCTAATGAGATGGATGTACTTGGAGCCTATTACACAGAGTGAAGTAAGTCAGAAAGAGAAAGACAAATAGTGCATATTGGTGTATATTAATAGTATCAAAGTATGCAGAGCTAATTTTAAAAGTTGCCATCTCTAAAATTATGTTGTAGTATAGCTTAAAGAGATGTACCATACTTGCTTGGTTTCCCAAAGCTCCAACTTGTTGCAAAGAATGAGAGTTCTGCTGTAATCAGTGTGAAAAGAGGTTTGTAGATACAATACCAGAGATGTGGTCATCACAAAAGTTTTTGGCAGATATGATCAAATATAAGAATGATTCAGGTAGGCCTTCATTCCACTTTAAAGTAGGATTTAGCCTGGCTATATTACAAACACTATATTATTTTGTTCATGCCCATTCTTCTGCTTCCTTCCTAATGTATGTCTATACAGCTGTGCTTCTTTCTATCAGAGTAACTATTCAATGAAAGCGTGCACCCCACACTAGGCTGCAGTTGTATTGGAGCAGGGGCCTTCTCTGATTTACCTCATCTTAATAACTCCAAGCTTAACATTTGCTACATAATTAATGAAAATATATATATATATATATATTTGCTAAATGAGCTGCTATGTTCATTAACTGTTCATTTTACAAGTTTGCTTTTCGAACTCACTACTTGGTAAGAAATTATTCTCCCTCTGCTTTTCCCTCCATTCTCTGCAATTTTGCTCCCTTGGGGGAACAGACAGAATGATACCAAACTAATTCCACAAACTTTTTGCTTTTCTGACTTGTTTTCTCTCCTCTAGGCTAAGAAGCCAGAATAATCAGAGTAAGATGAATGACCCGTGTCCCTGTCAATGCCAGGATATAAGTCTCTGAAAGCATTCTCATCTCTGACTGCTCTCTCGGGTGTATTATGAATCTGACCATGTGGTGATGGCACCCGCAATGGAGTTTTGCGCATTAATGGTCATCTCAAGGTTGTGCAGCAGGGTACACACTCTATAGCTTGTATCAGAAAAGGCCAAGTTTCCCCAGGGTCCAGATATGATATTCAAAGTTACTCTGGCTGGCTGGCCAATGAGGTTAAGAACAGATCCATCCATACTGATATGGTAGCATGTCTAAAGCAACTGCTCCTATAGTGAACTCCTTATAATAATGTAGTGGAAGAGGCTGTGACACTACCTACACAATGCTAAAAGCAGCTGCTGGAAAAGTGAGAAACACATAGCAACATCACTAAGGACGAAAGACACCTTTATCTGATTTCCTAAATGTAGTCATAACATGGAACTGCCAGAGGCCCTGGATTGAGTTGGTTGGTCTGTTCAGCCATAAAACAAAACAAAACAAAACTCATTTGGCTGTTTTGTTTTTCTGACTAAAGTGCTGTAATGCACCAGAGAATAAGATGTCACATGATATATATCCTAAAAGTTTTACAATCAAAAAAAAATGAAGAAGTCCCATACTTCTCATGTCTTTCTTTTTTTAATAGAGTTGCTCAGCTGTCTGACTAGATGTTATGTAAGTGAAATCTATATATGTACATGGGCTTCCCTGGTGGCTCAGTGGGAAAGAATCTGCCTGCAATGTTGGAGACGGTTAGATCCCCGGGTGGGGAAGATCCCCTGGAGGAGGGCATGGCAGCCCACTGTAGCATTCTTGCCTGGTGAATCCCATGGACAGAGGAGCCTGATGGGCTACAGTCCATGGTTTGCAAAGAGTCGGACACAAGTTAGTGATTAAATGACTACAATGTGTATGTACATACCTATACATGTTGTTTATCTCATCTATTTATATATGTTTCTCTATATGTGTATCTACATATGATCTCCCCAGAAAAGATCTGTGATTTAATTACTAGCCCCAGGCCTTCCTTCCAATTACCTCCAGGCTGCTAAAGATACCATCAGGATTTTTTATGATCCCTGTGTGGACCATTTAGGGAATATAACTGTGGCTTTTTAAACAGCTCACTTCACTGCTCCCTAGCAATTTTAGTCTGTGCAAGGTGAAGCTCTGAAAGGCAGCTGGGCAACACCATCTTCATTCCAAGTGCTAATTTGATATCTGCATAATTTAATCTCCTCATTCTAAATACCAAACCCTGTTTCCAGAAGTTAATTGGTTTTCTTTCCTCTTTGTTTTTTTTTTTAAATTTAGATATATTAACAGATTTTGTTTGCATTTTAATTTTCTCAGTTTTGGCAAGGTCCACATTTCAGTTATAATTATTTGGGCTCACCACGGGATTTATATATCTTAAAGATTACATTAATTAGCTCTCAAGTAAAAAATAAATTCTGTTCCTCATCAAGAGTATTATCAGCAAGCATATTTAAATGACTTTCAGGCAGTTTCAGGGCATTAGTAATTCAGAGAACAACAACAATTGTTGTGTTTTTTTTTATTAAAGACCCAATGCATTGGTGTTAATTGACTCAATTTGTAGGACCAAAGATGATTTAGACCTAAATATACAGATATACCGCCTATCTGCCTCTCTCTCCCTCAAATAAACACATATCCACATCCACACACATTTACTCTTGGAGGTAACATTGGCCTAGATCCATAATGGTTGTAAGCCATTGTTTTGAAGCTCCATAGTCATTAGGAGAGAAATGGGGGCAACTCTAACCTGCGACCATAACAAGCACTTGACCTTTAGCTCTGTCTAAAGTCCTATTCCTGATCCAATCGTCTGGCCCTTCTGGAGCACATCTCTGGAGTATTCACGGGCTTCAATGTGGCCTTCTATGTGGCAACACAGAAATACCTTTCTTCTGCAGTAATGTCTGCTGCTGAGACCTCCCAGGATGCTCTTCCCCCCTCAGCTGCAGCTGCTCTGTGACAGTTGCCACTGCCTCCTGCTGCCAACACCAGCGGCCAAGCCCTAGTTGCTGGTGCTCTGTGCTGCCCGGCTGCCACACGTGATAGTATGGCCCTGGCCCTGGAGCACGACCGGTGGCTGGGGATCCTAGGTCGTGCTGCAGTGTAAGCCTCAGTGCAAGAAGCTGGTGCAGTAGGGATCCTCCTCAACCTCTACCTTTGTGTCAGGCTTGATTACCGATAGTGCTCCTGATGTCTCTGAGATTTTTGTGAGAAAGTTACCCTTTGAGATTTTACCAATGGAAGCCTCTGTCCATTCACAGGAAGGATTCACATATCCATTCACAGGAAGCAATACATCTCGTCTCCGATCAATACGATCTTTCTCTCCAATTGTAGGAACACCTACAATGGAACAAGCTAATTTTTCCAACTCTAGTTCCTTGAAAGAAAGTGAAAGTGTTAGTCGCTCAGTCGTGTCTGACTCTTTGGGACCCCATGGACTGTGGCCCGCCAGGTTCCTCTGTCCATGGGATTCTCCAGGCAAGAATACAGAGTGGGTTGTTATTTCCTCCTACAGGGGATCTTTCCAACCCCGGTGTCCTGCATTGCAGGCAGATTCTTTACCGTTTGAGCCATCAGGGAAGCCCAGGAGAAGCTGTTTTCCAGGAGGCACCTCAGTGCCTCACAGAGGTAGACCTCTAAGGACCTGGGTCCTAAATATCATGATGTCACTCCAGAATTTTAATTCTAGGGTCAAGGTGTAACCTGCTTTACAATAGAGAAATTGTGAAATATGCAAACCATATATGTCTATACATGTGTTTATGCAACAGATTAGTGTGAGAAGTAGCTACAGTGTATAGTTCAAAGCGTGGATTCTGGAGCCAGACTATGTGGACTCAAATCCTAGCTCTGTCTCCTGAAAACTTAGTGGGCCTCAACAAGTCATTTGGCCTGTTTATGTCTCATTATTCTCATCTCATAAACTGTGAATAATAACAGTACCCTCTTCCCAAGGTTCCATGTAAAGTCCTGGCACATAATAAGTGCTCTGTATTATCTCTGATGATAGTTATAGTTCTCTATGAGTGGTGTAACTATTCATTCTGGTCCTCTAGGTGATGGGGATACAGCTGTGACTAAAATACACTATGACCATGACCTCACAGGGAGGGCATACTATGTGTGCATGTTAGTCACTCAGTCGTGTCTGACTCTTTGCAACCCCATAGACTTAGCCCAGCAGGCTCCTCTGTCCATGGGATTCTCCAGGCAAGAATACTGGAGTGGACTGCCATTTCCTTCTTCAACAGGCAGGGCATGACAATAAACAAAATATACACTCTCAGCAAGTGATAAATACAGCAAAAAGAAAACTTAAAAAAGGAAAAAAGAGCACTAAGTGTTAAGGGGATAATTTTCAAGCCATTGCCAATGAGTGTTATATTTTATCTTAAAGGAAACAATTGTTTTGTTTCATTTTACCATTTGAAATTTTTTTATGTGGACCATTTTTAAAGTGTTTATTGTATTTGTTAGAATATTGTTTCTGTTTTATGGTTTGGTTTTTTGGCATGTAGGATCCTAGCTCCCTGACCAGGGATTGAACTCACACCTCGTGTATTGGAGGGTGAAGTCTTAACCACTGGACCGTCAGGGAAGTCCATGTCATTTTTTTTTATTTAAATGAGTTTCAAAGTATAGATAAAACTCAGCAAAAAAGTAGTTTTAGTTTCATTAGTTCATCCTGGAAAATTGCTGTTCCAGCACACAGATTGTTGTTTCAGAGTATTTAATATAGCATAGAAAATCAGCTCCACAGAAATGTTGCTGGTGTTCTTAGGGAAGTTTAGGGTTTCCGTGTGACTTTCCATATTTATTTGCTCTTTGACCTATGTTTACTTGAAAATGTTTCTGCTTCTATTGAAAACTCAAGCATATGGCTGAGACCAGAAACTCATATAGACAGATCAAACTGAGACCACCTATCCCCCTATGGCTTACTGTCTCCATTAGGGGTCAGCAAACAACAGCCCACCAGGCTCACTCACTCTCCTTGCTTGTTTTTGTGAATGCATTCTGGCACAAGGTCCAGCACATTTATTTGCATATTATCTGTGACTCACTTGCACAATCACAGAGTTGAATAGTAACCACAGAGAAGGCATGGCCCAAAGCTTAACATTTTTTATTCTCTGGCCCTTTATAAACCTCTGGGCCACACCAGGATTTCTCAACCTGGGCACTAGTAAGAAACTGGCCGGATAATTCTTTGTTGTGGAGGTTGTTCTCTGCATCGCAGGATGTTGAACAGCATCCCTGTCTGATAGCTATCTATCAGATGCCCGGTAGCACCAAAGCCACCAGCTCCCCCGGTAACAAGTGTTAAGTCTCTGGACTTTGCCAAAAGTCCCCTGGGAGGCAAATCAGTCACAGTTGAGAGCCACTCTCATGGTTCACTGAGAATCACTGACCTGGTGTTACTATTCAGTTGTCTACATTAGTATAATTTGAATATTCTAGATGACTCTTGCCCAGGCAAATAAATATATTGTTCATTATAGGACTTCCCCAAAGGTATTGATTCTTCAATAGAAATTATTAACAATTTGTGCCCTCACCTTGTTGTGCCCTCAACCCTAAACTAATACACCATGATCCTCACTTAATCTTAAGTAAGCCTCTACAGTGAAAAATCATCTTAAACCAAACTTCAGATGCTTATCAAAAATCAAACCGAGTCCCCTGAGGCAAAATCAAAAACTGTTTAGGTGGTGGTCTCCCTTACCATGGTAAGTGGTACATTTTTATTTGCTGTATCAATAAGATGCATTGGTGATACCTAGGGTGTCAGCATTCCACAGTATATAGCAAGCTTTAAAATTCCAATGTCTTACACAAAAAGGAGGTTTATGAAAATGTGTAATTTCTAGTCAGGCAGTTATACTTCAAGCATCCTTTTTACTTACTCAACACTGTGTTGAGTCTAAACTCTTTCAGATTTTAGATTTATAATTACCTCTGTTCTCACTGCTTTTAAAAGATTTAGAATAAATCCTGAGAGAAATACAGATACTGTATTTCCAAATGGAGTATTTTAATGTTATTGGGATTTCCCCAACTAAGTATAATTAAACATATTTCAGAGTAAGTTATCAATACTGAATTGGCATCTACCCTAACAAAGAGAGAATTACTGGGTTCTACTTAGGAAAATTGTTTTCCCCTTGAGTAAGTAAAAAGGCAAGAAATCCTTTCAGTGACTGGGAAAAATTCCAGCTTGCCTGAATAAAAAAAAATAGTTACTCAAACTAGCCAGATTGGGGGAAATTAGCTGCGTTCTTCATCTAACTGAAGCCCCATAATCAGCACCCTTGTGTTTCTCAGTTTTCTACCAGTTGTTATAGATGGTGTTCTATGAAATCCATTCTGTGTTTTATTCACTGCTGAATATTCAGAGTCAAGAAGAGTTTCTGGCACATAGTAGGTGTTCAATAAATATTTGCTAAACAAAATAATAAAGTAAGTTATGTACTCTATACATGTAAATGGAAGCATATGAAATCATCTCTGAGAATTTGCTTATGAGTTACAGTCCTAATCTCAAATTCAAATGCATCATTAACATCTAAAATCCTCAGGGGCCCCATGAAGAGTGTCTGTTGTGATGGGATATGTTTCTAATCACTACCTGCTTTTCAGAATTTTTCTGAGGTAGAGGTATCATACATCTATGCAGGGCCATTATTTCCAGTTAACAGCTTTCTTCCCTTTGTCCTTCATATTCAATCCCCTACTCTAGAGGGGTGGGATGGGAAGGGAGGTGTGAGGGAAGTTCAAGATGAGGGGGCCTATGCATACCTATGGCTGATTCATGTTGATGTTTGGCAGAAACCAACACAATACTGTAAAGCAATTATTCTTCAATTAAAAATAAATAAAAATAGAAAATTAAAAGAAATCCCCAGCTAGAGCTCTTGGTTGGTGGTTCAGTTGCTAAGTCGTGTCTAACTCTTGATCCCCATGGACTACAGCCTGCTAGATTTCTCTGTCCATGGGATTCTTCAGGCAAGAATACTGGAGTGGGTTGCCATTTCCTTCTCCATGGGATCTTTCCAACCCAGGAATTGAACCTGGGTCTCCTGCATGTGCAGACAGATTGGTTAGGGAGATGCACTTATTGCCTTGATAACGAAGACACATTACGATTTCAGCTTCATCTTAGGCTGTAGAAAGCCACGAAAGAACAATGATTCTATTCTAACCAAGAGAAAAAAATGAATAATTTGTAAAATCATAAATTTCTGAGCCCCTTGGAGAGCTGAAAACAAGATGAACTAAGTTCCAAAGGGTGACAGGCCTCTCTGAGGAGGCAAAAGAACACCAACATTGTTTTACCTGTGACAAACAAGGAGGAAGGGTTGGCATTCAATAAAGCCAGTAAGAAGAAAACATGCAAGTTTTAATGAATCCTTAAATTCTTAAAGTATGTGTGAGAATGAGAGTTTATAACTCGTGGGAATGGCATACACAAGGCAAGTTTGCAGCCACTTGGTGATGCTTTTCTGTGAACATTCCCCAGTGCTCACAAGCAAAGGTGAGGTCAGGGGTGAGTTCTGAGATACTCTTTGTGATTGAGCCATGCAGGGCCTGCCAGCATTTGAAGGTTGAGCAAAAGTACCCAGAGAAGCTTATCTGTGTTCCTTCTAGAACCTGCATGTGCATGAAATAATGAGCAACTGCTACTGAGTCATAGACAAGTAACCTGACAGACACGCCCACACCTCCAACTCCTCTCTGGTATGAAGGAAAGGCATCTGCTAATGGAGGAAGGAAAGAAACCTGCCCATATCTGGAATCTGACCACACTTTGATAGGAAAAGCTACCTGCCCCCAGGGAAGAGGAAGGAAACTGTCCCATTCCACAGTGGAGAAAGTTTGGCTGCTGCTGGGCGAGGAATAGAAAACCCACTCTCTCAGCCCTGCACTGACACTATTCAAAAGCCATCTGACACCAGGAGAGGAACAGGAAATCTGCCTGTCTGCAAAAATTTACACTGATGGCACAGGTCTCCTGCTGCTGGGAGACAGGCAGGAAACTCATTCATGCTCAAGATCCCCCATACAGGGCTGCCCATATAGGGGATTATAAATGCTGTACTGAGTGGGAGAAAGAGATGGTCCATCACTAGGGGAGGGCTAAAACACAGGAAGGTCCACCTCTGAGGCTGAGTTTCACAGGGCATGCTGAAGATTGAGGCTGTAGCAGGAGAAAGAGAAATTCCCCTTATATCCACAAGTTTCACACTAAGTAATAGTCTACCACTGAGGAGAGGGGCAACAGTGTACAGAAAAGCCTCCTTCTGTGTTGCTAGTGTGTTGAAAGCTGAGGGTGGAGGAAAAACAATGAGAGAAACTCTACAGCACTCAAGGCATCACACTAAACACAAAACAGGAGCAGGCACCGAACAAAGGAGCTCGTGAGTTGCTTCCCAAAGGGGAAAATACAAACTTTGCAGGGGAAAAAGCTGGCAGACCCCCACCCCATCAATCAAGTGACCAAGGTCAACATCATGGTGATTGTCATGTGAATAGCACGTACCCTCTGCTATGATGTGATGGGAAGAGCACTACCGCTCTGTGGTCTCCTTCCCCCCAACTCATGCAAGCAGAATGTGGAAGTGTTTGTCATTCAGTTGTATCTGACTCTTTGAGACCTTATGGATTGTAGCCTGTCAGGCTTTCCTGTCCATGGAATTCTTCAGGCAAGAATATTGGGGTGGATAGTTATTCCCTTCTCCAGGGGATCTTCCCAACTCAGGGACTGAACACGGGTCTCCTGCATTGCAGGCAGAGTTTTTACCATCTGAGCCACCAGGGAAGCCCATTACCCAGTCTAATCAGGAAAAAACTTCAGACAAACCCAAATTAAGGGATATTCTAGAAGGGTTTTGAGCAATATTCTTCAAAAGCATACAGATAATGAAAAACAAGTAAAAATTAAGAACTATTATAGATACGATGAGACTCAAAATACATGATTACTAAGGTAATATAGCATCCTAGATTGAATCCTGGAACATGGAAAGGAAAAAATGGTGGTGTTTAGTTAACAGTCTTAGTGTTAATATTTTAGTTTTGACACATGTACCATTGGTCAACATTAGGCAGCGCTGAATAAAGTATATGTGGGAACTCTCTGCACTATATTTGTAACTTTTCTATAAAGTTGCTCCCAGATAAAAAGTTTGATTTTAAGGGCTTCCCTGGTGGCTCAGTGGTAAAGAATCTGCCTGCCAATGCAGGAGACATGGGTTTGATCCCTGGTCCAGGAAGATCCCAAATGCCGTGGAGTAACTAAGCCTGTGTGCTACAATTATTGAGCCTGTGTTGTAGAGTCCAGGAGCTGCGACTGCTGAGCCCACGTGCCTAGAGCCCACGCGCTCGGCAACAGGAGGAGCCACTGCAATGAGAAGTCTGCACAATCCAACTAGAGAGTAGCCCCCACTTGCTGCAACTAGAGAAAAACCTTTGTAGCAACGAATATCCAGCACAGCCAAAAATAAATTAAAAGTATTTTTAAAAATGTAATTGTAAAAATGGAAAGAAATAAAGTAACTCACTGAAGCACAAGGAGAAAAAAGTGGAGGGAAGAAAGTATAGTACATTCAAAAGCTGTGGGAAACCATCCATCTATCATAAATGTAATTGGGGCCCCAAAAAGAAGAGGAGGAAAATAGAGCAGTAGAAATATTTGAAGACATAATGACTAATTATTTGAATAAAGGACAACAAACCACAGATCAAAGAAGCTCAGAGAATCCCAAGGACAATAAATGCAAAAAAAAAAAAACCCAAAGCATATCATAACCAAACTAAAAAGCAAAAACAGAATGAAAGTAGATTTCTCATCAGAAAATATGCAAGTAAGACTTACTGATATATTTACAGTCCTTAATGGAAAACTAAACAGGAAACAATCTCATGGCAACCTAGAATTCTATGCCCAGTTAAACATCATTCAAAAATGAAACTGAAATAAAGATATTTTTTGAGACAAAAGAAAAAGCCAAAAGATCATATTTCCAGAGGACATATGCCTCCAACATTAAACAATAACAGGGGACTATTTGAACAACTCCATTCCAATAAATTTGACAACTTAGACGTACTGAACAAAATTTCTCCAATGGCACAAACTACCATCTCTCACTCAAGAAGAAATAGATAACCTGAATAATCCTGTATGTATTAAAACTGACTTTTTAGTTAAAAATTAAAACTACCCTTTTAGTTAAAAATGTTTGTACAAGAAAACACAGGTTCACATGGCTTCAGTAATGAACACTACAAAACAATGAAGGCAAAGCCTGAGGAAGAGAGAGAAGAGGTACTGCACTACTTGACATTAGAATTACCATGATGTTAACACATGACAAAGATATTACAAGAAAAGGAAACTATAGGCCAGTACTGTTCCTAAGCATAGATGCAAAATACCTAATACGTTATTGGCAAATCAACTTGTACAACATATAAAGTAGCTATATCATGAACAAATAGGCTTTCTCTCAAGAATGCAGTTGTTTCAACATTCAACAACTGTATTTCACCATATTAAGAGACGAAAGTGTATACCATAAGAAAAATCATTTCACAAACTTCAACATTTATTTACAACAAAATTTTCATTAATTTAAAAATTAAATGTAAATTCCTCAAGTTAATGAAGGGGCTCTACAAACACAGATAACATTATACTTAACAGTGAATACTGAACTCTTTCCCTCTACAATTAGAAACAACTTGAGTGTCCTCACCTTTTCAGTTAAACATTAACTGGAATTTCTAGCAGTAAGGCAAAGGAAAAAAAGGTATACAGATTGGAAAGGAAGAAATATAGCTATTTTTACTATCTGATTTCACAATTATCTATATAGACTATCACTGGGAATCTACCAAAAAATTGGTAAATGAGTTTATCAAAGCCACAGGACAAAAGGTCAACATATATTTATGAACTATTAATGTACAGCTGAAAACTAAAATTTTTAAATACTATTTACAACAGCCTAACAATATGAAACACTTAAGGATATACTTTATAAAATATGTGAAAATTATGTACATTGAAAATTGCTAAGTACTGCTGATAGAAACTGAAGTAGATATAATTACATGGAGATATATATTATGTTCATGGATCAGAAAATTTAATGTTGGTAAGGAGTTAATCCTCTCCATGTGATTTCTAAATTCAGTGTAATCCTATTAAAACCATGGAAAGATTTTTAGAGCAATTAACCACCAAGTATAATGTTTATATTTAGTAAGAGCTAAAACAGCCAAAATGTTTTTGTAAAAGACAACAAAATTGGAGTTCTCATGTACACCTATTTGATACAGCTATGTATCAAACAATGTGGTATTGATATAAGGATAAACATGTAGATCAATGCAGAGGAACAGATACTACAGAAACAGACTCACTCACAAATGATAAGTTAATTTTTGACAATGGTGTAAAAGTAAGCATGCTGAAAGTAATTTTAAAAATTATGCTCACTACACTTAAAATGTATGAGCCCAAGAATGAGAGATTAAACAATGAATCTTCTATAAGAAAACATAGAAGACCATCTTTGTGACCTTGGGTTATCAAATAAATATTTCTTAGAAAAAGAAATATGAACTTTAAAGAAAAAACAACAGAATTCATATTTTTAAAAAAGCCAAAACTTCTGTGCTTCAAAAGACAAGGTACAGACTGGGAGAAAATATTTGCAAAACATATATCTAATAAAGGTCTTGTATCCAGAATATATAAAGAACATTTGTAGTTCAACAATAAAAATACAAATGCTGGATAGAGTGTAGAAAAAAGGGAACCCTCTTGCACTGTCGGTGGGAATGTAAATTGATACAGCCACTATGGATGATGGTATGGAGATGCCTTAAAAAAACAGGAATAAAAACAACATGTGATCCAGCAATCCCATTCCTAGGCATATACCCTGAGGAAAACAAAATTGAAAAAGACACATGTATCCAAATGTTTACTGCAGCTCTATTTACAATAAGTAGAACATGGAAGCAATTTAGATGTCCATTCACAGATGAATGGATAAAGAAGATGTGGTACATATATACAATGGAATATTACTCAGTCATGAAACGGAACACATTTGAGTCAGTTCTAATGAGGTGGATGAACCTAGAGTCTATCATACAGAGTGAAGTCAGAAAGAGAAAGATAAATATCATCAATACTAATACACATATATGTAATCTAGAAAGATGGTACTGATGAATTTACTTGCAGGGCAGCAATGGAGAAACAGACGTACAGAACAGACTTATGGACACGGGGAGAGAGGAGGAGGGGGTGAGATATATTGAGAGAGTAACATGGAAACTTACATTACCATATGTAAAATAGATAGCCAATGGGAATTTGCTGTATGTCTCAGGGAACTCAAATAGGGGCTCTGTGTCAACCTAGATGGGTGGGATGGGGAGGGAGATGAGAGGGAGGTTCACGAGGGAGGGGACATATGTATACCTATGGCTGATTCACGTTGATGTTTTACAGAAAATAACAAAATTCTGTAAAGCAATTATCCTTCAATTTAAAAATAAATAAATTAAAAAAAGAAACGAATGATGTTGCTAAGAATGTGGGAAAATTGTAACACTGCTGCTTGGAATGCAAAATAATTCAGCCACTTTGATCCCTTCCTATAAAATTAAAAATATATTTACCCTTCTGGAAGGGGAACACATGTATACCCATGGCAGAGTTATGTCAATGTATGGCAAAACCAACATGATAATGTAAAGAAAATTAAAATAAAATATATATATATATATATATATATATATATATATATATATTTACCCTATGACTCAGCAATTCCACTCCTAGGTATTTACACAATAAAAAGAAAAAAGCTTATATGCAAATGTTCATAGAAGCTTAACTCAGAAATTTAAAAAAAAAAGCAAAACTGAAAACAACACAAATTTCCTTAACTGGTGAATGAACAAACACACAGTTTCAAATTCAAAGAAGAGATCACTATTCAACAATGAAAAGGAACAATGTACTGATACATGTAGATACATAGGCAGATTTCAGATCATTATGCTTGGTGAGAAAAGCCAGTCACACTAAGTGCTGCCTGATTCCATTTAAATGACTTCTAATAAAGGAAAAAATATTAATAAAGGGACTGAAAGCATATCAGTGGTTTCTAGAGAACCAATTAGGCAGAGGTATGAGGAACTTTTGGGAATTATGAAAATGGTCTATGTTTTGATTCTGGTCATGATTATACAAATATATACTTTAAAAGGGTAAATTTTATCACAGAAAATTATACTTCAATAAAAGTTAAAAACTGTGACAGTATTCACATAGGGTACAGTCATCTAGGTTAGTCCTAGCACTTGATTTTATATGTGCAGACAGTGAAATTATGAATTCCAGGAGAGAGAGTTAAAGAATTGTTTTCCCTGTTAAAGTACAAAGAACTCTGAGATAATAACACAAAATTCTTAACTTTTTTTTTTACTGGAAAAGAACTTAGAGATCATCCAGGATGAATACTTCACTTTACAGGTAAGGGAATAAAGACCTAAAGAAGCTGGGTGACTCATCCAAGAAACCCCATCTACAAGCTGGGGCAAAATAGCCCTCAGAACAATCCTACTAGATCTACCCCAAATTGTAAGCAAGATATCCAAATGAATCTAGGCAATCCTAGGAGCTGATGTTACAAGTTCAATCTCACCAAGAAACAAAAGCATCATACCAGGCCTTCAAAATAATGCAATACAATGTAATTATGATCCTGCAGGTTGGGGAAAGGAAGTTATATTTCAAGGCTAAGTGATCTTCAAAGGTCAGAGAAATAAAGAACTCTAACATTTCTCATTAATATGTGTTCAAACAGCTAGCTCGATTTGTCAGTGCATTTTGCCTAATCAGTAATATTAAAATACTCATAACAAAGTCCTGAAGCAGAAGGGCACCATGACTGTTACATTGTTTCCCATGATGGGTCAGGAGATTCCAAACTTTTAGATTCAGAAACTTCCAAGTCTAAAAGGTGAACATAATCAGATGTGAACACAGGCTATGAACAAGCAGATACACATTATTAATTGATTTCTTCCCCTTCTTCCATCCCTACTCCTGCTCACTTCCACTCCTACTATCTATAATGCTCATATTTACAGATGTGATCTCTTTCCCTTGCCATTAATAATTAACACATTATGTATTTGTATTTGCAATAGAAACCCAGTCAACCAGGGGTTCAAACAATTTTAAAATTGTGATCATTTTTATACATCAACTTGGCTAGGCTATGGTGTCCAGGTGTTTGGTCAAACAGCAGCTGAGATGTTACTGTGAAGATATTTTTACATGTGACTAGCATTTACAATGGGAAGACTTTAAACAAAGTAGACTGCCCTCCATAATGTAGATGTAACCTCATCCAGTCAGCTGAAGACCTAAAAGCAAAGACATGTTTCTTGAAGAAGGAATTCTGCCTTAAGACTGCAACTTGGAAACTCTATTTGAGTTTCCACCTGTTGGCTTGCCCTGCAAATTTCAAACTTCCAGCTCCCATGATCACATGAGAGTCAATTTTTTTAAAAATGAACCTCACTTTATTTCTGTTTCTTTCTATGTATGTGTGTGTTTGTACATGTGTGTGTATACAAATATATACATCATGTGTGTCTTGTGCATTGTCTGTTTCTCTGAGGAACTCTAATTCATAGAGCTCATAATTTTCATAAAACAAGCAACTAAGAGGTCATGAGTTCAATGGCTTCATTTACCATCAGACACTTGAGCTTCTTCTAGCCTTCTACTCCTCTGTCATTACTTAGCTGGCAGCTTTTGTCCATATGATCATGGTGGCAAGGTAGTTATTGAACCATTAACATCATTACTGTGTTTTAGAAAAGAGGAAAAATTAAAGACAGATGATGTTGAGTTAAAAACTCAACAGTGAGTTGAGTCTACCCTTTTAAAGAAATTTCGCAGAAGTTCCCTCCAGCAACTTTCACTTCTATCATATTGGCCTTAACTATGTTCCTTGGTCATCATTAGCTGCAAGAAAAGCTGGAAAACGTAGGTTTTTCTTAGCTGGGCACAATGCCCAAACAGAGTAGGTGTTCTGTTCTAATAGAAAAGAAGAGATACTGGCTAAGTAAGCTACAAGAAGTGTCTGCCATACCCCTTCAAATCTGTGGACTAGTCCTTAAACTTACTTTGTTTTTTTAGTTTCACTAATGATCATTTTATTATTGGAATGTTACTTTCTCTCAGATATTATTTTGTTCTTCCACTGTTCAAGGATTATTCATCTCTTCCAAAGATGATGATCATCCCATCTTCTTCACCTTTCCCTATATGCCCTCTCAGTTCAGTTCAGTCGGTCAGTCACATCTGACTCTTGGCAACCCCATGGACTGCAGCACACCAGGCTTCTCTGTCCATCATTAACTCCTGGAGTTTGCTCAAATTCATGTTCATTGAGTCAGTGATGCCATTCAACCCACCTTATCCTCTGTGATCCCCTTTTCCTCCCACCTTAAAACTTTCCCAGCAACAGGGTCTTTTCCAAGGAATCAGTTCTCATCAGGTGGCCAAAGTATTGGAGTTTCAGCTTCAACATCAGTCCTTCCAATGAACACCCAGGACTGATCTCCTTTAGGATGGACTTGTTTGATCTCCTTGCAGTCCAAGGAACTCTCAAGAGTCTTCTCCAACACCACAGTTCAAAAGCATCAATTCTTCGGTGCTCAACCTTTTTCAGTGTCCAACTCTCACACCCATACATGACTACTGGAAAAACCATAGCTTTGACTAGATGGACCTTTGTTGGCAAGGTAATGTCTCTGCTTTTTAATATGCTGTCTAGGTTGGTCATAGCTTTTCTTCCAAGAAGCAGGTGTCTTTTAATTTCATGGCTGCAGTCACCATCTGCAGTGATTTTGGAGCCCAAGAAAATAAAGTCTCTCACCGTTTCCATTGTTTCCCCATCTATTTGCCATGAAGTGATGGGACCAGATGCCATGATCTTAGTTTTTTGAATGTTGAGTTTTAAGCCAGCTTGTTCATTCTCTTCTTTCACCTTCATCAAGAAGCTCTTTAGTTCCTCTTCACTTTCTGCCATTAAGGGTGGTATCATCTGTGTATCTGAGGTTATTGATATGCCCTCTACTCCACACATACTCACCCCATAGAACTAACACTTTATACAAAGCAACTGGAAACACGGAAAGTAACTAGTATTTCATGGTTAATGAGTCTACTAGAAAACATATACTCTCCTAATATTGAAGATTCAGGGTTACAGCTAATAATCATCAACTTGGTTGGAAAACATTTCACAAGGAAAGAAGATGCCTAAGTTTAGAGGACACAGGAGTAACTAGGAAATTCATTTCCTGAAAGATTATTATGATGAGCTAGCTCAAAACTATTAACTGCTTGAGATCACAAGAAATTAATACATAAGGCACAGTTGCTTATCTCTAGGAGATGGTACCACTGGGACTGATTTCTGTCTGTCAGAAACAATCAGTAATTATGAAGACAATACAAAATCAAACAAAGAAACTTTAAAAAATTGCCCTAAAGGGGCATGTGTAAGAGAGGTAATTAACTTTCTTTAAACTATAAATGAAAACCCTTGTGGCAGAAGATGGCTATTAAATCTACCATATAAATTCTCTATTCTCAGCATTTCAGCATTCATCTTTTTTTCTTGGATGTGATCATGTCAGTCTACTGCCTAAAATCTTCCTCCATAGGTCTCTGTAGCTTTCAAAATAAAGCCAGCAGCCTCAGTTTAGTATACAATGATGGTCATGACCTGTCTCCTACCTCCTTTTCTTGGTTCAGCTCCCACTGTCCCTGCCTTTCTCACTCTCTAAACATAAAAAGAGAATTCATCCATTCATTGAATATACATATTTATAAATATATATGTTCATTAAATATACTGAACACATACTGTGTTGCCGGGCATTGTGCTAGGTACAGCAGTTTAAAAACAGTAGCCATCATTTAAGACTACTGTCTCACGATTTTGAGTTTGAAATGACTCAGCTAAGTAGCTTTTACTCTGAGTTTCTCACGTGGTTTCAATGATTTCAATCCCCAAGTTTTTGTGCCATCTCAAAGGCTTCCTAATTGATGTGTCTGGGCTGGGAAGTTGTTGGCAGCTGGAAGCTGGAGCAGTTGGTGTTCCTCAGGTATCTCTGCAATCTTTGTGTGTTTGCTTCAGCATAGCAGCTTTGAATAGGTGAGACTTGTTCTATGGTGGCCCAGGACTTCAAAGGCACATTTTTAAGAAAGTAGTTGAGGAAGTTATATCGTCTTCCATGATCTAGCCTTGCCAGTCACATGGTGTCACAGCTACTATACTTTATTAATGAGGCAGTTCCCCAGGCCTATCCAGGTTCAAGGGGAAGGGATACAGACCCAAACTCTTGATGGAGGAGTGGTAAGGTTCTGGAAAGTGTGTAGGGCTGGAAACATTGTTGCCAATATTTTGAAAACCATAATCTGCCACAGAAATCTTTCCAGAAGAAGTATCTTGCTTCTTCACACTCCTATGCTTTCATAAATGCTGTTCACACTTTCTCAAGTGTCTTTGCCTCTTTTTGATTAACTTAGTAATACTCATTTGTTAAAACTTATCTCCAGTTTCTCTTCCTATAAGAAAAGTTCTTGGACCACTACCTGTCATGTCATACCCACTGTCACCCCAATGCTTCTCCTCATATCCTGCTCCATTTGCAAGCCATAGATAATCCTAGCCCTCTTTTCACAATATATTGTGGTAGATGATCTCTTAACTCCATAACTGAATCCAAAATTCTTAAAGATAGAAATCTCTGTTCAATTTTCCATTGTCAGGAGATTATTTAGTACTTAAAGTACTTAAATGAGTTAATGTGAAAGCAAATCAAATTGTCAAGAATATAGCTAAGTATAGAAATGTTTGTTAAACTTTTTGCTAGGATTTTAGGTATTCTAGATAGGAAGTGAGAATAACAAATAGAAAGGAAAGAAACAAGGAGGCAGAAACTTAGTTTCTACATAAAAATCACATGTACCAAGTTTGTGAGAGGATCACTTCCCATCAAATCTATGGCTAGGGCAAATAAGCATGTTTAGTGTTATACATTTTCTAGCCAAAAAAAACCAAGAAAACAAAGTTTAGTGCATTTTTACTCAAGCAGTTTATGTACATTCATATCAAAGATATGAATAGATATTACCTCTATTTTGCAGGTAAGGAAACTAAGACTCGAGTATACAAGTAATTATTCTAAAGCACAGCGCTCAATTATTATTGCTATTCTAGTTGTAAATGACAGAACCAGGATACAAACTATCTGTCTGACTGCAAAATTTATTCTTTCTTCCATATTACTCTCTGAGTAAGTCTCCACAGCTCTTAATTTCTAATCTCAAATGAGGCTGGATCTTCATGATGGCAAATTTCCACTTATATGTGGATGTTCTTTTAGAACTTTTAAATTTTTCAAGAAAGCAGTTGTCATAGAGGTACAGACCATAAGGGTCTACCTCTTCTGTTTTTGTTCTTCTGTCTATTACTTCTTCTCTTAGATTTTTAGGTGCTAGAGTAGAAGAAAAAAAGACCTGGGTGGAGATTCTGAGAAAGATCCCAATTTAATTACAGATGAAGGACTCTGACAATGTAAGTAGATACACAATTCCACTTTTCATCTTAAGTGTTACCAGAGGCATTCTGGTGTAGTCTCAATATCTTTTAACCATTTCTAATATCTCAAAATTTTCAACTGGAATTTTAGTAATAATGTATCATCTTGGTTTTGCCTGACTCCTTTAAACTACTAGGATAAATAACTTTTACACAGAAAATGTTACAGAATATGTAGGACGCAGTTCCCTCCTGTATGTGTCACTCAGTTATCTTCTCCAACTTTTACTCTTCCTAAAATCTGCAAGATTAGACCATAAAACAATTCAAGAATGGAATTATTCAAGTTATTTTATAATGGGTATAATCAAAACACTACAAGAACTTCCCTGGCGGTTCAGCTGTTAAGACTCCATGCTTCCAATGCAGGGAATGTGGGCTCGATTCCTGGTTGGGGAACTAATATCCTACATGCTGTGTGGTACGTATACCCCATTCCCCTAAAAAAACCCCAGTAACTAACCAATCCAAGCTGGTGTCTTTAAACCATTAACATTGCTTATTAATAATTTCTTCATTTAGAAAAAATGTAGAAAAGGAAATATCCTTTAAGTTTTTTCTCTTTATTGGCTAACATAAGAAATTTTAACATCTTTATATATTTATACAGGTCAAATCTAACTAGCCACATGTAGTTGTTGCAAAAGATCATATCATTTCTAAGTTGAAAAACATTTTTACTGTTAACAATTTAGGGTAATCCTTGTAGCTTCTTCTATGCACTAACAAAACTATTTGAGAATGAGTCCATTAAACCTCTTTCATCTTGCTATACTACTGTTTTATTCTGGTGAAGAGATTATATTTGGCAGATTCCCATAGGAATAAATTATTTCAAGACCAAGAGACCTCATAACTCCTCAGCATATCCAGCACCCTAATTTGGGGAAGGATAGTAACTATATTTCAAAATTGTTGAGGGAATATGAGATTTGACTTTTAAAAATCAGAATCATACTTAATAGAAGAATTTGCTTATTATTCCATTGATAACAAAGGATCTCTTAAAATAAGAATAACCACTTCCTATTTTTTTCATTTGTTTTTGAGTTCAGATTGTATTGTTCTGAATTTTCCTGAATCAGGATCCAGCCATTCTTTTTCAAACAGCACCAGTGTCTTTTGTTTTTAAACAGTATGATGAATTCAGCTTGTCTCATGAATAAAACTGCCTGAATTTCTTTCCTATCATGAGTTTCTATTTATTTTTTTTCTTGAAGACAACCATGAAATCAATGCACTAATTACCCTTCCAATACCCTTGCCTCTGAATTCTGTCCCACAAATGCAGCTACATGGAACAGCCAGTCAATAAACTGCTTACTGTTGAATGCCACACTTCTTAGCTACTTGATCATAATTCAATGTCTATTAAAATAAAGAGAAGTGTTTTGTGGTTGAAAACATGATTCTTCACTCTGGTGTTTGAATTCTGTTACCATATTTACATATTAAGCTCCCCTTCAGGTGACTTTTCAGTTACTTAAAAATACATAAAATTATTGAGAAACACCAATTAAGCTGAGTGTCTAGTAAAGACTTATTTGGACGTAGTCCCAGATAATGTCCTTGGCTAATGGGATGAAAGAAAATGAAGCAACATGATTTCTAGTAAATTTGATTTGGCCTTGTAACATGCTCTGAGTTGAAAATACTCTAGCTATATGGCAACCCAAAGCTAATGCCAGTGTTCAAAATGCATACAGAAGTGTACATGTATGTGTGTATCAGGAGATGCATAGAAAATTAAATTTCAGATACAGAAACTTTTATTGACCAAAAACACTTCTCTATAGAAAACAATGACTAAAACAAATAGTACAGTTATCACACCAAAGCAAAATGATCTATTCTGTTACTATTAACAGCTTACTTGGGATTCAAGTCAGGGACTTCTAACAGTAGTTGTCTTTGGGAAAGGGGGATATTCTTTTAAGTAACTTTTTTACTATTTGAAATTGCATACAATATTTATGTGTTACTTTATAACAAAATTTAAACCTAAGTTGAAAGTAGTATCTTTTAAAACAGAACATTTTAAAACATAATTTTAAGATTGATTTTTTGTTATAATAACTACTCTTTTAAAAATGAAGCTTTGAAGGGTTCTGAGAAAAAGTGGTTAGATCTAAGTCCATCTACAGGATGTCAAATCGAAATGGGTCTGCCAGGATGCTTCGGCTCAAGGATCAGTTTATTCACGGAGAGGAAATTATGTATATACAAACTTCAGTTTGGGGGGTTTTCCATTGCTCACAGAGTCAAACTGAGATGATCTGGAATCCGTGAACAATTGGCAAGAAAGCTTTCTCAATATATGTTTTTGAGTGCCTGCATAACTAATTTTAGAATATTTTCCAGGTTTTGAGTCTTCTCATGTGGTATAAACATGAAGAGGTCAGCAGCTCAGAAGAAATAGGGCCTAAGACAGAAGCTTTAGAGAGCACTAGTGACAACAGAGAGAAGCTGAAAGGGGAGGAGCAAGATGACTGAGACATCTGACCGAGACTGAATAAGAGAAGTCTGCTGTGAAGTGCCTTCTTTCTCTTTTCAAAGACATCTTCTATTTGTATCTATGATTTCATGTCTCCTTTTAGTTTCAGAGGAAGACTTATCCCCTTCTGGCTCTTGAGAATTCTTGGTCCTATGCACTCTTCTTGTCTTCTTCATCAACAACTTGCCTTCTGCAATGAATACACTGCACTATGAGATTTACCCTCAGAGTGTCTTTAATATGTCAGTGGCCCCAATGTTTACCTTTCTTATGGTTCACACCTTGGGCTGTGCCTACCCACACTGATTCTTGACCATAGTTCTCGTTCAGCTCAATGGGGCAATATAATTCAAACAGAAACCTGAAAAGGGTTTCAATATTAGAATTTGCCCTCTATTGCTATCCTTAGGAAGCACTGCAACCAAACTTTATTCCAAAGACAGTTATCAAGAAACCTAGGGATTTAGTCTTAATCCTGCCAGTATCTCCTACATCAATGAGAAAGCAAGTCACCTTTCTTTAAGAGCCTATGTAGTCATTCTTTACTATGATCCAAGATTGTCTTTAAACTGACTCCAGTCCTTTGTCAACTCAGTTTTTGTTTAATGCCTTGTCCATCAGTATCTGTCTTCTTCTAAGTAAGGGGAAACTGAACTCTTACAGGTCAATGTCTTTGCCAAATCAGTGTATCAAATTTATTCAC
>ML660679.1:3297936-3356778 GCA_007570785.1 Antilocapra americana | reverse complement strand
GTTGGATCTCCTTTCAGTCCAAGGGACTCTCAAGAATCTTCTCCAACACCACAGTTCAAAAGCATCAATTCTTTGGCACTCAGCTTTCTTTATAGTCCAGGTCTCACATCCATACGTGACTAGTGGAAACACTAGAGCCCTGACTAGATGGACCTTTGTTGGCAAAGCAATGTCTCTGCTTTTTAATATGCTGTCTAGGTTGGTCATAATTTTCCTTCCAAGGAGTAAGCATCTTTTAATTTCATGGCTGCAGTCACCATATGCAGTGATTTTGGAGCCCCCAAGAAATAAAGTTTGCTACTGTTTCCATTGTTTCCCCATCTATTTGCCATGAAGTGATGGGACCAGATGCCATGATCTTAGTTTTCTGAATGTTGAGCTTTAAGTCAACTTTTTCACTCTTCTCTTTCATCAGGAGGCTCTTTAGTTCTCCTTCACTTACTGCCATAAGGGTGTTGTCATCTGCATATCTGAGGTTATTGATATTTCTCCCGGCAATCTTGATTCCAGCTTGTGCTTCACCCAGACAAGTGTTTCTCAGGATGTACTCTGCATATAAGTTAAATAAGCACAGTGACAATATACAGCCTTGACGTACTTCTTCTCATATTTGTAACCTGTCTGTTGTTCTATGTCCAGTTCTAATTGTTGCTTCCTGACCTGCATACAGATGTCTCAGGTGGCAGGTCAGGTGGTCTGTATTCTCATCTATTGAAGAATTTTTTACAGTTTATTGTGATCCACACAGTCAAATGCTTTGGCATAGTCAGTAAAGCAGAAATAGATGTTTTGCTGGAACCCTATTGCTTTTCGATGATCCAGGGGATGTTGGCAATTTGATCTTGGGTTCTTCCGCCTTTTCTAAATCCAGCTTGAACATCTGAAAGTTCACAGTTCATGTACTGTTCAAGCCTGGCTTGGAAAATTTAAAGCATTACTTTACTAGCATGTGAGATGAGTGCAATTGTGCGGTAGTTTGAGCATTCTTTGGCATTGCCTCTCTGTGGGATTGGAATTAAAACTGATCTTTTCCAGTCCTGTGGCTACTGCTGAGTTTTCCAAATTTGCTGACATATTGAGTGTAGAACTTTCACAGTATCATCTTTTAGGATTTGAAATACCTCAGCTGGAATTCCATCACCTCCACTAGCTTTGTTAATAGTGATGTTTCCTAAGGCCCCTTAACTTCACATTCCTGCATGTCTGGCTCTAGGTGAGTGATAACAACATCATGATGATCTGGGTCATGAAGACATTTTTTGCACAGCTCTTCTGTGTATTCTTGCCACCTCTTCTTAATATCTTCTGCTTCTGTTAGGTCCATACCATTTCTGTCCTTTATTCAGCCCATCATTGCATGAAATGTTCCCTTGGTATCTCTAATTTTCTTGAAGAGAGATCTAGTGCTTTCCATTCTATTGTTTTCCTCTTTGCACTGATCGCTGAGGAAGGCTTTCTTATGTGTACTTGCTATTCTTTGGAACTCTGCATTCAAATGGGCATAACTTTCCTTTTCTCCTTTGCTTTTTATTTCTCTTCTTTTCACAGCTATTTTTAAGGCCTCCTCAGACAGCCATTTTGCTTTTCTGCATTTCATTTTCTTGGGGATGGTCTTGCTCCTCGTCTCCTGTACAATGTCATGAACCTCTGTCCATAGTTCATCAGGCACTCTGTCTATCAGATCTAGTCCCTTAAATCTATTTCTCACTTCCACTGTATAATCATAAGGGATTTGATTTAGGTCATCCCTGAATGGTCTAGCAGTTTTCCTTCCTTTTTTCAATTTAAGTCTGAATTTGGCAATAAGGAGTTCATGATCTGAGCCACAGTCAGCTCCCAGTCTTGTTTTTGCTGACTTATAGACCTTATCCATATTTGGCTGCAAAGAATATAATCAATCTGATTTCAGTGTTGACCATCTGGTAATGCCCAAGTGTAGAGTCTTCTCTTGTGTTGTTGGAAGAAGGTGTTTGCTATGACCAGTGCGTTCTCCCGGCAAAACTCTATTATTCTTTTCCCTGCTTCATTCTGGAGAAGGCAATGGCACCCTACTCCAGTACTCTTGCCTGGAAAATTCCATGGATGGAGGAGCCTGGTAGGCTGCAGTTCATGGGGTTGCTAGGAGTCGGACATGACTGAGCAACTTCACTTCACTTTTCACTTTCATGTATTGGAGAAGGAAACGGCAACCCACTCCAGTATTCTTGCCTGGAGAATCCCAGGGACAGGGGAGCCTGGTGGGCTGTCGTCTATGGGGTCACACAGAGTCAGACATGACTGAAGCGACTTGGCAGCAGCAGGCAGGCAGCTACTTCATTCTGTATTCCAAGGCCAAATTTGCCTATTACTCCAGGTGTTTCTTGACTTCCTACTTTTGCATTCCCATCTCCTATAATGAAAATGACATCTTTTGGGGGGTGTTAGTTCTAAAAGGTCTTGTAGGTCTTCATAGACCATTCAACTTTAGCTTCTTCAGCATTACTGGTTGGGGCATAGACTTGGATTACAGTGATACTGAATGGTTTGCCTCAGAAACGAACAGAGATCATTCTGTCATTTTTGAGACTGCTTCCAAGGACTGCATTTCAGATTCTTTTGTTGACTATGATGGCTACGCCATTTCTTCTAAGGGAATCTTGCCCACAGTAGTAGAAATAATGGTCATCTGGGTTAAATTCTGTAAAAATACTGAATCAGTATGCTGTATACCTGAAACTAATGTAATAATGTAAATCAACTACACTTCAATAAAGAAAAATAAAGTTAAAAATATAGGTGAAACAGGAGATTTAAGGGCAGTGAAACTCCTATATGATATAGTCACGGTGAATACATGACATTATGCATTTGTTAAAACTCATAAGACTACAATTTAAATAGCGAACACCAAAATAAACAATGGGCTTTAATTAGGGAGAGGGCAAGGGTGGGATGATATGGAAGAACAGCATTGAAACATGTTAATTATTATATGTGAAATCAATCGCCAGCCCAGGTTTGATGCTCTGGGCTGGTGCACAGGGATGACCCAGAGAGAGGGAATCGGGAGGGAGGTGGGAGGGGGATTCTAGAAGGGGAACACATGTATACCCATGGCGGATTCATGTCAATGTATGGCAAAACCAACACAATAATGTAAAGAAAATAAATAAAATAAAAAATGTTAAAAAATTTAAAACGTTTTAAAATAAAAAAATAAACAATAGGCTTTACTTAATAATAACGTGTTTATATTGCTTCATTGATTGTAATAAATGTACCATACTAACAGAAGAGGGAGTATATGTGAATGTTGATTTTTTTCTCAATGTCTTTGTCAGCCTAAAACTTCTCTAGAAAATAAAGTCTATTAACTGTTGAAAAGTGGTAACAACTCAAATAGCAAAATAATTAAACTGTGTTTAACTATAAACTTGAGTGAGTGTTATGCAATAATAAAAAATAATGTTTATGGGGAAAAAATCGTTCTCAGTCTAAGCCTGAAGGAACACATTCAGCAAGGAGACGGGAACAACACTCAGAACTAGCTTTCTGCGTAAGAAGGGCCACTTGGAGGAGAAAAAAAATCTAAGCGAAGAGCTAATAGGGACTTCTTTGGTGGTCCAGTGGTTAAGACTCTGTGCTTCCAATACAGGGTGCATGGGTTCAATCCTTGGTTGGGTAACTAAGATCCCACATGTTGCATGGCTTGGCCAAATGAGAAAAAAAAAGCTAATAAATTTGTTTTTCTTATAACAGTTGAATGAGATGGACTTGTGCTAAATAAGTTGCAATGGATTAGAAAGAAGTGAACAGATTCCAAATATTGTAAAAGTAGGGTGGACTCAGACATGATGATGGACTGGGTGTCGGTACGCTGGGAGAGAAGGGTATGAGGATGACTGAAATTGCTCCTCATCTCATTTCCTAAAAGAGAGGCTGGAAATCAAGAATTGTGCTTTTAACAGCTTAATTATGAGTTGCTCAGCAGGCAGTAATGTAGGGGTTTCAAATATATTTACAAAATCTCATAAAAGTGGCCTAGACTAAAGATGTGAACTCCAAAGCCCTATGTATGTAGATTCTATTGGAAAAAAAATGAGAAGAATGCATTAACATATCTATAGAGAGGGGAGAATGATGACCATAGATACAAGAAAGCCATTGTTTTGTTAAGGGAGGTTGTTGTATTGTGTGTTACTCGCTCAGTCATGCCCAACTCTTTGCAACCCCATGAACTGTAGCCCACCAGGCTCCTCTGTTGATGGGATTCTCCAGGCAAGAATACGGAGTGGGTTGCCATTTCCTTCTCCAGTTAAGGGAGGAGGAGCTAGTAAAGGAAACTAGGAACAGAGTGGCAGAATAGTAAAGGGAAGACCTTGAAACTGTGCTGTCATAGAAACTCAGAGTATTTCAAAGAGAGAGGTCAGTGATGCCAAACGTTGCATGGACATCTGATAAGAGAGATTGTGTAGTGAACCATTCATGTGTTCTGGCTCTAGAATGTGACTTCTGGAAATCATAGACTAATCGCATGCCTTACTAGTCACATGTGCTTGAGAAAATAATTGGTCTTCACTGTGCCTCAGGTTCTACATCTATAAAATTAGATAAGAAAATTACTTAGCTCCTAGGGTTTTTGTGAGGATTAAATGTGACACCTAAGTTACGTGGTAAACAGCAAGCATTCGATGACTATAAGCTATTAACATCACTAAAAAGTATTTTTCTAATTTGGTGAGAGGGAGGGTGTTAGTGATATAGTAAAAGCAGAATCAGCAGAACAGTGGAGGCAGAAAGTGGGTAATAGGGGTTAAAGGGTACAAGTTCTACTGATAAAATTGTTCTCATAGCTCTTGGATAAATCCAAGACAAGTAACAAAAAGATACTCATTGCCACCAGAAGCTACTATTCCATTGGATATGTCTATATATGTGACAGAAGTCTGGTCCCTACATTTATCAACCCCATTGATCATGGTTTCTATTTATTGATTTATTTTTGATCATGGTTTTTTACTGGCTCTAATTTTGAGAGGGTTCCTCTTTGTGTTGAACCAGAATCTGCCCTCTAAGATCTTCAATTCAGTGACCTTCTGTCATTTGAGGCCAAAGTATTATATAACCCTAGAGTATAGCATTCATTTTTTTCTTAAACATCTTTCAATCCTTTATTTACACAAGGACATGTAAACTTCCTTCATGTCATTTGTTTTCAAGGTTCTCCAAAATGCCCATCAGAATCACTTGGTATTAAAAAACTATATAGATTCTGATCTTGGACCCATCGATCCATGATCTCCAGGAGGCAGAGATAACTTAAATGTTCCTTTGGCAAATCTAACATACATGTATTGTCTATATGACAAAAACACTTTCAGTGAGCCATCTTTTCTTTTTTCCACCCAGAAATCCCAACATTGCCAAATGTCACTTTCACTGGCACTGTTGCTTTAAAATTTGGCACTGCCGAATTGCAAACATATTATATTTTGTGGAGATATCAATTACTCCCAATTTATGATTGTTTAACAGCTGATTGCAACATATAAGGCTTTGGCACCCAAATGTCATACAGCTGGGTGGGCCTACTTGGTCACCAATCCTTTTAGTTACTGCATTTCTCTGCCAGATAGATGCTGTGTCTTGTTGGCACCAGGTAGTGCACAGGTAGTCCCCACTGTGCTTTGGCAATATATGCAGTGTTCACAGTGAGATTAATTTTACTTTCCTACCATCACCCACTCATAATTCTTGCCATTTTGTTTCAATCAGCTGTCCCCTGCTCTTCTCAATGGCAAGGGATGGTGGAAGCTAGGCAGTTAGCTGAAAGCCAAAGTGCAAGCTGATTTCACACTTGCAAACTGGAATCATGCTTTCCTTTTGCTAAGGAGGGAATCACTGTGGGCCACTCAGTCCTACTGTTGCTGCTCTGACAATCCATGGATATTCTGACATTTTGGGCGTGATCCCTACCATCAAAAAATAAGACTGGAAACATAAGGGAGCTTACCCATGTCCTCTCCTCTTGTGGACTGGTTTTTATTTGATTTATCACTGAACTATACCATCCTGTCACTTGCATTCTCACTCCTCCTTGCCAAGAACAGCTTTAAAGGAATAAATTTTTGTCTCTACACACTCTTCTATTTCCCAGGAATATTCTTTGTTTTAGCTACTGTGGGCTCCAAAATTTGCTTCTAAGTAATACCTTTTCTTTTCAAAATGGATCCACATCTGAAAATCAGTCTTTTCAGTGTCTTCTCATCGGAACAATACTCACACCTGCAACATCATACACAGCTCTAGAAAACACCTCAAGATGATCCAGGACCTGTCAAGTGGCATCTACAAGAAGCTACCTTATCCACTGGAACAATTAAAACTAGCATACTGCACCAGCCCTCAGGTAAAGCACTTCTTAATACTGCCAAAATTAGTGGTCTTCTTAATAACTCAGCCTCTGAGAACAGTGAATCTTGAAAACACTGCTGTCGAAATGATTTGTTTTCCATTTTTGTTTTGAGACAGTTGTAATTTTCTGAGAGCCTGCCTTCAGTCAAACACTAATTCCAGCTGCCTAAGTTTTAATTTGCGCTTTCTCTGGGAATTTCAGAAATTTCTGATGCATCCTTTAAATTGCTCCAGATTGGTTTTGATTTTTAAATGTCTTTTTGTTCCAAAATCTTCATTCTCAGGCTCAAGTTTTGGTACTCTCCTATCAAACTCTTTGTTTAATAACTCAAACTATTCAGGTCCCTAAAGCAATTAGCACCATCTTTCACATATGTAGATATTCAATAAACAGCCACTTGTTTATTCATTCATTCACACATTTGTTTAGCAAATATTTATTGAGTTCCAGCTAGGCATGGTTTCAGGTTTTGGGATTTCAGTAGTGAGTAAATTGTGGTGGGAAAAACAAAGCCGTAAATATGTATGTATCAAATTTTTGTAAGCGTTATTGAGAAAAATAAAGCAGGATGAGAGGGCCCAAGATCAGCTGTTGTGAACAGGCTGGTCTAGGAAATCCTTCACAAATGAGGTGGCAGTTGAACAAAAACCTGAAGAAATAAGAAGGTGTGTACATTTCTGGGGAAGTGTTCCAGATAGAGGAAAAAGTAAATGCCAAGGTTCTAAGGGAGCATGTCTAGAGAATGAATGAATGGATGGATGGATGAGTAAATGAATGAATATTGAGTGCTGAATATATTAAGGAAGAGAAATAGTTGGGGACAGATCCTCAAGTGATCCCAGTGTTGGTATCATGAATAATCTCCTCCCTTGAGTGTAGGCAGACCCAGACCCTTTAAGTTGCTTCTAATAAATAGAATATGGCAAAGGTGAGGACTTCCCTGGCAAACCAGTGATTAAAACTCCACTGCAGGGGGTACGGGTTCAATCTCTGGTTGTGGAATTTAGATCCCAGAAGCCGTGTGGCATGGCCAAAAGAAAATGAAATATGGCAATGGTAAAGGGTGTCACTTCTGTGGTTATGTTATTTTTATATAAACATTTTCTTTCCATCTATCTTATCTAGCCATCCATTTGTCCATCTCTGTTGCTAGCATGCACTAGAGATAGATACCCTTCCACTGGGTTGAAGAAGTGAGTTCCTGGAGAGTGCCATGTGGCAGAGCACTGCAGGTGGCCTCTAGAAGCTAAGAACCACAGCCCTACAGTCACATGGAATTGAATTCTGCCAATAACCAGGTGAGCCAGGAAGAGGCCTCCAAGCTCCAGATGAGAACACAGTCTGGCTAACACCTTGATTGTAGGCTTGCAAGACTCTTGAGTAAAGGATCCAGCTAAGTTCTGTCCAGATTCCTGATGCATGGAAACTGTGAGATTATGTGTGTTTTAAGTGACTAAGTTCATAGTAATTTTTATATGCATAGAAAAGTAACAGGACAACTATCACAGTGAAGCTAAGTACAAAATTGCATGTTAATTACCTTACTCATCTTCTACTCCAAACGTAAAAGTAACTGAGGTATCACGTAGTTACTTTTCAGTCTCCCCTCTCTTCCACCACCATCCCAACCCCCAACATCCAACCCTCACATCCAGGCTCATTCTCAATAGCTAGGATCACATTTTACCTTATGTTGCAGTCTCATCTTTTACTACATAACAAATTATTCCAAACCTTAGTGGCTAGAAAGAATAGTATATTGTTAGTTCACATGATTCTGGGCTCATCTGGACAGTTCTCATGCAGTTCAGTCATACAAATGGCAGCTGAGGCTAGAGTCATCGAAAGGCTCAATTAGACTGGATGGCCACAACAGCCCACTCTAAATCCTGACAGTTGATTCTAGATGTCAGCAAAGACCTAGCTAGAGCTGTCAGTTGGGCTACATGTGACTTTTCCCATGTGCGTTAGGCTTCCTGAAGCACAGTGGCTGTGTTCTGTGATGGAGCATTCCCAGGAGTACACATTCCAAGAGACTGTAAGTGGAAATTGCTAGGCCATTTAAGAACTAAATCCTGAAGTGGGACAGCACCACTTCTGCCATATTCTATGCCCAGGTCAAGCGAGTGAAGAAAGGGACTCTCTTTAATGGGGGAGGGGTAAAGCGACATTGCAGAAAACCATGCTGCAGCCATCTTTGGAAAATATTCTTGGTCACTGCAATGACTGAGGGAAATCAAGCTCAATTCTGTGCTTTGCATTTAATCATAAGTGAAATAAGAGAGTCTTGAGTTCAATTCATGGCTCTGTCCCTTACAAGGTGTATGATTTTGATAATTTAACCCCCTGGGACTTGATTTCTTTGATCTGTTAAATAACATAAAATATCTATGTCACTCGTAGTTATAATGATTAAAGGAAATAATATGAAAAAGACAAAGCAGAGTTCTTGGAACATGGTAATATGTCTACAGTTATTATCATATTATTATTAGTCATTATATAATAGTTATTATTAATTTTGTCATTTCAATTATGGCTTTATTCCTGACTCTCACAACTGAAACTTTTTATTTTTAGGACACTTTGTACTCTTCTGTGTCCTAAAAATAAAAAGTTTCAGTTGTGAGAGTCAGGAATAAAGCCATAAGTACTCTTCTGCTGCTGCTAAGTCGCTTCAGGCATGTCCGACTCTGTGCAACCCCATAGACAGCAGCCCACCAGGCTCCCCCATCCCTGGGATTCTCCAGGAAAGAACGCTGGAGTGGGTTGCCATTTCCTTCTCCAATACATGAAAGTGAAAAGTGAAAGTGAAGTCGCTTAGTCATGTCTGACTCATGGATTGCAGCCTACCAGGCTTCTCCATCCATGGGATTTTCCAGGCAAGATTAATGGAGTGGGGTACCATTGTCTTCTCCTTGTACTCTTCTAGTAGTGAATAAATTATGACATGAGTCTTTGAACCAGTAATCTGCCCTATACCATAATCATCTAGGCATGGCTTTCTGTCTTGGTTATGCCTGCCCTGTCTTCTTGGAGATTATGATATTCATCTGAACCCCAACCAAGCAGTTGGAGTCCTACTTTCTTTTTCTCTTTGGTTGTGCCATGGCATCTGGGATCTTAATTTCCTGACTAGGGATTGAACCATCCCTCCTATAGTGGAAGCATGGAGTCTTTTTATTAAAGCACAAAGTCTTAACCTATGGACCTCCAGGGAAATCCCAAAGGAGTCCCCTTTTCTACTAGTGGACTTTCTGGATATGGTTACCTACTTACTTTTGTATATTTCTGCACTTGGCCTGTTCTGTGATTTACCCATAAGGATATCCCATAGGTTCACATTAGACCCTCTGAGTTCCACCTGCTTAGCTTCAAGTCTGGGCTTCATCTCAAAACATTGTACCTGCCCCACTTCCACAAATCAATCAAGTTTCAGATCCTGAAATCTTATTTTCTGTCTCTCCCTGTTGGTCAGGTATGAATATGTACCTTTCAGGGTTCTAATTATTCATACATGGATGCTCTGCAGCCTCTTACTCAGCTCAGTTGCCCTAAGCATTTTGTCTTCCATGCCCATCAACTCCCTGTGGCTTGCTCACTCACACCCTTACTCTCTCCCTCATTGGTCCCTTCAATGAGCCATTTATCACATCCCTTGTGCAAGAGCTCTAAGAATTCCTGCTTTTTCCCATTCTCCAAACATAGTGACTACCCCCCCCCATACCTGCATCTAAGAGCATCACTAGGTCTCCTCACAAAGTCATATAATGGGGATCCCTGAGCTTTGATTTCTCCTTGAAGAGATGATCATAGAGTAAGAATCCATCCTCATTTAACAGCAGTTAAGTTCCAGGGAGACAGACACAGCCCTGGATCCACAACGATTTCCTGAGAGGAGAGCTTTTTTCACTTCAGTATCTATGGGAAAAGACAATCCTCTAGCAAGCATGGCAGGGTGATTTATTGCAAATTTGATGTGACGGGGTGATCTAAAGAGAAACAGCAGCAAGCTCTCCCTGCTGGATATTCACTGGGAAAGAATGAAAAGTGATTTTTAACCCACTAGGAAGCCATTCGAGTGTTTCTCTCCCTAAGGTTTGGGGTTCCCTTTCCTCTACTGGAGGCTAATCAGGTTTTGGGTTTCAGGGCTGTGAAGGAGATATTTTCATGTGGGTGGTAACAGAAATCTACCTTGTAACAGAGTTTTCTGTTGAGAGGGCATAGAGAGGCCCATGGATGCAATTAAGCATTGCTATTGAAAAAGCAGTCAGAACAAATCTTTGTGCTTAAAATTTTTTCTTAACTATGTTAGATGTAACTCCACAACTGGGACAGAGGGAAAACCGTGGAGAGTTCTGTGTAGTGGATGGTGGGGATGGAGTGCGATGGTGCAGCAGGTGATGGTGAGGACTCGGTTGGTAGGGTGGAGCCTATCTCCACAGCCCAGGGAGCCTGCAAGGTGGGCCAATGCTGAGCTTAGCCAGGGGATAACTCTTTATAAAGGGATAGCCTCGTTGGGATGATCTTGTTCACTTGCAAAGGGACTTGGACCAAGGTCTCCAAACCTAAAGAAAAATGGGCATGTAAATGGTATTGTTTGTCTGCAGCTACAAGTCAGAGCAAAACATAAGAGCAGTGGAAACAGTCATGGACTAAGAACCATGGGCTATCATGATGAGAAACATGGGAGGCTGTCTTATTTGGTCTATGTGTGCCTTCCAGGGTGGCAATATGTTGTCAGATGTAGTATCCCCTGAATCTGTATCCTTTTTGCTCTTCTATGTCACCCCAGAAACAGAAATCCCAGAAGTATATTTTCAGGATCCCCTTGAGAGCAAGTCTTTAGCTTAGAAGACACCATGGAAAGGGTCTGGTGTGAAATTTGGAAAACATAATAAAAGAAAAATCCATTCCTTCTATAGAAGTTGTAGGCAAGGGCTCGGCTGAAACAGACAGGGTTTTAATGCTTCTCAGCCTCTTCCAAGCATCTCCGGGGGTCATATGGCTCCTATAGATGCTAGAGGTGATGAGTGACAGTCCTCTCTGATCCCTGCATTTTCTGATTCATTCATGTCAGTAGCAGTATAACGTCTGTGGAAGCCTCTGTCTCCCTGTATCAAAAATCTCTTCTGGGGAGTTCCCTGATAGTCCAGTGGTTAAGGCTGTGCCTTCCAGTGCAGGGGATGTGAGTTCGATCCCTGGTCTGTGAGCCAAGATTCAAATGCCTCTTGGTTAAAAAACCAAAACATAAAACAGAAGTGATATTGTAACAAATTCAATAAAGACTTCTGAAAGACTGGTCCACATTAAAAAAAATTTTTTTAAAAAATGTCTTCTGGCTAGAGACACCTACAATGATTTCCACTTTCCTGACTTGAACAATGACTTTGTAGAGAAGGTGAAGAGATGTCCTCCCAAAAGAGTGATGTGGGACTTATAGGTAGGGATTGGAGCTGATTTTAGGTAACTTAGGGAAAACGATTAATTATAACCTTATTCATACCTCATACTCTGTGGAACAACTCATACTTTCTCCGTAATCAAAGTGATATTTGTACGAAGTTTAAAGCAACTGCTTCAAAGACTTAAGTGATAATTTACCATGGCACCTTATAATATCAAAAATCTTTTAAAATGTCTTCCTTTATACAATAAACACCAAGACCTAAGTTTTGTGCCCCAAGTGGAAATTCAGAACTGTCTGAGGCCAATGAATAG
Organism: Antilocapra americana; assembly: GCA_007570785.1. Taxonomy (NCBI): domain Eukaryota; kingdom Metazoa; phylum Chordata; class Mammalia; order Artiodactyla; family Antilocapridae; genus Antilocapra; species Antilocapra americana. The sequence goes on along the minus strand of ML660679.1, from coordinate 3,344,663 downwards.
CATAAACAACAAAACAGAATTGAGTATACAACTATGTTAGTTGCAAGCATTTCCTGATTTAAAGAGAGAATTTAAATGTAGGGAATAGTTAGAGACGTAATTAGTCTCTGGAGTAACCAATCTTTAGCTTATTCCTTTTGACATGTACCATTTTTTTCCAGGCTTTGAGCTGAAGTAGAATCTAGCCAAGCTAGCTCTTAGAATGCAAAGTAGATGCTGACTTCAGAAACAATTGTTCCATTGTGTTAAAAATGAGTATTCCCTTAGGTGAAGTGGATTAAGACTACAGACTTCCAGTTATAAAAATAAATTAAGTCATAGGGATGTAATATACAGCGTAAGGAATGTAGTCAAGAATACTGTCATAACTTTGTATGGTGACAGATCGTTACTAGACTTATCGTTGTGACTATTTTTTAATTTATTTAAATGTCAAATCACTATGTTATATACCTGAAACTAACATAATATTGTACATAAACTATACTTCAATAAAAAATGAGTGTACCCTGTGATATCTCACTTTAACCCTGCTTATTTGATTTTGCCAAAGTGAAAGTGTTAGTCACTCAAACATGTCTGACATTTTGCAACCCCATGGACTGTAACCTGCCAGGCTCCTCTGTCCAAGGAATTCTCCAGGCAAGAATACTAGAGTGGGTAACCATTCCCTTCTCTAGGATATCTTTCTGACCCAGGGATTGAACTCATGTCTACCCGCATTGCAGGCAGATTCTTTACCATCTGAGCCACCAGGGAAGTCCAGATTTTGCCATGGGAAGGGCAAACAGGGATTTGTGGATGAGCGGACCAAGGTGGCTTTTTTAAACTGCTTGAAATATGGAAAAATCCCAAGAGTGTCTCTTGATTTATATAAAGAAGTGAATATTCTAGGAAAGGTATTTAATGAATTTGCACTCAAATTATGAATAATGTGAAAAATCTGTAGTGCTTTAACACATAGCAGCCCATCACCTGGCAACAACTTTTGTAGTATGGAACTGTACCATTAAAACATGTATAAGTGAAAAAAAACAGCACAGCCAACTAAAATCCTTCCAGTTCTCCTACTAAGAAAGACAAATGTTTTCTGGTTTACTTCAGGCACCTGTGAGCTTTCAATCTGTCGAATGTAATCTAGCTGAAGTCAGCAACCTGCACTATGGTCACAGCTGCCCAGAGAAGTTTTCCCAAGGGAAGCATGTTATTTCCCCAGTGGAGGAAGGATCTGTCATGGTAGACTAGCCATTACAAATGCCCTTTGTGAAATAGAAAATCAAGGAAAAATCGATCTTTCAAATTAGTCTTTTAGCCAATAAAATAGAACAAGTTGATATAAAATGTTACTCAAGTATTTACTGTCTTTTATCCAAGTCCTACAGTCTATAATATTGTACTGAATTAAACTCAGTAAATATTTCTAGAATTAAATGACTATACGAATGGATAGAATGTCATCACATTGATGGATATATTGAGCCCTTTTGGAAATATATAGGAGCATTTAAACTTTTAGAAATGGAAGGAATGAAAGATGTATCACTATGGAGACCACAATGCATGGTCTCCCAAACAGGTTTTATAGTAACAAATGTTAGGTCAGAGGGACATCTGGACAAAAGGAATCAGTTGGCACTGTTCCAGTCAAACCAACATATATAATCTCCTATATCATTCACCCTATCCAATTCTAAAGCTAAAATGGTAAAGGAAAGAGAAATCAGAATCATTTTTAACATGATCTTATTTGTTAAAACATTAATAGTTCTCAATGTGTGTGCTGCTTGGGTCAATCAAGGATCAGGCATTGAAATGGAATTAGGAGTGCAAGCGGTTTCTTGAAGGGAGAAAGAGGATAATACCAGTGAAGGATGAAGGAGCAGGGAAGACAGAATGGACAAGGAAAGCTTTCAAACTGTCTGTCAGATCTGACACGTGTGAAAAGAACGGTATTGGTCACAATCATGACCACGTGACCACGACCCAGCTCTAAGTCTCAGCCAATCCAGCTGGGAGCTCCGGAGCCAAGGTTGCCCATTAAAGTAGAAATGTCAGGATTTTGTGTCCCTGCCATGCGCAGTCCCTGGTTTAGGCTTCTCAGGAATTGCTGATCAAATTGCTCAGATCAAAAGAAGGCAAACAGGAAGATCTGCTTGGTTTGCAGCTGAATGAAAAGATTTCTCTTGATGGAAAATCTGACTGGTGCATCTCCAATGGCTGCCTTACAGAATACCAACCTTACTGTCTTAGACAAGTGAAGACACTGAAATTCATAGGGATCTTTAAAGCACAGGGCAGCTACTAGAGCCTCAGGTTCTTGACTTTAGGGACACTGAAACACCACACTGGTATGTCTTCTTTACGGTAACTTTGGGCTAACAGGACTTTGAGATATTCCAAATAAGAAACTATTTTTGATCCCATAGCAAGCAAGAGGCAGAGCTGAGAGGTGGACCCTCATCTAACTCACTCCAAAGACTAAGCAGGCAAGGTGGGGAGAAACTGATTCATGAAGACAATGATCTCTTAAAGATAACATCCAGACCTTAAATCCACTAAGATGCTGCTCACCTTTTCTAACTCTTTCAGGTTAGACTAGTTTAGTGAAGGAGGGGTATAAACACATTTTGGATTGGTGGGAAGTAGTAAACTGTTTAGATACACCAGGCTGGCCAAAAAGTTTGCTTGTGTTTTTCCATTTGCTGCTATGGAAAAATACAAACTTTTTGGCCAAACCAATATAAATGTCATTTCTCACTTAAAAAAATGGCTTGTGCCCTAATAGAGGGAATCATGTCCCATCAATCAGCCTCTGAATATTATAAACTAATGAAGGTCTCTCCAAGGTCTGGTTTTGGGAGACTCTTCAAACACCCACACATCTACCAGTATTTGTTTCACCACAGTTGCAGAAGTGTGGACAGACTGTTTGCTTAAGACTTATTCCACCTGGGTGACGGAGAGTGAGATTCTAAGAGCTGGCTGTAATTATGTAGTTCAACTCTACAGAGTTCATAGCTTGTTCACGTGAGTGGATAGCCAGGGAACATCAGTATTAAAGATAAGGCAAGTAATGCGTGCATAAAGAAGATATACGTGTGTGTGTGTCTGTGTGTTTGTGTGTGTGTAAATAGAAGGTTTCACAGGAACTGCAAATAGGTTTCATCTTCAGTGCAAACTCAAAAGTATACTGATAAATAGTGGCATTTTGGAGTTCCTTATTTACAAGAACTCTGATATGAAATTCAGGTTTAGTAGGAAAGAATGCTATACTTTATTAGTCATGCCTGCACAGGGACAGGAAGTGGGCTGGCAAAATACATGCCATAAATTAGCACCTGTTGGTGCTACAGAAGGAAAAGAGAATTCAATCTTCAAAATGGGCACAGTTTATATAAGGACATTTTGCTTCCTTTCACAATGTTTACATTAGTTTTAGCTTGGTCCAAGCTGAGTTGGTGGGACTCTGAATACTCTACACTGTATTTAACCAGAAAAATCTGCTTCCATCTCTTTGGGGTCATGGGCCTTACCCAAGATTTCCTCGGGAAATTTGAAGAGGGAATTCCATTGCTTTCTAATGAAAATACTTTTGGGGACAACCCAATAAATAAAAATAAGGATTTTGAAGATGGCTGAACTAAAAGATCCTTTGTCACTTCCAGTTCTAAAATGTCAATACATATGGCATCCTATCTGAGAGCCTGGGGAGAAATGACCCTACTTTTTCTGACCCATTCAATATGAGATGTTTGGATGGCATCACCGACTCGACAGACATGAGTTTGAGCAAGCTCTGGGAGTTGGTGATGGACAGGGGAGCCCGGCCTGCTGCAGTCCATGGGGTCGCGAAGAGTCGGACACGACTGAGCGACTGAACTGAACTGAACTTTGAAACTGAGGTAGCTGCAGGCTTGCTACAGCAGGTAAAGAACTGCTGACTCTTTATGAGGAGGGTCAGGTCTGGGATGAGAGAGAAAGGAATGAAAGGTGCATCTGGTGTGTGAGACTCTGAAGAATGCAGCAGCCAGTACAGGAGCTGTGGGAGACAATGGAGCAGAACTGCTGAACTGCACTGCAACACGCTTTCCCCTTTATTTCTCAGGTGCTGCTATCTGTATGGGAGATTTAAATAGAAAAGCGAGCTTAAACAGAAGACATTGCATAGTAATGTGATTTGACTTCCTTGGAGGCCCAGTGATTGAGACTTCACCTTTCAGAGCAGGGGGTGCGGGTTCAATCCCTGGTTGAGGAGGTAAGATCCCACATGCCTCGTGGCCAAAAAACCAAAATATAAAACAGGAGCAATATTGTAACACATTCAGTACTTTAAAAATGGTCCATAAAAAAGAGTGCTGAGGTGACCTTACTTTTCACTTATAGTAGAGTAGACTATGTTCAGCTTCTCAGTATACTAACTAGCATACAGTAGGCAATAAATATTTGTAAGTGAATGAGAGTATGATGAGTACTTTAGTCTTTTCTGACTCTGTGAGCCCCTGGATTGTTGCTCACCAGGTTCCTCTGTCCATGGGATTCTCTGGGTAAGAATACTGGAGTGGGTTGTCATTCCCTTCTCCAGGGGATCTTCCTCACCCAGGGATCGAACTCAGGTCTCCTGTATTGCATGCATATTCTTTACCATCTGTGCCACCAGGGAAGCCCAATATACCTGAGTAGAAATCACAATCATTCTTTAAGGCCCAGCTATTTCTCTTGAAATTGTGCTTCAGTTTAGGAGTGATATATACATGAGAAAAGGAAAAGAGACTCCATGATTAGAATAGAAAAGAGTAGAACAGAACAGAACACAACAGAAGCAGAAAACCATAGGTTAATATTCAAAGTGGTACATATTAGTGTGCACACATATTCATCCCTGTCTTTCTTTTTTTTTTCCTGCCTTTCTTTTGATCATAGATTTTCACTCTGAACATGTGATATGCTCTGGACAGTGAGATGATGTCAGAGGCTTGGGAAAGTACTTGCATGTCTCTGCTCATGGTCATGTTCTGCCATTGCCCAGAGAGCATGCCCAGGCTTATGAGCTGGTAGATGAAGGATGCTGGCATGGAGTGAAGTCTCTCCAGTCATTCAAGCCAAGGCCATCGTAGATCAGAGACCAATGAGCCAAACCCTAGGCAGGAGAGTGAATCCAGCCAAGACCAACAGAGGTACCTAACTGATCGCCCAGATGCATGAGCAATAAATACCCATTTTTGCATGCTGCTACAGTTTTGTGGTATTTGTTACACAGCACTGATGTCGCATACGAAGGCTAACACATTCTAGCTTCAAGATTACCACTTGTGATATCTTAAGTAAACCCCTTACCTTGTTGAGCCTCAGCTTATCCAGTTAAAAATAGAAATAATATCTTCCCTTTTTGCTTCAAGTTATTGTTGGTTAAGCTGAATTAAACAATATAATACATGTGGAAGTTCTTAACAAAAAGGAAAAATGTGCTCCAAATTAACTTTATTATGACTTATTTTATTCTAGAGCAGCCACCATGTGGTCCTATCTCCCCTTGTACCCAGTGGTGATCATAAACTTAATACCTTGTGCACATCCAGAACATCGTGCTCTCTCTCATCTGTGTATGTGTGGATGTGCTAAATCACTTCAGTGCATCCGACTCTTTGTGACCCTATGGACTATAGCTCGCCAGGCTCCTCTGTCCATGGGATTCTCCAGGCAAGAATGCTAGAGTGGGTTGCCATGCCCTCCTCCAGGGGATCTTCCTGATCCAGGGATTGAACCCATGTCTCTTATGCCTCCTGCATTGGCAGGTGGGTTCTTTACCATTAGTGCCACCTGGGAAGCTCCTCTATTATCTGACAGGTGGCAAACTGTGTGTGTATCACACTCAGCAGAAGCAAACTACAGCTGTGGAAGTCCCCCATCTTCTGAGAGTCAATGACGTTTTACCTTAGGTTGGAATTATTGCCAACATCAGGCTGTGAATTGCTGCCAATGTCGGGCTGTGCCAACCTGGTCAGTAAGCATCAGTATCGTTGCAGTAATTCCATCTAGATCCATTTTGACCAGTCATTTCCAAAATTTTCATAAAGGGTCCCTGTAATTATTTTTGGATGTTCAGTTCAGTTGCTCAGTCATGTCCAAATCTTTGCAACCCCATGGACTGCGGCACACCAGGCTTCCCTGTCCATTACCAACTCCCAGAGTTTTCACTTGTGGGCAAATACTGTCTCCAAATTCATTCGAGCCTTTCCAATTCTCTGGTTGATTTCTACAGCTGAAATTCCATGGCTAGTCCAGCACAGCTGATTTACAGCTAACATAGTTACTATGCTCCTTTTTTGACAAGGAAATCATCACTCCCCAGTGTCTCTGGTTTGAATCTTCTGCATAAGCTTTTAATAGTTGCCCTCTCCCACCCCATAAATCTGATGTGTCGAGAAAATTTTCTTTGGCCAAATTCTGAACCATATGATTATCTACTCAAGATGAACCAGTGAAAAATTCCTACCTTGTTTTTCTATTTCTGGTTTCTGCCTCCTGTGCCTCATCTAAAACATTTCTTGCATATTAACCTGATGAAAACATTGCAGTGTCATTTAGTAAACCCTAGTGGCTCTGACGGTAAAGAATCTGCGTGCAACGCAGGAGACTGGGGTTTGATCCTTGGATCAGGATTCCCTGGAGAAGGGAATGACAACCCATTCCAGTATTCTTGCCTGGGAAATCCCATGGGCAGAGAAGCCTGGCAGGGTCACAAAGAGTCGGACATGACAGAGCAACTAACACTTTCACTTCCACCAAGGCTCAGATTGATTCCTTATCTATCTCTGTGTCTGAGAAGAGGAATTAAGACCATGCATTTTCTGACACTAACCACTTTGCTGTCTTATTTGCCACTGATGTAAAATAGCTAGTCATTGTCTCATTTAGTCAGCAAACTATGACACACAGAGCAAATCTAACCCACCTCCTGTTTTCCTGTGGCCTACAGAGAGGCTTTTACATTACTAAATGGTTAGAAAAAATATCCAAAAAGCAGAATATTTTGTACCATGTACAAGTTGTAGGAAATTCAGCATTCATAAAATAAGTTTTATGGTAACACAGGCATACTCATTTGTTTACTTATTATCTATGGTTGTTGTATGCTTCAGTGATAGAGATGAGGGGCTTCCCTGGTGGTCCAGTGTGGCTAAGATTCTACACTTCCAATGCAGGGGGCCTGGGTTTGATCCCTGGTCAGGGAACTATGATCCTACATGCCACAAATAAGACCTGAAAAAGTCAAATAAATAAATCAATATTTTTTAAAAAAAATGATAGAGATGAGTAGCTATAACAGAGATCATATGGCCCCCTCAAAGCCCCAAATATTTACTATCTGGCTCTTAACAGAAAACGTCTGCTAACCCCTTTTATGTGTGGTGTTCTCTGATAATATACCTCTGTGGCCATCTACATGCTATTTATCCTTGTTAAGGAAAATTATACAAAACATAGAAAAAAGAAAAAAGAATGAGTGCATGTCATTTTGATGTCAGAGTGGAGCATTGCCCAATGATTATTTCATTTTCTAGAGGATGTACCTTTGTTTGCTTCACTGTTTACTACTGATCAGGGCCCAGATTCTGAAGTTACATGTTAACTTATAAATATCTATTTAGGAGGAAAGGCTACTTCAAAAGATATAGTTTTATTACTCTATAAGATATTAATTTTTCATCTACCAGGAAATTCATTTCATGGTGCCTTGGACTTACTATCTATATAAATCTGTTTTTTTAAACTCTCCTTTGAACCATTTTTACCATCCTGTTGGTTCTCTCATTAATGATTTAAATTTTTGATACATACTCATTCTGCATTTGTATGGAGGTCATGTTTCTGACATTTTGAAAGTTATACTTTGACCCACTGTCTGTGATTCCCCACATACATCTCAAATGTTGGCCTCAAGTTCCCTGTCAAATGGCACTTAATGTTGTCTTTTGTTGCTAACACTGGTTTAAACTGATCATTTCCACAGTGTTCATCTTGTTAATGAACATATAATTTTTCTCATAGATCCTAAGATTTTTAAAGGTCAGTGAGTACATTTTTTTCAAGACTGAATTTTCAAAATGCTTTGGTTAGATAAAAAACTCATTAAATATTTGTGGAATGAATGAGCTTAAAATGCATTTAAAAGAAAGACTGTTATAAAAAAAAAACACTGTCATTCTTTGTATCAGAAGGGAAACAATAGAGAAAATACTGCAGGGCAACAATACAGCGCCTTCTAAGTGTTTGTTTAGCAAATGTTAAATAGGAAATTAGAGAAGAGTTCCTAGGTTGCTGTGAATTAAAACAATGATAAATTGCCTGTATTTAGAGTATTCAGATTTCTTCTCTTAGATGGTAGCAAGAATCTTGTACATGATAAAGCAGGTCTCATCCACCCAATATAATTATCAGCTTCTTGTATATTGAACATTGATTCCCGATCTGCATATAGCATTGAGCTATGAATTTGCTCTCTTATTTCTCCTTTATTTAGAAGTTAATCACTATGTAGTGATTATTTTGCAGTGATTAACTTCTAAATAAAAGAGAAATAAGGCCTCATCAAATCCATAGCTCAAAAATACTTTCTACTTAGTCGTCCAGGTATAGAACTAAATAAGATAACCTTATATTAAGTGGAACATCTAATATACCCTAAATGGTGTTTTCACAGGTTTGAAAAAAATGTAACTGCACACCTGATCTTAGAAAAATATTAAGGGATTGGCAAGTATGCAGAGGAGAAAAATTACTCATAATCCTACCTCTAAAACTATTCTCAGTTAATCTTCAGTGACAAGCCTTTGAAGTAGGCATTATCATCCTTATTTTGTTCATTTTGAACCCAAGAATCCGAGAAGCTATACCAGAGTACAGAAGACTGGCAATCTTGGCATAAACATGGGACAACTCTAAAGAACCATCTCAACTTCACAGTTCCAAACGGGTGTCAGCTGATGACTTCTGTGGAATGGCACCAGTGCCCAATTTCTGGCCCTGATCTGTGGATTAAAATATAAATGCTATGTCCTTTCCTTATCTCCAGGACACAGTGAATGAGGATAAAAAGACATAATTAAAAAATACATTTGGAAAGAGAAGAATAAGGAACAGAGAGGTCACTGGTTTATGGAAATTCTGAAACCCTGGCAGGCAACATTACAAAGATTCTAGCACTCCACCACCACAAATGGGGACGTCTGTAAACATGGAGCTATGGCTGAGAATGGCAATCCAATCACAGTCTATATTTTCTGGGCCACTCAGATCAGGAGTCAACAACTGCCTAGTTTTGATTTCATGGACTGTGAGTGGGAGTGATAGAACTTTTAGCAGTGAGGTGGGGGAAGGCTCCTGCATACTCCATAGCTTGTCTAAGACCTAGGGGAAGGTAGAGCTACACCGTTAGGATTGGGTCTCAGCTGACCAGGAACTCCTACAGCAATAAAATTTGAGTGAGTTAGGCACCTGGATATTTTAAATTGTAGTATCTGGCATTACAGAACCCAACTAGATACTGTCTATGTGTCATACCAATGCATATAACTTTAATGTTCACAAAACATGTGTTATTAGCTCTGTTTTACAGATAAAAAAATTGAGGCTCAAATGGATTAAATCTAACTTGACAAAAGTACATGACAAAGCTGAGAAGCTAGGACTGAAAATTATGTTTCTCCAAATGAAAAACTAATGCCATTTTCTTTATATCATGCTAGGAGAAGAAAGAAGAGGGGATGGGGAGAAACAGAATTAGGAGGAGTGGAGTTCAAAGGAGGGGGGTTCTATGTATGAGGATGTCAATGTGAAATACATACTTCCATTAGGATGGTGTTCTAGAAACCTTGAATAAGGCTCTCAGTGGAATGTCCTGTAGACTATAGATTATTAAATAGACTTGAAAATGAAAAGGAAGAGGGGTGTGAACTGAGAGAATAGCACTGACATATTTACACTACCATGTGTAAAATAGAGAGCTAGTAGGAAGCTGCTGTATAGCACAGGGAGCTCAACTTGGTGTTCTGTAATGACCTAGCGGGTAGGGTCAGGGTGGGTGGGAGGGAGGCTTAGGAGGAAAGGGATATATATATATATACTTAAAGCTGATTCAAGATGTTGTACAGGAGATACTAACACAACATTGTAAAGCAACTATATTTCAATAAAAAAATAAAAACCAAAAAAAAAAAATGAAGAGAAAGAAAAGTTCCAGGTAGACAAAAGTTGATACTGTCTTTTGGCTCTGAAGAAGTCACTGTGCCAATTTACTCTTTAACCCATAGTAAATAAACCCACAGTAAATAAGCACACCCATTACCTCATCTCCCAATGACCTCAGCAACACTTGGTGCATCACCTGATTAGCATCTATATGATTTTATTCGAATTTGCTAATACTTTTGAAAAAAACTCACAATTTTAGTAAATGTCATTCTTTATTAACCTGGACAGTTTCCTCCTAGCATGCGTGGATTACTCCCATAGGCCTTTGCCCTCATCCTTCTCTATTCCTAATCCATATTTATTTTGAAAATCCTAATCCACAGAGTGAAATGACTATGGTCAATTTCAAACAAAACTTTGTATTTGATGTGTATGAACATGGCTTTGGGCTACTTTCCTTAATAGTGATTCAATTTAACTACAATTGTATTCCGTTTGGAATCTCTGGGACACAGGTGGCATTTTGCTAAGACTTTTGGCAACCCAGCCATAAATAGTGCAGTTGATAGTACATACTTTCTGATGGAGGGGTTCAGGGAGACTATTTAATTGTACTTTCCATTGCTTGCTGCTGTGTACAGAAGAGCCAAGTAGAGAAGGTTCAGCTTTCCCTCTCTAAGGTGCTCATTTGCATATTTAAATATGCCTTGGATGCCATCCCAGTTGTAGCTTAGTGGCTAATGTTTAAGCACATATTTGCATTTGAAAAAAATGTTGTGGAAAGAAGGAAAATATACATTTGATCAAAGAAATGCTAATGAGAATTTAATATAGCTTCAACTTTTCCATTCCTGTTCAAAGTGTTAGCATGACCTCTTAGCTAGAGAACTCTCTGTGGTTTGTTCTCAGTTCTGGGGACATCATGTAGGAAGTAACTGAACTCTATGTGTTTTAGAATCTTTAGCTACAGAGTGATCCCTGGGGACTTCACTGATAGAGGTTTGGCCTTAGTTCAGTGATAGGTAAATAGAAATATTAACGGGAAGACTCTCCTCATGTTAGGCTACACCAACAGACCTACAAGCCCTTTTCTTGCTCAACTTCAAAACAGAGTCAGGAACAGAGACATCAGTGGTCTAATGGATGGGGGAGCTTACATATCTGAAGCAAGGTCCTGGAGCGACACCCCAGTGTGTATGCCAGCTGGCAGGCAGGACAAGGCAGCAGTCTTCATTGGGGGAAGGGGGAGGGAATTTTAAGGAATTGACCTCAGAGAGGACTCATTAGTTACCAGGGAAATCAGTAGGGGGCACATTCCTCACAGCTCTTTTGATGAGAACAATCGCCAGCTGGGGCAAGTATGTAGGAAAGTCAGTCACGTGCTTAAGATACAGGTGAAGCAGCACTGATCAGGCAGGAGGTGGACAGAGAGCAAAACAATAGCCATCTTGAGTGGCCTGACCATACACTCCACCCCCTGAATATCATGCATGACCCTTACAATCTTGGTCTGCCCTTCTTTGACAATATCTCTGGGGTTAGGTATGTAGGGGCCACTGTAACCAGATACCACAAACACAACACAGACAGCAGCAGCCAAAGAGTATCACGAGTAAGAGACCTTGCGTGCTCAGAATAGTCATTTGACAGGTTGTGGACAAATTTTGGAGCCAAGCGCATATAGGGTCAATAGAAAGGGAGTCAACAGCAGCAGTGCCCTGTTTATTTATAAGGAAGGTAAGGCCACTCCTGGTTTTCACAAACCCACTGCCACCCCCATGGGGAGGGGAAAGCCCAATGTTAAAAGAAACAGTCTGGTGGCCAAACCAGGACTCAGCAGACACAGTACAGATGTGTCACCTCATGTTATGTTGAGGGTCATTAAGGGTGAACCCAGTAGGTCCTTTCCAACAAACACCAGGTAATCTCATGCATTTCTGGACAGAAGCCAGCCTATTCCACTCCACACAGCATACATAGCCCGGGTGGACTCATGGGCTGTCAGTTGTACGGTAACGTTTACCGAGAGGGTCCTTCTGACGTGCTGGCATATGAGACCAGAAGATGGTGAGCCTTTTTTCCCCATTGTCAGCAATCCCCACATAGTCACATCAGGCGGGTTGATTTTTCATGGAGCTATAGAGGAGCATGACAGTAGCATCTCTCTGTGAAGCCAGTGTTGCCACAAACAGACTTCCTCCCTCAAATAAGGGATGAAATGTAAGGCACAGCACAGGGGAGATGATGACCATTAAGCAAAATACAAGCAGTAACCACATTCTGAGATAATACCACACCTGCCTCTGGTTTTTGTCCTAATCTGCAACACAGTTCAGCAAACTCAACTTTTTAATAAGAACATATCTAAAATCACATCTACAATGACCAATGACTAGTTCTAGTTTGGATGTTTGAACCACAGCTGCTCCATTTTGACTTTCAAATGCATTCCCTTCCTCAGTGGCCAAAGCAGATGTACAGTGCATATCTGAAAGGCCATAAAACAGACTGCTCTGGTCAGTAAAATTTAAGTAAAACCACGTATAAGCCTGAATGACTTCCCCATACCTCAGTACATGCAGATTTTCCCGTCAATTCCCCTTTTGATCGCAAATCTTCCAAGAGAAAGCACTGATGATCAAAATATACATTCTTCGATGCTGGCGTGCTGGCTTCTACCCCAGGTTCAGATCATGTCCCTTAGTACTAGGTCTCCTTTGTATTTCCCTGGTCATTCACGTTGGGGGGAAATTAATCAGATCTCCTGAACAGGCTCAGAAGTATGTTAATGGGGAAACACTTTACAGGCTATGCATTTTATCACTTACACCCACTGTCACACAAGCATTGTATATGTGCTTCTAGCAGCAGACTTAAAGCAAGCAGTGTCATACTTCATGAGTAGTCATACTCTGTGACAATTTCACTAGGTAATCTTTACATCCAAAACATCAGGGCCAAAGTACGCCTAACGCGACTTCATAAATCCAGACCTCAATAAACAGAACTAGAATTTAACATCCACTGAAACATAATATTGTTTTCTCTAAAATTACCTTCATCTCTACCAAATATAGTCAGTCCAAGCATTTCCTGACTGGAAAACTTAATGCTTTTGTCTTCCTTTCCTAAGCAGGCAAAAGTAGGTAAACTGAGACCTGCTCAGTAACTAATGTTCTAATATTTTATTCTATTTGAAATGATCTATGTAGTCAATGAATTCGTTTCATTAATTTAGTTTAGGGACTTCCCTGGTGGTCCAGTGGTTAAGAATCCACCTTGCAATGCAGGGGACAGTGGTTCGATCCTAGATCTGGGAAGATCCCACTTCCCGCGGGGCAAGCTCTGCAACAAGAGAAGCCACCACAATGAGGAACCGGTGTACCTCAACTAGAGAAAGCCCATGCAGCACTGAAGGCCCAGCGCAGGCATAAATAAATAAAACAATTTTTAAAAGCTAAAAAAACCCAGTTTAGTTTCAAGTTAACCAAAATCTGGACAGACTGTTAGACATTCACAAAAGGTAATTATTTCTGTAGAGTTTACCTAAATGTTCTTTTTTTTTCTCCTTTACTCTTAGAGATCAAGGAAAATTCAAGTTTCAGAGAGCCCAGGTAGACAATTTTCATCTCAAAGGCACAAGAGAAGTATCAATTCCTTCTAGAAAGCTAGCTTAACCAGTTATAAAAGGCGCACTTTGAAATAACAGCAGAGCCATTAGAGGTCTTTGTTCTCCAGACCTCTTGAAAGCCTCCGTCCAGCAAGCCCCAATCACCAGGGGGCCCCACACACCAGCACGCAGCCACCCAGGGATTTCCTGTAACTTGTGGGATCACCCCTACAACTTTGGGCCCCACGAGTTCGTGGCAGGCCACCCCAGAATTATACCCACAACTTTCTAGTCCCCGCTTAGTATTTCCCGACTTCTCGCCGCTCATGGGAGTTTCCTCCGTCTCCTGAAACTTCTTGGGCTGCGCCCCGCAGGCGCCATGGCCTGCATGTGCTCAGCTTTAAGGGCAGAAGAAAGAGCCCGGAATCAGCGACACAGACATCAGTGGTCTAATGGATGGGGGAGCTTACATGTCTGAAGTAAGGTCCTAGAGGACACCCCAGAGTGTGCAGCAGGCAGCATGGCGGCAGTCTTCATTCCCCAAGGGAAGGGGAGATAGCCAGTTATAGGGCAATTGACCTCAGGTGGGTCATCAGTTACCAGGGAAACCAGAAGAGGGCATGCCCCTCACCGCCCCTTTGATGAGAACAATCGCCAGCTGGGGCCTGGGGCAGGTATGCAGGAAGGTCAGCCCAGTGAATAAGATACAGGTGAAACAGGCACTGGTGGGGCAGTGGGTGGAGAGATAGCAAGAGAACAGCTATCTTGAGTGCCAAGACTATAGAATTTTTATTTATCTGTGGAGGGATCCCTGGGGACTTTGCTGATGGAGGTTTAGGCCTTAGTTCATTACTAGTAAAATGAAACCTTAATATATGGCCTCCCCTAGCTAGCTCCCTGTTCTCCTGTAAGCAGAGTGAGTTTTGACTATGAAAGAATCTTTATGGGCTGGGAGGGAAGAAGGAAGAGATTTTCTCCTTGTACATTTTGTTACATTTAAATGTAATGGTATTCGTGACCATCCAAGATTAGACAGTTTTGTTTAGATACCAGAGACAGTTGTGGACTTCATGTCTTTCAAAGGCCAGCCAGCCATGTGGTGGTTTCAGGAGGTGAGACCATGTCCTAGACATCAAGGATTCAGTCCCACACATCCTTTCTCACTGATTCTGTGGTAGTCAGTCTGAAAAGATGGCCTCCAAGAACCATGCTTTCTGGAACTCATGCCTTTTTGTGGTCCCCTTTCACAATCAAGAACAATGAATCTGACTTGACTCACTTTAACCAACAGAACGTGTATAGTCATGCTGACCCTGAAGAAGGTCTAGTTGCCTTCACTGTGGGACTTCTGGGAAACTGGAACTGCCAGCTAAGAAGTCTAGTACCCAGTTGGAGAGACAACATGGAGAGACCTTGTGGGAGGCACCAACTGGAGAGCAGAGGCCCTGGACTACAGAGGAGGGAGGGAAACAGAGCCATTGCAGCATTTCAGTTTACCCTGCACATGTGTCCATTTCCACAACTGCTTGAGAGTTCCTAAATGAGCCCAGCAGTAGAACTCCTCAGCTGATCCTGGTCAATTCACAAGAACGATAACTGAAAGTTTACTGTTTCCAGTCACTGGCTTTTGGGGTAGTTTGTTACATAGCAATAGAGAGCTAAATCAATGCGCTTCTCTCAGGTCTCTTTCCCTAGGTCTCTCATTTCCACTTCTTTCCTTGCATATCATGGTGAGGTGAGAGGTGAGACCTTTGCACTGGTTCGTACACCAGCTTGTGGACATTACATATCCTTCTTTGGCCTTCTGCTGCCCACACCCCCAAGAACCATATAGACTCTGAGTAGCCAGATATAGCACATCAAGTACATAAGCTGAGAGTATGTTTTGGTTTTTCTTATTAGTTGATTTGGTGACATACTTAAGAGATTTGAGAATAGATGCTCTTAAATACAACCTATTGAAGTCCTTCCTGGACCACAGTGATAAACTACAAGTCAAAGATATTTTGAATAATAAAAAAGGTGGAATGAAAAGTGACTACATATATTTTCATTTTACACTAAGACAACATGGATTTTAAAATGTAATCTCCAACTTGCTTTCAATAATACTAGCTACCCTTTATTTATCACCTACTATGTACTATGCCGTCCATATATTACTTCTAATCTGTATTCACAAAGACCTAGCTACATGGCCTTCCTTTTCTTCCTCAAACACACCTGCTCATTCCTGCCTCCACGGCTTTGTATTAGTCTGTCCTTTGGACTCAACTGCTGTTAATGCCAGGTCTTTTCCTGGTTGTCCCCTTCTCTTGATTCTAGGTTCAGCCATAATTTTATGTCTTCCAAGTAGACTTTCATAGCCACTCTATAAACTAACCTCCTCAAGTAGTCACTTCCTATCACATCCCCCTAGTTTATATTGTCATTGCATGTATTACTGTCTGAAATTTTCTCATTGATTCGAAAACTTGCCATATGTGTCACCTTCAAACAGAGTAAGACCCATGGTCAAGAATACTGTCTCTCTGATTTTTTATTATGTCTCCAGCAACCAGAAAGATGTCTGACATTATGAGTAAATGAAGCAAGGAAGAAGGAACTATCACAACTTATCTTCAGAGAAGGTATTGTCCACTTGCATTTCAGATGTGGAATTCAGGGGTAAAAGAGGTCACATAACACGCTCAAGGTCTCTCAACTTAAAGTAAATGACTTGTCTGCTCTTCAGCCTATCCTGCTGTCCCTTCCAGGGCTTCCAGGCGGTTAGGTTAGCAAATAAACAAATCTGTCTTAAGGGGGGTCTAGAAAAGACCAGAACAGATGACCCAAGCAGAATAAACAGCCGCTCTCCCCTGCCAGAATCTCAAAACAAGCCCTAGAACATTTCTCTGGTGCATTTTTCCTATACATTTTAAGAGGGAAATGAGGTCTTTAAGGTTTAATTAGATTATTAAACATCATCAGCTCAAATCAATAGGTCTTAGTGGTGTAATGAGCTTACTTAACCAAAAATAACATGTGACCAAGAGTTGAAAAATAAGGTTGTCTTCTGAGACTGAATGTAGACAAGAGTGTTTAAGGAGATCAGCTGCCCAAAGCAGATATTGACAAGTGGATGGCTGAGGAGTTCTGTTAACACTCTTATTCCGGGGAGGCAGAACAAGGCATGGCTATCTTATCTTCCTTAAAGCCACACAATGTAACAGGAGGCCATGGGGCATCTGGGAGTCCAGAAAAGGGAAATGTCAGTAGTCAGAATTTTTCTGTCTAGTTTTGTGTAAGGAAGAAAATGGCCAGGACAGAGACTTTCCCTAACAGCTGTATCTCAGAGGTGGAGACAGGTGTATCAAGACATTAAGTTCTTTCTATTAATTTTCCTCTTTATGATTCCACATTGGGCAAACCAATTTTAGTTATGATTTTACTTTCCTACAAGGTGATAAGAACAGTCTGTCCACTATTACTAACTGTCATTTGCATTGAAGACAGTGTCTTAAACACAGATCTTGACTTAGACCACGGGAGATCATATTTTCAGACCCTTAGACATGAAGGCCCACTGAAGTGCTGTCCCAGGTGTCCTGCCCTAAGCTGACTCCCTGAATGTGTGGACACTATCATAGAAAAGTTGGGACTGTATGTACATGATCACCCACCAGCACTGGAGCAGAGATGCTTGGAACGTTAGAGGAAGAAGAAAATCACTTATGCCCTCTGGGTGTGTGTGGAATGGAGCAGTTAAAGTTAATTTTTGTCTTCCTTTTTCTTTAAAGACAGAGATTAGAGAGATGGGATGAAAAGGAGGACTCTATGTTGTTAATTCAGCCAAATTCTTAGATGAATCATAAGAAAAAAGTAGGGTGTGTTAATATATTTGAGTCAGTAGGACAATTGTTGGGGGTGGGGAAGAGTAAGACATTAAGGGTCAAAGTCTAAAGGTTAATGTTTCATTGTTATTTTCAATAGTTTAGATGCTCTTTTTCTTTTACACAAAAATGTTCCTAACAGTTTTTGGAGCAACTGCATCCATTCACTCTTTATTTGGATATTTCCCCCCTGGGTGTGACCTAATTCAGTAATAACTGCACAGTTTTACACAGATGCTGAAAATACAGAATAATTATGCATCATTAAGAAGTAGCAGTACTTACCATTGGTAAAGGAACGTCTGTGATACACCAGAAATTGGGTTTTCATTTTAATGCCCTTGGCCTCTTGAAAAGGAAATGTTTTACAACTTAAAAAAAAATTCTGCATTACTTCAGCAATTTTCCCACCTCCCATAGTGCTGTGGGCATGAAACCTCATGTCCAAAAAATGTGATTGTTTTTCTGGTGTTCTTGTCACAGGTCTTTTCCCCAGCAAAGAAGGTTTATTTTTAGTTTCCACATTTTTTTCTTAATCAAAAGTTTATAGACTACTATATAACTCAGGGAACTCTACTCAATGCTCTTTGGTGATCTAAATGGGAAGGGATGCAAAAAGAGGGGATATGTGTATACATATAGCTGATTCACTCTGCTGTACAGTAGAAATTAACTCAACATTGTAAATCAAGTATACTCCAATAAAACAATTAAAAAAACATTAAAAAATAAATTTATTATTTAACTCCTAAAAAAAGTTTATAGAAGTTTCTGAAAACCACTTACTGGATTTATAAGAGCATGTATGAAAATCTACACATCTAGGATTATTGTCTTCTTAAATGATCCAGCCTCTTACTTCAATCTTCAAGAGACATTTTCAGCTTTGGAAATACTTCTTGGTTTCCAAACAGCCTCGCAATCACATTTATAGATTTCAAAGCAGGGCATTCAACTAAATACAGGTATATGATAAGGAGATATATATGTATGTGTGTGTGTGTGTATATATGTATATATATATCTTCTGAGATTGAAAGTTTATATGTGTATGTGTGTGTGTATGTATCAATACACCATTTCCATTTTTTGTAAATATGTTGTTTCTAATAAACCTCGTAACATTTTTAGCCCAAGACATACATTCCCTAATCGCCTGGTACGTAGAGAACTTTTTATAAATGGAAGAATTTTCTTTATGTATTAGCTTTGATGTCATAAACATGTAATAAGAAGCATGGCATGCTATTAAATTGTCTAATTGTTCTTAATTTTAGAAAATAAATATAACTTTAAACTGAAGAATGAAGAATAAAAGTTTCCCTAAAATAAAACATTCTTTATATTTTTCTTATAATAGATATATATTCTTGCATCAAATGGCATACCACATTTATATAATTATTTTTAGCATTATACTCACAAAAATGGATCTTGCTATGCTTTTCAAATCTACTGGCGTTGATTAAAAGAAGTTTGCATACGCAACTTATTCACATTGCTTTATTTCTGTTGTTATTATTGTTGGTATTGTTCAATTCACAAAAAAGGGTACTTCAAGTCATCATATCCTTCCATTTAACCAAGTGAAAGAGTCATCTTGAAAGAAAACATTTTACAAACTAGACACATACCCTGTTTATTTTCTCCGAAAAATGCACTCCATAAAGCAAGTCCATTTTTTAAACTTTTCCCAATATTATACAAAAATATTCTTATGCAAGTAATAAATGTATCTTTAAACATCCAACTTTTTTTGAAATTTAAAGCAGTCACACCAAAAGTTATCATTGTTAATTTTTAATCTAAACATAGAACACCTTGTGCTTATATAAACTGCTGTTATCATGTGCTCATATACTCTTTACATGGATCTGGCAAATATACTCTGCCATTATCCATTAAATTATGTAAAAAAGTATAATCAGTGCAGAACTTGCCTATTTTTAAACAGTGTTCTTTAACCATCCTCATCTATATTTGTTATATATAATTTTTTTGGAAAAAATTTTAAGGCAAGTGCAATCAAAATTACAAAATCACTATTTCTATTGCTAACATATGCAGCATTCATAGTGAGTGAGTGATCTCCTTCCTTTGTAAAAATGAAAGTACAAAATACTAAGTAGGTTATATTTGCTAGAGCCGATTATGTAGTCTTACCTATTAAGTCATAAAGTCTTTAGAGATAACACAAAAGTATACTTCTTTAAAGATCTTTTAAGATATCAACACAAATGCTATACCAGCAGCAATCTGCTATCCCCTTTCTGTAATTTGTTGTTGCATGTCCAGTTTTCTCATGAAAATACACAGCAAGTTATTCAGATGCCCATCTTGAAGATGACTATGACTACAAGGTCACCTCGAGGCAAAGAATACTTAAGGTGCAGCACTCATAAAATCCTCAGTTGTAAGTTCACTTAATTCTATTGTGTTTCTATTTCACTTCAGTGATGGCCTGGATTCTGTAAAGTAAGAGAAAACTAAAAAAAAGAAAAAGAAACTTACCAGTAACTGTATCTCTAAAGTTATGTTTTGCTGAGGACATGTTATTTGCTCAGGACATAATTTAAATGGAATCTGAAAAAATAAGTTATTTCACAGCCCTGGAAAAATAAAATCGACTAAAAGATAGGAAACTCATGGTAATAACTTTGGGCTTTCATCGACTTTTCTTACAATAGTTGCTGAGTGCAATGCCTTTTCCCTTGTTTTTATAAATAAATAATTCAGGGCTACCATGTAATGGAAAAAGTAGGAAATGGAAACAATCACAGAATTTTTATGGGAAAACAAGAATAAGCTGACCCTCTCCTTTAAGATAAAATGCATGTTCTTAGAGAAAATTGAGTTGAACAGAAACGTGGGTATTTATTTTTAGCCTGTGCCAAAATGATTCACTGGGTCTTTTCCTGATGGAGTGCATTATCTTGGTAATTCTTATAACTCTTTATCTAATGTAGCCCATATATTGATTAAGGTTATTTAAGTGTAATGTCACTGTGCATTTTCAATTAGATTGCACATACCTTACACATGCACTCACACTAAATACTTCATGTTGTCCAAGTCGACTGTTTTGAACTATTGTTGTCCAGAATGCTTTCTAAAAAGAAATCCAGCTTAATTGGTATAGTGTCTCTTTCAGTTCAGTGCAGAAATAAAAAAGGCTATATTGTGCTCAAGAAAATTCTACTGTTGAACATGATTTTTTGGATGTTCTAGTGTTATAAAACTCAAGATAGTAAGTGGGCCTACAGTGGCTGTGGAAGTCACTAACACAGGAAAAGTGGGAAAACTGAAACCAATTCTCTAGGTACTCTTTGATGTGGCCACTCCACAAAGGATATATAAGGATATTTTCTTTTAACTAACAGAAGCTGCGTCCTTGCAATTTGCACTTAAGATGAGTGACATGGTTTGTGAGAATCAGACATCAAATAGGACATTTCTTCTTAAGAAACAGAAACTGGCAACTCATCACTGGTACTCGTTCCTGGCATAAAATGGAACAAAAAGACCAATGCTAGCCTAGGGAGATAAATCTATGTGGCTAGAAATACATTGTTAGAATAAGTGACTGAGGTGTGAAATACAGAACCAACTGGTTTGTCATTGTTGTGTAGGTTGTCATTTTCTGAAATGATGAGAGATGATGCATTTAATGGATCATCTCACATAGAAGTAACTAAATTTATTGTCACTGAACCAATATAGTCTTGAACTGTATGTCATTCACTGAAATAGGGTTCCCCAAATTACATACTCATAAATATTTCCTGGAATTTAATTGTTTTGGAGTGTCAGCCAGTAATCTATGCTTTTAAGAAATGCTACAAGCAATTCTTTATGCTAAAGGACATTTGGGAAAGTCTTCATCAGAGTTAATCTTTCTATGTGTTCATTGTTAATGTGAGGAAAATAATTGTTAATTAAGTCTAAAAAATTTAGCACATTTTATATTGATGTATTTATTTTCTCAACCAACATCTTTGGTATCCCTGTATAATCTTGCTATTTTTTCTTCCTTAACAGAAAGAGAAGTAACAATAGATCTGTATCTTCTTAGAAAGAAGGTGTTTTTATTTAATGCTTAACTATTAATTAGTTTATTTTTCTTCTACAATGGTACAATTAATTTTTTAAGTCATATATTTCATGACAAAGTTGCTTGTCTTGACTAGCTTTTTGTATGTGTGCCCTTCTTTTTGAGAAATTCTCACATAAACTGTTAATGTCTATATAGTTCAGCTTTTCTCAGGACTTCATTGTGAGTTCTGGTGAGCAAACTGGGAGGAATTATGAAAAGAAAGACCCAGTTTATGGTGACATTCATCCGCTGCAAACTTAAATTTTGTAGTCAGAAGAGTAATACCAGTTGTAATGATAGAAACAATAAACCCTCCACCCTTTGTTTCCCAAAGAGGGGAGGTCCTTGGGCCACCACATTAGAGTTGCCTGTGGAGCTTGTTAAGTAATAGATTCTGAACCCCACTCCAGTACCATAGACACTTGGTTTTCCTCTGAAGTTCACAGTTGTGTAAACAGTTCTTTATTTGCAAAAGACAGTAGAAGAACTGAGATACTTAATTGTTTAATGTAAACCAGCTACTGATTTTCATAGTTTTATAGTTCTGTTTGTCATATACATGGGCTTTTGACATGTTATTCTGTTCTCTGATTTTGAGGATGTTCTTTTTTGTTTTATTTCCCAGAAGTTGGAAATTGGACTGCCTTAGCAGTTTTTCCATAATCCAGTCATTCATAAACCATTGTGATGACTTTTGCCATATATCATCTTTCCTACACTATTATTTACCTATGTTTTTGTTTAATCATTTACTATATATTATTATTCTATGTGAAACAGTATCCACAAAGTTGTTTAATCTACTACTTAAGGTTTTTTTTTAATTTAACACATTTTAAATCAAATAAAAATGATTTAAAGTTTTCAAATGAAAACTTCCTTCTGTGTACCATCTCAAACCAACATATCACTGGAATAAAAATCCCTAATTTGGGCAAACAATTGGCTAAATTATTCATCAAATTTATATGTTCTTTATCCTACAGAATTTCACCCTACCCTCCTCCATACACATCAGTATCACTGGGCATTAAACAGTGATTGAAAATGTAAGCTTAATCAAGGAATTTGTTTGCATTACTCTTACAGGCATACATACATGAAAAAAATCCCACAGCAGTAAGTGATTGGGTTACTACTATTTTAATTTTCTGAATATTTGCCTCATTCTGTTTCTGTTTTTCCAGTATATGAGGATCTGATATCAATTAGGAGTCTTCTAGAAACAAGAAAGATGTTTCATGAGTATCAGTCTTTTAATAATATGAGAGTAATTCAAAGTTTCTGAGAATTTATGTGTGTGTGTGTGTGTGTGATGCACACACATAGTCCCAAATATTCTTCAGCTATAGAGTTCTCTCCTGGTATTTTTATTAATAGGTCAGGTCCTATGACTCACAATTTAAAATTTAATATATAAAATATACACTGAGTCATAACTCATACAACATTTTACTTTCTCAGGAGAAGTTATTTTTTTCACACTGAAAAACTCTATTGAGGTAGAAATGACTTTACAAAATTTTAAATTTATCAATTACTTTGACATTCAATCTGAAATAATCTTAAGTTTTAAAAAGTATTACTTTCCATTTTCATAATTATCTCTGCTTCATCTTTAATAAGTGCTTCTTAAAAGGCTGTGCTAAGATATGAATTTTGCTGAAACAGCCTATTTATTCTAAAAGGTGTATGGTTATTCACTTGTAATCCTTTTCCCCTCCCCCAAATAAATAAATAATAATTTTATTTATCTTTAACATAAAGTGAAAAGGGCAAAAATATTTCCTTTTAGGAGTAAGTATGCATGACAGCTAGGTGGAAACCAAGTGGAAAAAAACAAACGAACACTGATTAAAGATGTTGATCATTTAAAAATGTTACCTGAGGGGACTTCATTTTAAGGGCCTTATATGGGCGCATGCTCAGTTGCTAAGTCATCTCTGACTCTTTGTGATCCCATGGACTGTAGCCCACCAGGCTCTTCTGTCCATATGATTTTTCTAGGCAAGAATACTGGAGTGGGTTGCCATGTCCTCCTCCAGGGGATTTTCCCAACCCAGAGATCGAACCTTTGACTCCCATGTCTCCTGCTTTGGCAGGCAGGTTCTTTACCATGGAGCCACCTGGGAAGCCCGTCCTTATGTGAGTAGTACCTTAAAAAGAAAGGAATAAAATACCTGGGGATCAAGAAGTAAGGAAAAGAAGCAGCAAAGATTTACATGTCATCATCCCTTTCATTTCTGTTCCTCAAAGGATTGTATGAAATAGATGAAAGGAAAATGCAGAATTTAACCTTGAAAAGATCATTAACATGATAATGACTTTTAAGAGATTGAATTTGTGACTCAAATTTCTCAGAAATCGAGAAGTGAAGAAAATAACGAAGGATTGTAAGTGAACTTGACTTTTTAACAAAGTTTTTCTTTTTGTTCAGCCAGTTGGCCATTTCTTAAGTCCCTTTCTCCATAATCTTAATATGAATTATGTCTAAGAATTATAAGCTTATACAGACATAAACAGAGAGGGAAAGAGAAATATAACAAGAGTTGTCAAATTAACGAAGGTACTTACATAGGTTCCAACAACACATTATTTAATTTATTTTCATCTATGATCAGGTAGAAACCAGAAGAAACATATGTAGCTTAATAAATAATTTAATTTCTTGAATTTCTATGTAACATATAAATTTATTTTTACAGGATATATAGAGAGCATACTCATAGAGAGCAACAGACTTATGAAACGACTATAAAACACAAATTATAATTCAAGTTTAAAATTTCTCATTTTTACACTTGTATTTGTCTATTGTCCTATTGCTAGTCAAAGCAAAACCAAATATATAATTGTAAGTATTCTAAGAAAAAAAGGAACGCCTCCATCACCTACGCATGTTACATACATTCTAGATTGTACAAAATCATAGAAGGTAGGCAAAACTAAAGGGAAACACTATGGAAAATGCACTTTTTACTGACCGTTGAACATATCTGAAAGCGTCTGAGTTTAAAATTTGATTTGAACACCAGCAGAGGAAAATGACCAAATTCATTTTCCTATTTGGGTTCTCTCAAACTCTGAAAATGTAAAAGTTTTTACAATTTAATAGCAGATTATATGAACATATCTCCACTACGTCAGTGGAAAAAACACACTAAGGGTTCTAGCTACCAGGAGCATATGTTGCGAGGAATATGGACAACTGTCCACATATACTAACAGAAAGATGTCTTCATCCCAGTTGAGAATTAACCTAAAACACTCACATCCAATCTCCCCAAATTTAGCCTCTCATTGACTAGTAAGGATAGATCCAAATTACTTTGCCACATGTTCATGCACTATGTAATATGTCATTTTACATTAAATCTTTTTTTAATGACCAGCATGCCCTTTGAAACTTAAGGTTATCTGGACTATGAAGACTGAAATTTACACAACATCAATATTACATGTAAGAGTCTCAAGTTCATGTGCAGTTCTTTGATTTCTACTCATTTAGTAGTGGAGGAAATACAGTGTAATGACTTGCCTTTGTTAGAAAGAGAAGATTTTTCAGGCTGTGGATGATGGAGGTTGTATTGTGAAGGTAGTGAAGGTAGTGAATGGTAGAAAAACAACAGTGACTTACTTATTTCAGTGAACAATTCAGAAACGTGAGTTTGTCAGTGGACTCAGAGGCTTTAGAGGGGCACTTCCTAAAGGGCAGAAGGAAATTTTTCTTTTTATGTCTCTTATTTGTAGAGGTGTTTTGTGTTCTGAGCCTGGAAGGAAGAAATGATACTTGATGGAAAAATCAGAGCTGAGTTCTTTCTTTTCAGTCTGGGCATTTTCTATACATGTGACTGAAGTTTGATGATGACAAAACAGAGAAGATTAGGATTAAGTCGTCATCATCATCACCATCATTGTCCTCCTTCTCTTTACTCACACTGAGTCAGGTCTTACAGTTTCTTGTGACAGTATCTTAATTAACATAGCACCAACTTTCATCTTGCTGCCCACTAGGAACAAAAATTAAAACTTGAAATAATCACCATGTCAGTTCATTCTGAAAATTCTTCCTATTGCCCCAAAGTTATATCATAAATCCTGAAACTGGCATAAACTCAGTTGCTGAAAACCAAGTATATAACCAAGTCTAAATCTTAGCATGAGAAAACCGGGTCCCTTTAGGAAAACATGTCAAATGGTTGTTACTTCTACTCCTGCACTTCTTAATTTTGTTATAGGAAAACAATTAAATCAACCAGAAAAAAAGTTTAATGACATAAGGCATCATGACAAATTACATGATTTCACATTTCCTACCCCTCAGTTATATTTTGAGTAAATTAAGAAATGAATAAACTATCAACTCTCATTTATTTGGGCATGAATTACTTGGTCATCTAAGTTTTGCCTCACTATAAACCAAGTCTCCCACAAAGTTGGGTCATGTTGGAATTGCCTCTGTTTGTTGAAAGAACAATAATCATTCCCTGAATTTTCATGAATGAATGTAAGAAATAGTAGCCATAACAGTGCCTGCAAGACACGTAGTTTATCTCCATGTCAGTTTCTGAGAATATGCTTTATATTCAAATATGATAGCTTTTTAGGTGATGGATGTCTTTGAGACTTATATCCCAGAAAACAGTTTTGTACATTTTCACAATTCTGTCTGAAATTTCAAGTGTTTCCTTACTTCCTTTAATCAGTCTTACATACTTAAGGTGTCCTTAAACCTTAAGGTCTATTGTTAAGGATAATGCAAATTTGACTGTTGGTTGCTTTCTTTGTTCAGAATAATAAAATGGGAAGGGTTAGCGATAAGGCAAGTAATAGCTCTGCTTCCACTGACAATTTGCTCCCTTTAGGGAACTCAGTTGCATCATCACTGTATATGTTGTTAAAAAAAATCTTTAGTGATAGGGAATATGTGTCTGTAGATAGAATTTCTAACCCATTTAATAACAGGAATAATGATCAAGCAAGTTCAGATCAGAAACAGTAAGGGATTTTCTGCTTCTGTGTCTCTACGTTCTCTTAGTTCCAGTCTGTGTCCATGGTATCAATGATCTTTGAATTTCAATAGCTTTCTTCTGGGACTAATGATGTAAACTTAAACTAAATTAAAACACAAAAGAAATTAAGCACAAGATGAAAAATACTTCTTACAAAAAGGAGAACTAGGGCATCCAGAACCTGAAAATAATTTACAAATATAGGAATGAATGTTTTCTTAGAAATGGTGATCTTAATTTACTTAAGTGGTACCTGTCAAAGTTAATGACTATTCTAGGATAAACAAAACTTACTTGGCATTTAGGGTCAGCTCTCAGTTAACATCTGTTCTTGTTATAAAATGCTAAATAGTAACAAAATAAGGAAGGAAGAAGTATTTAGGCATTTAAGTCAATAGGGTTCAAATGCACATACTATGAAGAAAATAATCAACACAAAATGGTTGACTGAAACAATCAGGGGTTGCTAGCTATAGAAACAGAGTAGGTTCAGGTGTCTTAGGTCATTGTGTCTTGGATTTATTTCATATATTTGATCTTAAATCAGCTGGCTGAATGAGACACAAAATCCTTCTCTGCCCACAGAAGACCTAAGGAACAGATTACAAATTAAATAATCAAAAATCTGAGCACCAGTATAAAGGGTAGGACGCTCATAGGCAGCAAGTAGAGGTTACATTAAAAAACCAGGTGGACTTAGGAATCCATAACATGTCACTTGCAGTCTGAGTAGCAAATGATTAAAAACAAGCAATACCAAACATCGCACATATTCAAGTCCAGATGTCCATTATCTCCCTCAGCTTTTCTAACAAATTCACACTTTCAACTGTGTTTTTACAACTAGAATATTCTTATCCCCCACAGCCCCCACAGAAAAAAAGAGAAGGATGAAACCTAAGCACTAGGGAAAATACATTTTTTTCTCTCTTTATTGTGAATTCTAACATAACTTTTGTTAAACATAGAGCACGTAAACACATGACAGTTTCCTTCATTTGTTCTCACATGTAGCTGATAGAGGAATACTCGGGAGGAATGATTCTAAAGCCATAGAGAACTTCTTCTTCCATTGATTTCTAGAAATATGACAAAGCATTAGAGGAAAAAGAAAAGCATTTTTTAAGTTGTGAGAATATCAAATATTACCCATCAACCCCTGAATCATGCTATTCAAAGTGCTTAAATCTACACTAAAAATAGAACAAAAAATGTACTCCCAATGCAGCTAAATTAACACCTATGGATGCCTAAAATATGACTGTGGTCTGAATACTTCCTCTACATTTATTCCACACTTCCATCGTGCACTTAAAAAAATTAAACAAAACAAAACAAAACAAAGAAATAAACCAGGCCATTGCCATGTTTACAGTTTTCTGAGCACTGGGGGAATCTGGAATTCAGTCCAGTGAAGTCACTGCCACCAGTCCCTGACAGGTGTCCATAGTATAAACAATGGCCTTCTTGGATTCTGAAAATAACCCAATGTGCAAAGCTGACCTTAAAGTTTATGTGTCCTTGCAGCTTCAGTTCTGGTTTGTGAAAATGTGACACAGGTCCAAGGGGAGCACCGGAATAAAAAGAACAGATTGTGGACAAGGACCCAGGCAAATTGTCAGGGAAATAAGCATTTTTTAGCAAATAAAAATCAATGCACATCCTAAAGCTCCTTTAACTTGTCACACAAACATAAGATATTTGCAGCTTTACAAAATTCTTATAATCATCTCTCATACATTTGCAATTCAATTTTACCCTCACCAATGAACTCTACTGAAGTTTACATTTTTGTGTGTGTGGCCAACTCATACCTTAGTATTGTGACCAAAATTGCAGAATGGTTTTCTCATTATATGATGGTAGGAATAAACCAAACATACAATAGTCACTACACAAGCCCACGGACGATGGCTGGAATGGAAGTTCCTACACTGAATCACTAAAGTAATGCATAAGTTCTATTATCAGTGTTTTCATCACATCGATTTTTTAAAAAAACTAAAAGCTACTTAAGTAATATTTCCCTTTAGCAATTTTGCCTTCTGCAAGTTCCTTTAGGATTGATTTTGTATCATTTTCAACATGAATATGTATTAGCTACTTATGTCATTGATTTCAAACATAAAGCTAAATGGTAAGAGATGAATTTCCTGGGAGCATAAGCTTTCTGTTTCTGACAGAATAATACAGTTAAAATAAAACTAATTCTTTATACAGTAAAATTATTTTAAATATTTTCTCATCTAATTTAAAAACTATTTTGTGTAAATAATGTTTATTTTGAAAATACTGATTTCTGTTGGTATTCATATGTTTGACCTCCTGAGTTCTTATATAAACACTTTGAGATTAATAAGTGTTGCTTATGTTCACAAACTGAAACCAAACACTTGATTCTGATTATAGCACTGAAAATTAAATACAGTGAAGTAACATTTAAATACAAGGGGACCCCATAATAAGTTTCACAGATTTGCACTGACTCTTTAGAAAATAACATTTTCTATAATACAAGGTGACAAAACATATTTGATGACACATCCTGTCCTTCCCTTTGGTTTGGAAGCCTTCAATGTAAATTTCATTTTGACTTGTGTTGATTCACCCTTTTGAGTTAACTTGCCTGGCATTTGCACATAATCTCATTTGCAGAAAATCATAGAGGGAAAAGAGGAAGTAGAATAGTAAACAAAAACAGTCACAAACACATTCATGCCTTTCCAGGAAGTGATCAAATATAGGGCTTGATTTTTTTGTTTTGTTTGTTTTTGTTTTTTTGTTTTTTTTGTTTTTGTTTCTTTTGTTTTGTTCTGTGTTTATATATATATATATATATATATATTTATATAAGGGTACATCAACTCATTTAAAAAACGGAAACAGCACACTCTCCCCCATTTTCATGCCCTTGATCTTCTCTTCTTAGCACTCTGTAGTGGTCACTGTCAAGTGACTAGCACACTTTTGGGTCTGGAGTGTATTCTGACGAGCAGTGAATTAAATGTTAAGACAGTTAGACCCCACCCCCCAGCCCCTTCTCAGAGTTTACACGTCATGCCGCCATCAGAAGGGTAGAGGTGGGGAATGAGGTGGGACAAGGAAGAGATTCAGGGCTCTGATTGGTGGGGCCCTCCTATGAGCAAGTGTTCTCATTTTTTTCCCCGATTGGCAATGCTGGCATTCGTTGCACTGCTTTCTGAAGGCCCACATGGCCCTGCTGATCCTAGGTAGAACCCAAGAGAGGATCCGGTGCTCCTTGTCCCATCGGATAGATTTGTCCAAGCACCCCAAGGAAATGTTAAAAGCAAAACAAAAATCAAGGAAAGGAAATAAAAACTCATTCTAAAACTAAACTAATGAAGCAAAAAAGGGTTTTCTATCTATACATAAGTCTCTTCTTTAAAAAAAGGTAAATTTACAAATTCCAATGACATATAAAACAAAGTCAAAAAATGTAATGGTAAGAGACATGGTAAAACAGGAAGACACTGATGCTACAAAGAAATTGCAAAAAACATATGTACAAGACCCTGTTTTTCCTCATGTTCTAAAGATTGTAATGCATGTTTGTTTGTTTGTTTTTTAAACAGCAGCAGTCGAGGATTTAGTTCCAGGCACTGGACTGCAGACTCTACTCAAACTCCCAGGGACGAGGTGTCCCTTGCTTTTCTGTCACCAGATCACACTGGATATACTGGTCTCCCGTGGCAACAGCGGCAGGATGGCACTGTTTGTGTGGGCCTCGTCTGGATTCTGCTCCCTGCTCGATTTTGTCTGTGGCCGCTGCCCGTTGATGAGTGTCATAGGGATGTTACAATAAGTATGCTGATTGCCTATGGAGGTAAGAGGCAGGGTGCCAGTAGGAGGTACGTCATACTCGTAGCTTCGGTAGTAGTGTTTCTGACGCATTTGTGAATGGTAAGTGTTGTGAAAGGTGGATCGGAGATCTGGATGGGCAGTGGCTAGAGCTGTGGAGGTGGCGGCAGCCATGGAGATGGCTGAGACAGTCTGCAGCTCCCCAAAAGGCCCCTGCTCACTAACATCTAAAGCCTGCTCATGTGTAATGGGTTCTATCCTCTTAAAAGGCATTTCGTATTGTAAACGTTTCCAGAACTTAGAGTTCAACTTGTTGCATTTTGGTCCATGCCACTTAATAACGGTCAGGAGCTTGATGGTGTGCTTGAGGGCCTCCACCTCCTGGTAGTTCATAATTCCTCGTAGTTCACTGCACTCGATGAGTATCACTTTAATTTCTCCAGTCACAAGCATGTTTCGAAGTCTGGTCTCCAGCTCAAAGATGCTCCAGCCTCTTCTGACTACGTAATTTGGGGTCATGACAATAATCAGCCGCTTGCTCTGATCTACACACCTTGCCACATCTTCAATGTATGCTACAACAGAGAAAAGGGTTTATCAGAATAAGTAAATTGAACATTTGGTCCAGAAAGCCCCAATGGATTCTCTTTCACACATGAAAATGAGAATTGTTGGTTGTTAGGTAGACCTTTGAGAAGATGAAAATAGCCAATGATCACTCAGAATAGAGGATGGGGCTTTTGCTTCTCTCAGTGATAGAAATACTTTCCCAGGTACAAATCTCTCATTTGTTTGTGTTTTTTTTTAATGTTAAGGCTCACAACATGAGACGCTTTATAGAATAGTGGAAGTGGCTTCCTCAGGGATATCAAAACTTATTTTTCATTTGAACATATCGTGCCATTTCTTTCTTGAGAAACTGACAGATGTAGAAGAAGCAAAAGTTAAAATTTTGTCTAAAAATGATGACTACACAGATAGATTACAAGGATACACACACTCTTAAATGAAAACATTAACTTACTTCCAGTTGGGATTAAATCTCTATCTGGTATAAACAACTTATATCCATAATGCTTTTCAAGCATATCAGGTAGGATTTCAAGAGCAAAGCGTTCTTCTTCCCCAGTCTCTTGATTCCACTGGTCAGGATCCACTTTGGTATATGATAAGTATGCATCGTAATCTTTATTATCTGTCAAGAACATTACAGAGTAAAGCTGAAGTCACTACTCTACAAAGAAACCAATAGGACATGAGAACAATCACCTTATTTCATAAGTATCTCCAAATGTTCCACTTCTCGGAGACCAGAGTAAGAAGTTTTTATTAATTTTTATTACTAATTCAATAGCGCCAAGTATCATGGAATGAATTTGGGGTATAAAGGAGTTATATATTGTTGTTATTAATACAGTAGGAGAAAAATTAATGAAAACAGCAGAGAAATGTTAACATTAAACATTTTTGATGCACAGATCATAGAGAATTTTGACAGCATATAATAGTCATATATTTGGATAATATGTTCTTATTCTACATAATTGTACATTTCACCTAATCCTTCCTTTAATGATTTTACCCTGTTGAAAAAGAAGAAAGAAAATTGAAATTGCTTGGCTGGCTTGAGGAATGGTTTTTAGGTTGTGTGCATTGTGCTGATTTTCTTTTGTGGAAAAGATAAAACAAAATTTTGAATAATTAATTTTTCTTTGGGAGCTGGTTCTTGGAGTTCAGTGTTAAGACTATTAATATGCTGAATTATTATAGAAAAACATATTGTTTTCCTGATCTTCACTTATCTTAAATGTAAATTATTGCCTAATTTTATTTCATCATGTTAAACAGTTTGTCAAAAGAATCAAAAATTATAATACAAATGAATTAAATTTAGTTCTAAAATTTGATTTCTTTCCTCATTCTTCGAGAACCCTTCAAATATTTGATGACTACTATTGTGCATTATCTTTATCTTAGCATACACATCCCCAAATTCTCATTTGTTGTGTCTTAGAACAAGAAGTCATTGATCTTCTGCAGAATCTCATCTGTCAAATACCTTTTCAGAGTGTGATATCAGGATTCATAATTCACCTGAATTCTAAATACTATCAGTAGGCCATGTCTGTCAATATCAATATGCTTAGGTCTCTTTTATGCTTCGTTGATGATTGTCATTGTATTATTTGATTATTAGATCAAGTTGAATTGAAATACTCCTATATTTCAGAACAATACTGATCTTGGCATTTGGTATAGAAAACTTAAAATATTTGGGGTATAAAATATCAAAGATAGAGGGGCATCCATGACTTGCTCTGGGTGGCTCTGGGACACTCCTTTTGACTTCAAAGACACTAAAACTCACTTCTGTATGTACATATGTATGTTCATTTAGTAGTCTGAAAAGTTAACACAGGTATATAAGAAGGTAGCAACTCTACTATAGGATCCCTGGGGAAATAAAAACCTTTAGTTATGGAAAATTTTTTAAAAGAAACTTTCAGGTAATAAAAAAAGGAATCATCTGAATCATGTCATATTTTGGTATTTGGCATTTTCTTTATTCTTTAAGCAGGATATAGTTGTACACAGTAATTCAATTTTCACAGAAATGATAATTTATTTATTATACCATGTCTATGCGGATATGACAGTAGTCTATAGTGGTATCACTTTGTTGACGTAAATACTTGAGTAAGGAATAATAGAAAATAGCACATAATAAAGCTACAGTGGCTTTGTTCTTCATGTTTTATTTGACTTAAATTCTAGTAACATAAGAATCTCACGTCTATAGTCTCTAAATGTCAGGTGCATGTTCCATTTATCTCTTTTCATTACCAATAATCTCATAGCCATTCACTGGTAAAAATCCTTTGGATTGTTTCCATCCAGAGTGAGGTCTTACTGTCTCCTCAGCTGCTATAATTATATTTTATTAGGTCTTTTCTCTCTGTTTCCTTACTCTTCTGGCCCATTCCACATAGAATAAGAAAATTTATTTTTTCAAACCTCACAACTGATTACATTTATGGTAGCTTGAACAATATTTATGGATACCTCTTGTCAAAAAGCCAGCAGCTATCTTTGCAGTTGGTTTCCTTTCAATTTGAGTCTGATATCTTTGAGTTGAAGGTGATCTCTTTTACCACCTATTATAGTATTGTGCTCGCATCTTATCTTCTTCCTTTGACCACAAGATCCTTGATTCAGATATATGACTAGGGATTAGTAGATGCTCAAACACATCTGTTGATTAAATGAATGAACAGCCTCTCATTTGGGTATCATGTGACATATATCTACAGCTAATGGAGAGATTTTCTCAAGATTTGGGCCATTTCCTAGGAGAGATGGCTCTGGTGATACATACCCCAAGTTGCCTCGACTCCTCAAGTAATTACTAGGAGTGACAGGGTCAAAGTTTAGCAAAGTTTCTTTGGAATAATCTTGAACTGTATTTTCTCACTGTGACTCATTGAAGGCTTAGAGTCCTTGTAAGCTTCTCTGAAAAAGTGGTTTTCATACTTAAGCATGAATGGCAACAATTTGGAAGACTTGCTAAAACACAGACTGATAGGCCCCACCTCCAGAGTTTTCAATTCAGAATATCTAGAATAGGTCCTTAGAATTGGAATTTATAGAAAACTCTCAAGTGATAACTGCTGCCAGCCCAAAGACAACACTTTGAGAAACTCCGCTTTACGACAGAGTATAGGTACCCCAGGGTGATGCAGGGGACCTGGATTCATTCCCTGGGTTGAGAAGATCCCCTGGAGAAGGGAATGGCAACCCACTCCAGTATTCTTGCCTGGAGATTCCATGGACAGAGGAGCCTGGTGTGCTACAATCAATGGGGTCACAAAGAGTTGGACATAACTGAGTGACCAACATTTTCACTTTCAGAAGTACTCCAAGGTCTCATAGGTATCAAAGAATTGCAGTCAGCTGCCAGGTAAGTGATCAAAAGTATCACCAAGCCTACACACTGCAGCCTCAGCACCATGATAAAGGGACTTGATACTTACAAGGTGTGTGCTCTATTTTATCTAGAAATAATATGAAAATCCATGAAACTCCACACTTTCATCAAAATGGGAGAAATTCATACCTAGACTAATATATTCAGTAACCATATTAAGATTAAATGAACCCCAGGAATAGGTACTATGCTCTCAGTCAGTTTTCTATCTTTTTATGTCATCTGGATGAGTTTGCAACATTTAAGCTAATATCCCCCAGGTAAAAAGGAGATGTTCACATGGAGGTTATTCTGATAAAAAATAGGACTAAAAGGCCCCTTGCAAGCAGCTACAGCAGCGACCTTCCTCAAATCAAGGGACACTTGATTGATATCTAATTTCTCTCTTTCCCCAGAGTCTATGTCAGTGCAGTACTGGGCTAGGCATTTATTTACCAACAGAAGCAAACTCCTGATTTGAAAATTATCAGACCGAAAATACCATGTCATATATCATGCTAAATGCAGTAACATTTCCTGAGTCAAAAACATGTGGATTCTAAGGTTTCTTCTTTTTTCTCAGTTGCCTGCTGAATCGGAGTCATGGGAAATATTTCTTAGATATTTTTATGTCTATAAGAATGCATATTGACTAATCTTAGTGTGTATAAGAAATTGAAAATGTGAGATTTTTTTTATAATAATAGAAAAAACAAAATCATGCTAAGATTTTTAAAGGATAGGACTGTGATCTTTCAAATTCAACTTAAATTTATAAATAGCCAAAAACAAGTTAGTCATAGAAGGATAGTACCACATTCTATATCTTATTCTGAACTTTAATCTCTAAATTTTATTATCTGTAATTTAAACCCTCAAGTATAATTCTGTTGACTGCAGACATGGACAGCAGTTGACATACACACCTTTTGTAATAGTATTCACAGGTTCTAATATAGTCATTGTTTTACCCTTTTCATGATTTTCAAGAGATTCTCACTGTAATGTCCCACACAAAAAGAAAAAATAGGAACAAAGTCATCAAGATGGTCTAATAAGATATCATTTGCATGTATCCTCTCTTCTGAAGCACAGAGCCAGTCCTGCCCACCCAAGGACCCATTCAATGACCAGGTATTAGCCCTCCCAGTGACCTGGTAGGAGCCATACCCATCCACACAACTGTGGATCCCAGAGTGAAAACCTGTCCAAGTGCTATACTACTGAACAAGGTTCTAGAGGTATTCCTATCCACCCAGAGACCAGATAGGACCCATATGAACCTGAGCTCCAACCCATAACAATTAGGTTTCTGGAAGTAATCGCACTGGCCTGGGGAACAGACAGAAGAACTTTACCTGCCAAAGTCAGTCTGTAAAGACTAGAAGAGATATTTGCTCCTTCAAACGTACAGACACCAATGCAAGGATATATGGATAACAAAGAATCAGGCAAATATGGTATCACTTAAGGAAAGTAATAATGTTCCAGTAACCAACATCTAAGAAATGGAGGTCTATAACTTGTGAGATAAAAAAGTAAAAATAATCATCTTAAAGAAAATCAGTGAAAATAAACACAGACAGTTTAACAAAGTCAGGAAAATAATGCATGAATAAAATGTGAAAGTTTCAAAGTTGTGTCCAACTCTTTGTGACCCCATGGACTGTGCAGTCTATGGAATTCTCCAGGCCAGAATACTGGAGTGGGTAGTTATTCTCTTCTCCAGGGGATCTTCCATTTAATAAAGAAACAGCAACCATAAAGAAGAACCAGACAGAAATTCTCAAGCCAGTAACCACTTTGGCTAGTGAATTCTACTAAATACTTAAAGAAAAATTAATGCAATCCTTTGCAAACTCTTCCAAGGAAAAAATAAAAGAGGAGGGAACACATCCAAACGAATTTTATGATGCCAGCATTATTCTGATGCAAAAACCAGATAAGAATACTACAAGAAAACTACAAGTCAATATCCCTAATGAATATGGATACAAAAATTCTCGACAAAATACTAGCAAACCATATTCAACTGTACCTTAAACATATAATATAACATGATCAAGTGGGATTTATTCCTGGGATGCAAGGATGGATCAACATATGCAAATCAATGAATGTGGTATGCCACATTAATAGAATGAGGTATAAAAATCATATGATCCTGTCAATAGATTCAGAAAAAAGGATGTGACAAAACAATTTATAACTTCATTATAAAAGCTCTCAAAAAGTTGGGTAGAGAAAGAAAATACTTCAACATAATAAAGGCTAAGGGACTTCCCTGGAAGTCCAGTGGTTAAGACTCTGTGCTCCTAATGCAGGGGGCACAGGTTTAATCCCTGGCCAGGGAACTAATGATCCCCCATGACACATGGTGTGGCCAAAAAATATGAACATAAAATATGAATACAGTAGAATATTGTTTTTTAGAATATTATTCAGCCATAAAAATGAAGGAAACCTATTTTATCTGGGTGGGCCTTGAGGGCATTATGCTTAAGTGAAACAAGTCAGACAGAGAAAGACAAATATTGAATAATCTCACTTACAATGTGGAATTGCAAAAGCTGAACTAATGGAAAAAGAGAGTAGAATGGTGGTTGTCAGGGTCTGGGAGTGGGGACATGCTGGTCAAAATAAATAAACTTCCAGCTATAAGAAGAACAATTTCTAGGGATACATAGAAAGCTTGGTTAACAATACTGTATTATATACTTGAGTGTGGCAGAGAGTAGATCTTAAATGTTCTCACTACAAAAAGAAATATTTATGTGTAGTGATGGATATGTTAGGTAATGTTATTGTGGCAATCACTTCACAATGTATATGTGTGTCAAATTGTCACATTGTATACAATGTTATATGTCAATTATATCTCAGTAAAGCTGGGGGGGGAGAGAAACAAATAAAAGATACCAAACCTAGTCAATTAACTAGCTGCTTTGTTACTTTAAGTAAAACAACTAGTCTAGTAGAATTTTATCCTTCAATTTACTGAATCAACTACTATGTTTTATAAATATATTTGAGGAGAAAAAAGCTTGGACTCTGGAGAGTGAAGAAATAAAAACATAAATTAAAAACATTATTAAGACATTTTTATGAGAGAAGGAAAATATAGAACTGTGTATCAGGAATAAAAGAAGTAGTTTAGAAAAATGATAAACATTTTTCTTTTTGACATATGAGAAGATATTAGTCAATTCTCTTTAGAAGGACTGAGAAGCTAAAGAATCTGTGAATTTTATTTTTAGAACAATAGAGCTTTTAAGAAAACATAGAATGAAGACTCCCTTATCAAGATGAAGGTGGTGACTATATTGGATGTGCATTGAAAAGAGACTTACTGATAATATAAATGGCTTGAGATTGACATTCAGGTCTTTGGGAGTTTTTAACCTTTAAATACCTATTGAATAGTTGTCAGATGTTATTGGCAAGTGGCCAGTTTTTTTAAATTTTATTTTCAAATATTTATAAGTCACATATGTGAAACTAGTGACAGAGGCTATTATTCAACAAATGGATTACCAAAATGAGAGTGGGGTAGGGTTCCATGATGAACTGTGTATTTCATGTTAAAGATGATTTTCTACATTTGCATGTAGTACATTAGCAGAGAATTATGTGATAATTAACAACTAGCATTGATATAATTTGAATAAATAAATTTTTAAAAAATTAAGTTATTTCTTTCTTGTATTTCAGACTTGACCTTCATATGTTTTCTTACATTTCCAACTAATTTTTCATTTAAAACATCTGCAGAAATAGATCTTTGAATAAAAAACATTATGCACATATAAATATTTTGATTTTGTGATTACTGAATGTCATTGTTTTAATAAATTCCACTCTTCATGTCAATTCAGCAAGGGTAGCCTCTGGCCATTATATTCTAAAATAAATCTGCTTGATTTTTACACTTTGAAAATTTAACAATATTGTTCTAGTTTACATGTTTGATTACTTGGTACTTTTCTGGACTATTTGATTCCATAGGACCTCAAATACTGAAATGTGTCACTAATTAAAATATCTATGGTATGATACAGTGAAGGAAAAATACAGCAGCTGAGCTCAAATTCAGACTGCCATTAATTTTATTTTACTCATCTGAGACTTCATTTTCAGATCTATAAAACTGCAGCTCCCTAAAGAATATGTCTAGGATTAAGTGACTCTCCACCATACAGTGAAATGCTTGGCCCAAAGCAGGTATTCAGTAGATACTAGTTTCTTTCCTTTGAATCCTTAAGAGGACACTGGGCAGCGTAGATGGTAAAAGTCTTAGTTAGGAGGGTAACACCATATTTTCTTGGGTTTATTTCTGTGTTCTCATTCTATCCCATTGGTCTACTTTTCTTTTTATGCCAGTATATACTGTTTTGAAGTGCGATAGTGACTCAATCGTGTCCGAATCTTTGCCACCCCACAGACTGTAGCTCACCAGGCTACTCCATCCGTGGGATTTTCCAGGCAAGAGTACTGGAGTAGGTTGCCATTTCCTTCTCCAGAGGATCTTCCAGACCCAGGGATCAAACCCAGGTCTCCTGCATTGTAGGCAGAGGCTTTACCGTCTGAGCATGACGTGCGATAACTCCTGCTTTATTCTTCTTTCTTAGGATTTCTTTGGCTATTTAGGGTCTTTCATGGTTCCATATAATTTTTGTGTGTGTGTGTTTCAACAAACTTTATTTACAAAATTAAGGAGTGCACTGGATTTGGCCTATTGGGTTTGCGGAACCCACCTCAAGGGTTTGCAATATACATCTTTAATTATCACAGTTAACCTTCAAGTAGTATTATACCACTTTTGATATAGTGTAAGAACCTTACAACAATATGCTTCCATTTCCCCTGTATTGTGCTACTGTTCTACATTTTATTTCTATATGTTATAAATCACAAACTGTTTTTACTTTGACAACTGATTATATTTTAAAAATTTCAAAATGAGAAAAATGTCTTTTATATTTATGTACATATTTACCCTTTGGTGTTCCTCTGTTTTTTTGGTATAATCCACATTTTCATTTGGTATCATTTTCCTTTTGTCTCATGAGATTCCTTAAACATTTCTTGTTGGGCATATACATTGGCAATAAATTCTCTCAGTTTTGGTTAAGTCTGAAAAAGTCTTTATTTCATCTTTATTTTTGAAAGACAATTTTGCTGTTTAAAAGTCTAGTTTTCTTTTTCCTTCTAGTACTCTAAAGAACTTCTGGTTTGTACAGTATATCATAAATTTGTGTAAATTATTATCTTTGTTCCTTTGTATGTAGTATGTCTTTTTCCCTCTGGCTGCTTTTAGTATTTTCTCTTTATCATTGGTTTTCAGCAATCTGATTATAATGTTCTTTTCTATTGTTTTCTTTATGATTGTTCTATTTGGGAACTGTTAAATTCCTTAGGTCTGTGGGCTTCTAATTTTCATCAAACTTATAAAAACTTTGGCCATTATTCCAGTATTTTTCATGTCTCCCACCTCTCTCCTTCTGGATTCCAACTACACTCATATTATACCATGTGGTACTGTCACACAGGGCATGCAAGCTCTTTTCATATATTTCAGTTTTCTCAGATTCATTTTGGATAGTTTTAATTGCTATGTACTTCAAGGTCACTGATCTTTTCCTCTGTAGTATTTAATCTGCTATTAATTCCATCCATACTGGTTTTCATTTCATACATATTTTCATCTCTAGAAGTTCCATTTGTTTATTGTTCTATTTTCTATTTTTTTGTATTATGCTTATGTTTTTTCTTTTCTTTCCATGAATATAAGAATCATATTTGTAATAACTATTTTAAAATCTTTGTCTGTTAATTCCATCATTCCTAGGTCTGGTTCTATTGACTAATTCCCACCCCCAACCACAACCCTGCAGTTTCTTCATATGCTTAGTAATTTTTGACTGGAGATTAGACATTGTGACTTTTACATTGCTGAATGCTGGATTTTGTTGTATAGTTACTGCATATTAGCTTGATCCTCTCTAGTTTTTTTAAGACAAATCTAGAGACTCCTTTATTCTAGAGCAAATTTGGACCCCCTTCCAAGTTATGCTTCTTCTGGGAGTCTCTACTGAATGTTCATGTATTCAGTGATGCCTCTCCTCTCTAGCTGGAGAGAAGTCAAATGATTTCTCGCCCTGAGTGAGCACTAAGAGTTATTCATTTTACATTTGCTGCTGCTGCTAAGTCACTTCAGTCATGTCCGACTCTGCGCAACCCCATAGACAGCAGCCCACCAGGCTCCTCTGTCCACAGGATTCTCTAGGCAAGAACACTGGAGTAGGTTGCTGTTTCTTTCTCCCATATTAATGTTAGTAGTGTATTTTCTACTTCTGTAAAAAATGCATCTGGACCCTTGATAGGGATTGCATTGCATCTACAGAAGGCTTTTGCTAGAGTTGCCATTTTAACATAATTAATTTTTTCAATCCCCTTCTCCTCCTGCCCCCAATCCTTCCCAGCACCAGGGTCTTTTCCAAGGCCAAAGTATTGGAGTTTCAGCTTCAACATCAGTCCTTCCAATCAACACTCAGGACTGATCTCCTTTATGATGGACTGGTTGGATCTTCTTGCACTCCAACGAACTCTCAAGAGTCTTCTCCAACACCACAGTTCAAAAGCATCAATTCTTTGGTGCTCAGCTTTCTTTATAGTCCAACTCTCACATCCATACATGACCATTGGAAAAACCATAGCCTTGACTAGACGGACCTTTATTGGCAAAGTAATGTCTCTGCTTTTTAATATGCTATCTAGGTTGGACATAACTTTCCTTCCAAGGAGTAAGCATCTTTTAATTTCATGGCTGCATCCACCATCTGCAATGATTTTGGAAACCAGAAAAATAAAGTCAGCCACTGTTTCCACTGTTTCCCCATCTATTTCCCATAAAGTGATGGGATCAGATGCCATGATCTTAGTTTTCTGAATGTTGAGCGTTAAGCCAATTTTTTCACTCTCCTCTTTCACTTTTATCAAGAGGCTTTTTAGTTCCTCTTCACTTTCTGCCATAACGGTGGGGTCATCTGCATATCTGAGGTTACTGATATTTCTCCCAGCAATCTTGATTCCAGCTTGTGCTTCCTCCAACCCAGCTTTTCTCATGATGTACTCTGCATATAAGTTAAACAAGCAGGGTGACAATATACAGCCTTGACGTACTCCTTTTCCCATTTGAAACCAGTCTGTTGTTCCATGTCCAGTTTTAACTATTGCTCCCTGACCTGCATACAGGTTTCTCAAGAGGCAGGTCAGGTGGTCTGGTATTCCCATTTCTTTCAGAATTTTCCACAGTTTATTGTGATCTACACAGTCAAAGGCTTTGGCATAGTCAATAAAGTAGAAATAGATGTTTTTCTGGAACTCTTGCTTTTTCGATGGTCCAGCGGATATTGGCAATTAGTCATGTATGGCTGTGAGAGGTGGACTATAAAGAAAGCTGAGCACTGAAGAATTTATGCTTTTGAACTGTGGTGTTGGAGAAGACTCTTGAGAGTCCCTTGGTCTGCAAGGAGATCCAACCAGTCCATCATAAAGGAGATCAGTCCTGAGTGTTGATTGGAAGGACTGATGTTGTAGCTGAAACTCCAATACTTTGGCCACCTTATGTGAAGAACTGACTCATTTGAAAAGACTCTGATG
The DNA here is from genome assembly GCA_007570785.1 of Antilocapra americana. NCBI lineage: Eukaryota > Metazoa > Chordata > Mammalia > Artiodactyla > Antilocapridae > Antilocapra > Antilocapra americana. Next base: position 3,302,440 of record ML660679.1, on the reverse strand, counting down.
CTGGGAAAGATTGAAGGTGGGAGGAGAAGTTGATGACAGAGGATGAGATGGTTGAATTGTATTATCGACTTGATGGACATGAGTTTCAGTAAGCTCTGAAAGTTGGTGATGGACAGGGAAGCCTGGCATGTTGTAGACCATGGGGTCACAAAGAGGTGGACACGACTTAGCTACTGAACTGAACTGAAACTCTTTAGAATCTGCTACTCTTCAGAATGTGACAAAAAATTATACTGGAAATTTATCATTTGGGTGAAATCCTTCATATCATTCAGAACAAAAATTATGTCCAAAATATGTTAATAGATAAAATGAGACTTGTTTAGGTAATGTCTTTTCAAATAACTTCTACTGTGTTAATTTTGCAAATAACAGCAGATCTTGAAGTTACTCTGAACATACCAAATTTTTAAAAGGCTAAAAATAACAAGGGCTCAGTGTTCAATCAAATAAATGCTTTGGAAATAGACCTATTCAAATCCTATCTTGGCCACTTACAATAATACTAGTGGTATCTTATCTAGTAAGTTATTTAACTCTGGGAGCCTCAGTTGCTTTATCAGTAAAAGAGAAATTATACTATTGACCTGAGTTTATCTGAGGTTTAGCAAAAATGATTTTAAGAAGCCCTAGTACTAAGCTTGATTCTCATTCTGCAATGACTCTGACATTGGCAATTTTCTCATATATCTTTGAAGCAGTAGCAAAATCTTAATAATCTGTATGAATAGGCAAGAAAGTTAGAAAGAAAGAATAGGCTAATCATTACTTTAAAATGAGAAAAGAAAACAGTCTTGCTGTAGCACAAATTTCACTCTAATGGGAAGGGGAGAAGTTTACAGAGAGGAGTGTTAGGGATGCTGAATAAATTGTTCCTCTTCACAAGTCTGACAGCCTACACTCTACCTGTGACTTATTCCAGAGGCCTGTGGAAATGTGGTAACATGAGCAGTTGTTTCATTTTCCTTTGTAATGATATGTGAAAAATGGATAGTCAATAAAAAGAGATTATGAAAATGATCAAGAAACCCTGACTGTCTATACTATTCATTGTCACCTCACATATGCTTCCTATGTTGCAAGTTAATGTTATATATGAATCAGTTTCAAATGACCAAATAAGGAAAAAAAAAACTTTAGTCCACTAATGGGCAGTTTATGGAGCTCAATTTTAAGGACTCCAAATTCTTCTTAGACTGTAAACACATTTATGACTGACCAGAGGCAAATAATAATAATGATTTCTATGAAAACAATATTTACTTACCCAGTTGGAGCATAAGTATTAGATTTATTATTATGAATAGAACGTGTTTGTGCACTTCCCTCTCTGTGGGTCCCCACTTGGAATAAAAATTAGCCTGTCCAAATAAAGCTAAATAAACAGGGTTGAAAGACTGCTGGATGAATTCTAAAATATCCCATACTGTTTATTATAACTGATCAGGCTAAACAAGGGACAAATTAAGATTCACTTCAAACTACTGAGCTAGGGAGCACGATTAAAAGAGACACTCCTTACCTATACAGAAGTAAAGCTGGACTTTCAGTACTGATTACAAGGTAAGAGAAATGAACACTCTGATAACACTGTAGTCAGTGTTTGTAATTCAGAAGTGCTCTTTGGAACACCATTCTAAAAACAGTAGGTGTTGCTTTCCAATTTTCAGAGGATAATACCTATTGGCTCCAAAGCATCACACATAGCATTCCATATGAAAGATGAATTTACAAACTGAACATTGAAAGATTTAAGAGATGCTGCAAATGGCTATTCAGGTAACTTTTCTTTCCTTCAACAAAACAAAAGCAGAAAGCAAATATGAATAGAAAGAACATTACAAGAGGGGACTCAGCTTACCTCCATCCAGCTCCTCAGCCCCAAAATGATTCCTGTAGAAGAGCATGATTTCTATCTTGTAACATTTGTAGATGGTCACCAAACAAACAAGCAGCAGAAGGATAGCACCAAGCCCTCCAGCAAGTTCAACTGTATACATCAGCTCTAGAAAAAGAAATTACCGAGAGAATTATACCATATTCACATACAAAATCATAAATTCAACTTGATTTCACACTTTTGTGGATGAGATCAGAAGTGGGTAATGGATTGACACAACCCCTTTCCTTTCTGCAGTAGTATCTGACCTTTTGATAACTTTCTAGCTGTTTCCTGGGTAACTCGATAAGGTGGTATGTGGTAACTGTGTTGCTAAGCAACATTGCTTATGGTAAGAATGAACCTACATTGGTAGATTGCATTTGGACTGATTTGTAAATACCGGATTGGAAACTATAATTTGGGGCTTGCTGGAGTGAAAGTGACTCTTACACATAAACCTGTTCCTGTGGGAGTCCTGCAAGGTATGCTGGAGTTGATAAAAGAAATACTGGTTCCTCTGGAGATGAAGCTTTTAAGCCAGGATGCTTTCTGAACTCACCCAATCTGAATCTTAATCTTTCCCACCTCAGCTGTCACCCAGAGGTTGGGGCTGAGGAGAAATGAGGAGTAAAAAGCACAGTTCCTGAAGGGCAGCGTGGAGTGTTGCATAGAGTGTTGGGTGGACCACCTAATGAATACTGTCTGCTGGCTCCTGCCAGAAGCACTAACACTTGTCTTTCTCAACAGAGTGGAGCCAATATGGCTGACCACAGTCTTGGAGGCTGAGTGCTAACATGGGCTTAAGAACTAGGCTCCCTAGTGGATGTCACACCAGAATATATGATTGTCTTTTCCTTTCACTAAGCTCTTAAAGGGGCTTCCCAGGTGGCTCACTTGTAAAGAATTGGCCTGCCAGTGCAGGGGATGCTGGTTTGGTCCCGGGGTCAGGAAGATCCACCGGAGAAGGAAATGGCAACTGACTCCAGTGTTCTTGCCTGGGAAATCCCATGGAGAGGGGAACCTGGTGGGCTACAGTCTATGGGGTCACAAAAGAGTCAGTCACGACTTAGCAACTAAACAGCAGCAACAGAGCTAAATATTTTTTTCTTATCCTTTCTTTCTCCTTTGACTTGGTATGTTACTACATTCTATCCAAAAGAGTAATTTTCTTGCCACCCTCTGTATACAAGTTCTCTTATTCCTATAGAATGTCTATAAAACATAAAAAATGATCAGACAATTTTAGGGATAAAACATTCACTTCTTTTTTCTCCTTCAGAGCTGATGCACAATGTAACAAATTCAATGATACTGGTATTTAAACATTAGGCCAGAATGCACAGATTTTGAAGTACACATTAGTGAAACGTTTGTTAAATTGCCTATGTATGTATGTTGAACTTGATCATCATAGTCCAAATGTTACTGATGGTTTGCTGTTGTTTGCTGCAGTGGACAACTACCTTGAAAAGTACTAGTTTCCTTAATTACCACTAAAGAAAACTATTTCTGAAATTATGGCCCTAAAGCAATGGTAGTTTCAATTCTGTAATTTACAATCCGCCAAAGGGTTATCTAACTCTGTAATAGTCGATGTAGTCTTAGATTGAGAATTTTAAAATAATCTATGGTTTTGCAGTGACAACTACTCTTGACTTTCAAGATCACTCTTGAGATCTTACTAATGGGGTGAAATCATCATGGGTGCGATGAAGTACCAGTGACAAATGATCTGAAAAGTATGGTCATCATTTTCGCACAAGGATATTTTTGTATTTGTGTGTATGTTTGCATGTGATGTCACTTATCCTGTGATGACTACAGGGAAAAAAAATCCTCAGCCGTATTTCTTCTTATCTAGTCATTCATTTCTAATTCAACAGTTGAATAAAAAGATACACATAACTAGAGTTTAATCAAGTGTAGCTTTCTGCTCTTATTAAAATTAAATAGGACACAGAATTAAAAGCTTCTGCACAACACAGGAAACTATAAGCAAGGTGAAAAGGCAGCTTTCAGAATGGGGAAAATAATAGCCAATGAAGCAACGGACAAACAATTAATCTCAAAAATATACAAGCAACACCTGCAGCTCCATTCTAGAAAAATAAACGACCCAATCAAAAAGTGGGCCAAAGAACTTAACAGACATTTCTCCAAAGAAGACTTAAAAATGGCTAACAAACACATGAAAAGATGCTCAACATCACTCATTATCAGAGAAATGCAAATCAAATCCAGAATGAGGTTCCACTTTACACCAGTCAGAATGGTTGCCATCCAAAAGTCTACAAGCAATAAATGCTGGAGAAGATGTGGAGAAAAGGGAACCCTCTTACACTGTTGGTGGGGATGCAAACTAGTATAGCCACTATGGAGAACAGTGTGGAGATTCCTTAAAAAAACTGAAAATAGAACTGCCATATAACCCAGCAATCCCACTGCTGGGCATACACACCAAGGAAACCAGAATTGAAAGAGACACGTGTACCCCAATGTTCATCGCCGCATTGTTTACAATAGCCAGGACATGGAAGCAACCTAGATGCCCATCAACTGACGAATGGATCAGAAAGCTGTGGTACATATACACAATGGAATATTACTCAGCATTAAAAAAAA
>ML660679.1:3276860-3297536 GCA_007570785.1 Antilocapra americana | reverse complement strand
ATGTATACCCATGGCGGATTCATGTCAATGTATGGCAAAACCAACACAATAAAGAAAAGAAAATTAAAAAAAAATAGGACACAGAAGAAAAACTTACAAAAAGTGATTGAAATTTATGAATTTAGGAAAGAAAAAATAAAGTGTGTTATTAAACCTTTAAGAGTCTAAGTTAACATGAAGTGTGAATTACTAAGACATATCTCAAGGAAATTTATATAGTTTGTATTTATAAATATCAGACAGCTTTATCTGCTGAATCTTGTGAGGGACTATATAAGATAGTACTACAAAAGTACCAGGAATGAAATACAAAACATGCTTCAGTATACTATTTTCCTACTATTATGTGAACAGAAAGGATTAGTGGGTATATAATTCTGTGTCGTACTTTGGGCCTTGTTTTCTCAGGATATCAGTTAAACTCCACCACACACAGACAGCTGCATAAAACTCTAACTTAGGCCCATAGGCTAATTTACATACAAGAATATCTGATTTCAATTATACTGGATATAATGGGAGAGATAAGAATTTGGACTATGGCTTTTTTAATATTACTTCTGTTTTCTAATATAATGCATTTCATATTTGGAATTCGTCACTCTAAGACTTGTGTGAGAAAAGAAATTTAAAAAAATAATGGAGAATGTGTAACCTCTACTCCCAAACACTGCTAGTGGAAATGCCCAATGATACTACGATATTAGAAAAATTTGAGTAGTTGCTAATCAAGTTAAATATGAATCTACCCTAAATATGAATCTACTTCTAAGTTCTTACTCAAAGGAAAAATAAGCCAATGTCTACAAGAAGACTTGTACAGGATGTTCAGAATAGTCTTATTCATAATAACCACAACTGGAAGCAACCCAGATGCTCATTAACAGGGTATGATGAATGAACTATTGTGTGTCAATGAGATACAATACACTCAGCAGTACAAAGAATGAACTACTGGTAACATGCAGCCTTTGTGAATTTCACAAAAGATGTTAGCTGAAGAATTCCAGGCACAAAGAAATACCTTCAGTATATATATTTAAATAAAGTCCAAGAGCAGGCCAAAATAAACCTTAGTGATAAAGATCACAAAATGGATGCTTTGTGGATGAGTGACAGGAAGATTTATTGGAAAGGGGAAAGAGGGAACATTCTGGGGTTAAAAAACAAAAAACAAAAACTCTGTCTTTTTCAGGTATAGATACAAGTATATACATTTGTCAAAATTCACTGAGCTAGACACTTAAATTTTTTTTACCTTAGGTTAATTGCACTTCAATTCCTTAAAATATTGGTTTTAAAAATTTTTAAATTTTTAAAAGAGTCATTATAAGTTCTAATCCAAGGGATATGGGTGAAGAAGCTGTAAGGAAAGAAGGGAGTCAAGACAGCTGCTTTGCTACAGACAAGTGCCCAGGCAGGGAATGGTTCTTCCATGGTGCCCTTAAGCATATCGTTTGATTCTGGAACCATGCCTTACATAATCATATCTCGCTGAATAGCTTATGTAACAATCAAAAACTATGCCTGAAATGTAATTCTATTAATTCAATAAGCAGAATTCTTTTCCCTCAGATAGTATTTATAACAGAGATCTCTACACACATTTTTATAACTTCTAAAAATTAAGTATGTGTAAGAGAAAAATGTTAAGAAAGTAAGCTCTTCTTATTTTTAGGGAAGTAGCTGCCCAAATCTGAATTATTTCCATTGCTAGATGTCATGAGTCACTCAAAAATTGTATATACTACCTAAACCAACTGCTTTTTAGGCTAACCAATAATATTGTCTAAAATGTAATGAGAGAAAAAGAGCAGGGTAGATGAGGCTTAGCAATTACAGAAATGCTCTTGTGTCTCATGAATCCCTCCTTTAAGGTACAAACATGAAAAGTTGTATATTCCTAGAGTATGAGCAACAAAGCAAGAAAAAAATCTTCTGAGCCATATGGCAATCATTTGCTTAATAATAAGAATACCAAAAATTAGTCCAAGAAACAGCATTTGCAAAAAGCTAACTTTTCTTGAATTGAACCAGTCAATCCTAAAGGGGATCAACCCTGATATTCATTGGAAGGACTGATGCTGAAGCTGAAGCTTCAATACTTCATCTACCTGATGCAAACAGCTGACTCATTGGAAAAGACCCTCATGCTGGGAAAGATTGAGGGCAAGAGGAGAAGGGGATGACAGAGGATGAGATGGTTGGATGGCATCACCGACTCAATGGATAGGAATTTGAGCAAACTCCAGGAGATAGTGAAGGACAGGGAAGCCTGCTGTGCTGCAGTCCATGGGGTTGCAAAGAGTTGGACACAACTTAGTGACTGAATAACAACAAGTTATCTTGAGATCATGACAGTATCTCAGATTTTCCTCAGAAACTATAGTATTACATAGAGAAGCACAGTTTCTTATAGCAAACTTGCAAGTTGGAAAAGAAATGTCTTTCCATAGTTTATACAATAATGCCTGCTACCTCAGTGACTACATTATTTTTATGCAAGACTAATAAACATGGCTTCAGTAGTATAAATGTATGCAGCTTAATTTTTTTTCCATTTAGTTTTTTTACGTTGGTTTACATAGCATGTGTAAATTCTCCCAAAGAAAATGATATATTAGATTTAGTTCCACATTCTTTTGCTCTAAGCTGGACACACTCATTAATATGAGTGCCAGCCAATATTGCTTACACATTAGGTGAGGACAAAATTACTAGGGGTTAAATTCTGTTACAGTTAAAAGAAATGATGGGAACCCACTGCTGTATTCTATCTTTACATTACAATGTGAATGGTGTTGCCCTAGCAAATGTCATTTCCTTTTGAAATGGGATCTATTTTTCAGCTCAAGTTCAAGCTGCCTGGAGTGGCAGCATTTAAAAAATAAAAAGATTCCATTTCAGCACAATTCAACATCAGAGGATGGAAAAAGAAAATGCAAACCTTTAAAACTCTGTTTAGCCTCTGTGTTATTTTGTTAAAACGATAGACTCTTCCCCCTTTAAGGGACTGAGATGGAATACAGAAAATTGTAAAGCGAAATCACTAGGCAAAACCTAAGGGAAACAGGCATTGGGTTAAACACAATAAATGAACAAGTGCCAAAGAGTTACGTTTAAGGGCACCAGCAGTCATTTCGTTACAGGCAATTAACAATAGTCCATGGAAAGCTCAAGTACGGGCTAAGGGAAACACATGGATTATTGCTGCAGTAGTAGACTGCTTTCGGGATAAATTGCTTCAATTTAAAACTAGATTTGCTACAAGCATTTTGAGCAATGACTACAATTTTTTCTTATCAAGACAGTTGGACCAAGCAACCCTTTAAAAGAAACAGCTAATTAAAATAAAGTGCATGCCATCCGCTAGTATATTGGATTACATTGCAAATAATAAATGCATTTGGTTTACACTAATCTTGCTGCTATTACCTAGTGTAGTCTGGAATTCTATTTTTTTTTATTGGCCTGTACCTGGTGTTATTGTTTGCAAACTTTTCCTGCTAGGTATCTTTGAAGAGGTAAAGGTGTTAACAGAGTTAAATCAAAGTTTATAATTTTGAACTCTTCGCTTGGAGTGTTCATTTTCTTCTATTTATACATATCATCTTGTTTAAAGTATAGCTGAAGATTTTAGGTGACTTATATAGTTCATCCTAAAATTTCCTCGTTCACTATATAAAGTCCTTTCAAATGCTCTGTCCTGATTTATATGCAGTAAAATATAAGTTCGTGGGGAAAATGCCTGATAGACAATATAATGATCTTAGTTTATTCATTAGCCTCACCAAGTACATTTCTTTTTCTCTCATTGTGTTATAAAGAGCTAAACTTTATAAGGATTTATCCATTCATATAAATTCATATGCATATTTATTTCTCTGGAGCAGTATAACTTATTTGTTCCTGGCAGGAGGATAATTATACTCAGCCTACAAAGATATTCAACTCAATTCTACAATACATCAATGCAATTTAGAAGCAGTTATAATTTTTTTGGCAACACATTAAGAAACTGAATTGCTATTCACATAATAGCAAGAAAATGTTTTCAGAAGGTACAAACTGGTACGTAAAGATAGTTTTGCTCTTGCAAAAGTGCTTTTTGGAAGAAAGAATGGTAGACATAATAATAATAATAATAATAATAATAATAGTAATAGTAATAATAATAAATGAAAATAGCCTCTGAATTTAAAAACTTGATCTGTGCAGCCAAATATTTGGGCAAAAGATGACCTTCACACTAATGTATTTTGCCATTTTGGAAAGAGGTTTTCAGCCAAAGTATCAAATTAACTTTAATTTAGTGTCAATTGAGAATGCAAAGAGGGTCTTGTCGGAGACCCATGACTAAGGCCTAGTTAGACTAAGCTCCCACAAGCCCTTGGCTCTGAAATGTTATACATTCATAAACTATTAAAATGAAGAAATAAATGAAAGACTAGACAGAAGAAATGCATTGTTCTTTATATAGTTACGCTTGGAATGTCCTTTTTCTTTCCCCAACCAGACAGAAAAGGTGCTAAGTTTCATTTTGTATTTTTTTTCTATGAAGTAGGGAATATTCATAAGTGGTATGTATTAAAAGACAATTTACAATGAGTAATGACAGAAAGCAAGTAAAACATGAATCCATGAGTTTATATTAATTATAAGCAAATTAATAAAAGGGAAAACTTTAGAGCAGAATGGCAATTGGCAAATATAGAAGGAATAACAGAGCTGGAAATCACCACTTTCTACCATCCTAATAATAAATGACTCAGGAAAGAATTATCAACAGAGCCTAAAGTTAATGGATAAAAGATTGATAAGGTAGACCATTCATACTATCTTAAAGCACCTCCTTACTGATTATTTACTAATGATTAAGGCAGAAACCGACACCATCTTAAGGAAGTGACCCAAATGAGCATCATCACTAATGGGACATGACATCGTGTACATCCTGACATAATGCATTAAGAAGGCATAACAACATTTATGCAGTATTCTAGCCACATATAAGAAAATATTTGCCCAAGGAGGAAATAACAGACAAACTCAAACTGAGGGACATGGTATAAAAAATAAAATCTGGTTTCTATTCTTCGAAAAAGTCAAAGGCATAAAAGGCAAATAAAGGTTGAGGAACAATCCCAGATTAAAAGAGACAAAAAAGACTTGACAACTAAATGGACTGCATGATTCTGGATGGAAAAAGTGGTATAAGAATATTATGGGCACACCCTTTGAAATGTGAATATAGACTATATATTAGATAATAACAGTCCATCAATTTTCAATTTTCCTAAATTTGATAAATATACCCTGATACTGTAAGAAAATTTCCTTGTTTTTAGAAGATTCACGTTAAATAATTTAGTAATGATGTCTGCAATTTACTCTCATATGATTCAGAAATATGTGTTTATACACATGGCGTAGACTTATCTAGCCTGTGTAGATGAAGAGATATAAGGCAAGTGTGGCAAATGTTAATAATAGGTGAATCTAGTTGAAGAGGCTATATGGAAGTTTATTGTATTATTCTTACAGCTCTTCTGTAACATCTGCAGGTTTCTTTTTTTAAACTAAAAGACTTTCACTATAGCATTTATCATTATAGGGTATAATATTTAATTTTCTAATTACTATATTTATTATCTGTTGTCTATCTCCTCCCATTGGAATTTAAATTCCATCAGGGCAAGTTTTTCTTTGTCTATTTTGTCCATATATTTTTTTTACTGATACTATCTCAAGTGCCTTGAAATCTACCTGACACACAGAAGAAACTCTGAATATTTGTTGAATAAGTGGATGACTGAATGACTAAGAACAAATACAATTTTCTAATGAAAAGTTAGATTTTTTTGTACTCCACTCTAAAATTAGAATAATATCTCTGTGATCCATTGTTCCAGACAACGTGTCATGAGGTTCAAGCAACTAATGAGGTATAATTAACACACAGTCTATTAACTTGATAAAACTTCACTTTATAAAAAAAATGGTTCACTTCATAGTACAGATTTAAAATGATTCTTCCATCTATAAACTCAATGATAACATACATAGTCTTTGTAGACTTAAAGAACTAGGAGAGTTTGAATTCACTTGGCATTTAGGAAGCAATCTTGTATCGTTTTACATCTTTGATATTATTATCTTATTTATTACTCATTTTTGTCTTTTCACTCACTCCTTCATTCACTTTCTTTTTGTTCTTTAAGTGCTTTAAATGTACCAGGTGTAGTGTGTTGAGTTCTAGTGATCAAATGATGGATGGAAAATATTCCTTGCCTTGGAGTAGATGATGTGTAGTTGCAAAGTCAGGCATGCAAGGATATATTTTTTAAAAAATAAACAATATTAAAAAAATTAAAAAGCTAACCTTTATTGTGCACCTAAGTGCCACTCTGCTAGGCCTTTTATATAGGGGTAAGAAATGCTCTACTGTAAGAATAATAATCAAGGACCAGATGAGCATCTCACTCAGGGTGCTTTGTGTATGCATGTTGTGTTTCTGTTGGGGGATTTTAGAAACAGAGATCAGACACTGTATGGCCCACTGCAGGACAGAGGCTGCAAATGAGTTTGGCAAGGCTGAGTGTGGAGAGCAGGGAAAGCAAGTATATGGTATGATGGGTGATGGTCAGCAAATTTATGCTCTGATTTCTCAGCTGGTATGTATTGTTTATCTTTTTTTTTTCTTTTCCAAGCAACTAGCATGCACCTTGAAAATCAATATTTGAAGGATTCATAGTGTCAATTAAGTCATGTTTCTTAAAATTAGGTCAAAAAAATAGGACAATGATTTTCCCCAGTGGAAAATTGACATATATTTTCAAAATGTACCATGTGGTCTTACTAAAACAGACAGAGCTTTATCGCTGAAAACATTTCCCCTTTGGATTCTAAAAGCACTGTTTGAAACAGGTCAATCCAGAGACCATAAGGTGGGCTGTGCACAGACTACCATGTATTTGCACACACAGAAACATACCAAATATTCAGATGGGGCCCCCTTCATTTTAGATTGCGTAGGACTTAGCATGATGGGGAGAAACCAGACGAAAGAAGATTCTGCTATAATGAACAACAAAAGGGGCCTCAGGTGACCAGCTTAGAAAAGACATGGCCATTGTACATCAAGGTGTCAAACTTCACTGATGCCTAAAAGAAAATCTCTGAGAAGAAAAAGTATTTGCTTTACCTCTACTAGGAATTTCCTTTCAACATGTCATACAAATAGACAGTCACAGATGGAGTGTTACAAAACATCTAAAGAGAGAAAACTGTCAGAGTGAAGGTGGCGTTGCCATCTAACTCCTTTGTGTTAAGGGCTGCAGTGATTGTCCTGGACGCAACCCTCCATCAGAGGATATATTGTCACATTTAGAAGGGTTTGGTCTTCCACTGGGATTGCTTTGGACTGGCCAAAGAACCCAGAACATCTGAATTGCTTAGATAACCAATAGAAGGAACCATGTTTTCCACTGAACACTTCTAAAAAAAAAAACCTGTATGATGATTTGCAGTATATTCAGTATATTGAGTTGTTAAGAATAGATTTATAAAATATATTACACATGTAGAAACAAAGTGCACTGCAATAGACAAAATGGGATGTTTTGATAAACTTCAGAATTCTATGTTGTTATTACAATTTTTTCCCTTTAGAATTTCTTTTTTAGGATTTTTTTAACATATTTCTTAATTATTGAAAGCATTACAATAAAATGTGTTTGGCAAAAGCTGTCTTTCTTACAAGAAAAGTTTCATTCAAAATCTTGGTGATTCGACAGAGCTAGAGACTATAAAGATAAAAATAATAATCAAACCACATGCTGGGTCATTTCCCTCAATGGAAGTAAAAGGAAAATCCATTTCTTATCCATGTTGAATCTTTTTTGATCATTCTGTTCTCTGGAAACATAAAAATGCTGAGGAAAATGGTGGTAAGTTTGCTTTCCCTTTCCATTTTGTAAAGAGATACTAATCAAGAATTTATTAATATTTAAGTATTTTTTTCCTCCCATCAACACTCTATGAAGGAATAGACACACCTTGGGAACTACCAATAGCAGGACATACCATTCCTTGGTCTCCTGCATTGTGGGCAGATGCTTTACCATCTGAGCCACCAGCGAATCCCTAAGGTTCCTTAAGCCACAACAAAGTTGAGAATAAGGTGGGTTTCTTATATCTTTTAGTGGCCTGTGTTGTCAGGATATATGAAGAGCCCCATCTTCCATAATGAATCCTCTTTTACCAAAATGGCAATAACACTGCCCTGCTTCACACAGAGTAAGGCCTTATCTTATTGTCTCACTCTATATACTGGTTTTTGGTGTGTGAAAATTAGCAGTGGTGTGAGAAAATGCAGAAGAAGGTGTCTCCCAATATGCAATGCTTTCTAATGTAGACAGATGCAAAGGAGAAGCAAGAGTACATTCAAGGAAACAGACTTTAATATACTTTTAAAATGTGGAAATAATTTGATATTATAGAAAACAGATTAATGGTAGGTTTCCTATGAGCATTTTGAATACTCCAGACTGTAACAATAGATTTTTTTCCTCACCTTTTTTCCTGACTATAAAAAATGCTTATTGTAAAAAATTTGAAAATCATAATAACAATAAGAAAAAGAAATTAAAGGTCCCGTGGAATCAAACCACCCTGATATAACCACTATTACTACTCGAGTTACAATTTTTTAGTGAATCTCTTTCTAATGTGTTAGATGTCGAATGAACTTAACAGAGGCAAGTGACCTATAGCTTTAAATGCTAATACTTCAGAAAAGCTTATATTTTGCCTTTTACTCTGGACACTTTGGAATAGAGTTGTCCACGGTGGTTTATAATCTGTGTTTTGCCGAGGGTCCTCATGGTAAACTCTTTATTCTAATTAATTTTTCATTCACCTATCTACCCAGTCATCATTTATAGATGCTTGATTCATGAAGGCAAGTAAAGCAGGAATTACTTAACTCTACCATGGAGTTTTTCTCTGTATACAAAATAATCATTTCTTTCCAACAGTTTACAAATATTTCCTGAAAAAGTAGATTAAAACATAATCCAATTTTAGAGAAAATATGGATTTCAAGTTACATTTAATCTAATTGCATTGTTTTACTGAAAAGCAAACTAACCTGGTTTGTGAATAGTTAAAACTTGAGGGACTTCCCTGGGAAGTCCAGGGTTAAGACTCTGTGCTTCTGCTCTAGGGGGTGTGGGTTTGATCTCTGGTTGAGGGAGGAAGATCCCAAATGCCACATGGCAAATTGAAAATATATTCTAGTATTATCAACTTTTATGGTACTATTGATTTGCCACTGACATTAGTTTGCCCAGGAAGACAGCCAATATGGAATTTTGTTGTGACATCTTTAATATATTCCTTTTAGTTACCTTCAATAGTGATATATTTAGATAATATAAACACACTTGTTCACTTGGGGAGAATTAGAAATGTACCCGAGCAGTTGTGAGTCATTATCTGGAAATGGTGAAATAGTATAAATGAGTTTTCAAGTCATATTTATTTTATATTTCATTTTAGAATTAGAATTCCAAACTGATTTAAGTCAAGTAATTTAAGTATCATTCTTCAGGTTTTGATAATGGCCTCTTCCATTTTAGTTTCCGTGAATTTGGTCACCATTACTAGTCAGTACTTTGAACTGCAGTCACATATCTTAAAGAATTCTAATTTATATTCTGCCGTTAGAGATACTTGTCATCTAAAGATGTGAATCAACTTTACAAACCGTTAAAACTGTAATCAAAGTCCTGGGAAGAGCAACTGTTCCATTCTACTTTCAAGATTTGAAAATTGAGGTACAATGATATAAAACTCTGAGAACCTGCAAAATCTGATGAACGGGCTAATATATACTATTAGTCACCCAGGGTTTAATATGTTCTTACAAGATTACTGCATTGTGGTTTAAAGACAATTAGGTAAATGATAAAAACGAAGAACAATGACATAAAGAGACTTGCTCTAGGTCACACACAAGAGTCAAAAACAGAATACTCTCAAGTAACTGTTTTTCCATCACAGTTCACAATTTTTCAGTCAATCTTCATTCAACTCAAACTCTAATTCATTATAATGACTCTTGGGTGATCTTTAAAATGACCATTTTGTGCTTTCTTAAATATACCACTGGATTTCTTTTGGTTAAGTACAAACCAAATCTATTCTAATAGCATTTAAATGTCCATTTGTAATTTAGAGATATCAACCTCTGGATATATCATTCCTCACAGAACACATTCTAAGAATAGCATATGTGCCCTAAAAGTAGAGACAAACAGCTAACATATTTCTTACAGATGGCAAATGTAATTCTCAACACTGAAATCTAATACAAGTTACCATGGTAATTTATTGGAAATCAACCCATTTTTTTCCTACTATAGGACCTGAGAGAGCAGTTAGCATTTTTTAATGTGTCAAGTCTAATTTCTCACTTTACTGACCTTGTTGTCAAAGTTCGATATACAGGGAACTGCTTATTAAAAGTTATACCTTGCATTTTTGACCCAGTTGTGCCATTTCTCAACCGAGTGCAAGAATTCACAGCCACAAAAAGGGGCAGCCATCTCCCTCTCCCCAACAATGTTGCTTTAATGCCCCAGGATGGTGATCGAGCTTCTTCCTGCAGCAGTGACTCAACTACTAGGGACAACTAACCCAGTGCCTTGCTCAGAGTTGGCACTTAGTACATATTTAGTGAATGGGACTGATTTATTGCTTTCTCATGCAATAGCATTATATGAATATATGACTTATTTTTAGCAGTGAAGTGAGATTTCGAGCAGGATATGAGAAATTGTCAGTCACTAGGTTGTTTTGACCTAGAAATAATGAGACCATGAAGGTAGTTCTGAGAAGTGAAGTGAGTGGTGTGTCAGTGGGTAGTGGTCACAGAGGTGGTATTCTGTTTGCAATCTCTGATCACATATGTGAAACTGGGCAATGTGTGTGCCTCATGACATCTGTGGCTTCTTGCAAATATCTTAACCTGAATTAATATTGCTGAAACTGCTTGTGTGTTGCTTTCCAAGACAAAGATCCCAGTTCTGGTGGATTCCCTCTGCTCTCACTGTAGGTCTGTGCTTTTATAACCTCTTTAGATGCTAGACAGATGCCTATGCCAAAACGATTTGAACTTTTGAACATGCAAGCCTGTTTATCCAGATTCTGTTACTGGGTTATTTCTTCTTTGCCTGTTTTATAATCATATTATTGACCTTGGAGGTTCAGTTTTCATACTGTCTGCCTTTCCTTGCAACACATAGTTGAAATTCAGCTGAATGCAAGTGTTTAAAACAGGAAATTATCAGTATTTACTGCCCACCATAGAGTTTGTTTCTCCTTGGTAATGGCTATTTTCACAGACTGAACTCTGTATATAGCCTATTTGCATAGGCTGAAATACATGTATATACCCATACATAGGTTGTTGAGACATTCTTAAGTGAATTTCCTTTTTCAAAAGGGATGTGTAGGAACTGTGTCCAAGAATGAAGGCCCTCTTCTTGTAAGAGGGTAATTATTTAATAGTTGAAGAGAGTGTTCTCTCAGTTATTGCCCTGAATAGCAAATGTGTTCTATAAAGCACAATTTCATTGAATACATGAGGCGAGTAACCTCATTAAGAGGGGATATGAGGGCAATGTACAAATGTTCAACTAGGTACAAAGGTGTTGATCATGTAAAAAGAATGGGGCAATTAGTTAGATTTAATCCCACTGACTGGCTCTACTCCTCTTTCATTCCTCTGTCATAGAAACAGTGAACTCAAGAGAGTTAGTTGCTTTTCACCTATTAGATTCTACCAAGTTGTTAGAGTACCTATTGTCTAGGCAAAGATCTTGGCATGCCAAATGTGGTCCACAGACCAGCACCAATAAGAAACCTATTTGAAATTCAAATCTTGAGTTCACCTTAGACCAAGGAAATTACAAGAACATGAAAAATCATTTTTAAACAAACTTCCTAGGAGATTTCTATGAACTGTAAAGATTGTGATAACAACAACAGTAGAAGATTGTAAAGCATTGCTCTAGGGATTTCTAGTTAACTCTCCCAGAGTGGTATAGGGAAGCAAATTTTGCTATCCCAAAAAATGTCTCTTTGGTATGATGATTAACTTAGTCTGATTATTTTAAAGAAAAAGAAACTCAGGAAGTTTTTCTGGTTTCCTCCAGCTTAGTTGCCCAAAATACTGGGGTGGCCAAAAAGTTCGTTCAGGTGTTTGGTACTGTCTTATGGACCAACTTGAACAAACTTTTCGGGTAACCCAATGATTTCGGTAAAGGGCTTGTTCCCAGAAAAGAACTATCAGCAGAGACATCTGCAAAGAACAAGGGCCAGGTGTGGTGAGGGGAACCTAGCAGGGCCTAGAGATCAGAGTCCACTCTGTGTCCCATCGTCTCTGCCTGGCCCAGCAGACATTTGCCTTTCCATTTCCACATGAATTGCCTTCCTACCCTTTTAGGTTCAAAACCACTACCCCCAATATCCTTGTTTATCTTTAGTGGAAGATGGCATTTAAGTGAGGATTTCAGTCGTTTTGGTGAGTTACTCAGTTCTCCTGGGTTTCTCTGATGTATGAAGTAAAAAAAGTGAAACTGTTAGTCGCTCAGTTGTGTCCGACTCTTTATGACCCCAAGGACTGTAGCCCCACAGGCTTCTATGTTCATGGAATTCTCCAGGCAAGAATAATGGAGTGGGTTGCCACTCCCTTCTCCAGGGGATCTTTCCAACTCAGTGATCAAACCCAGGTCTCCTGCATTGCAGGGAGATTCTTTAACATCTAGCCACCAGGGAAGCCCATACATGTTATTAAACTTTTGCTTAGATTTTCTCCTATTGATCTGTCTCATGTCAGTTTAACTCAGACAAAAGAACTTAGATTGGTAGAGAAAACAATTGTTCCTCCCTGACAGTTGGTGTAGCAGGCAGGATTCAACTTGACTAGCTGGACACTACTAAGTCCGAGGATACTGTAGCCAAGAGATTCTTCAATAATTGACTAAAATTGGCCATAGGTAAGAGTTCTTAGC
Organism: Antilocapra americana; assembly: GCA_007570785.1. Taxonomy (NCBI): domain Eukaryota; kingdom Metazoa; phylum Chordata; class Mammalia; order Artiodactyla; family Antilocapridae; genus Antilocapra; species Antilocapra americana. The sequence goes on along the minus strand of ML660679.1, from coordinate 3,284,457 downwards.
ACGTCATTTGGTTTCCCAGATCTCTGCCTGTGGGTCTCTTGGAAACGAGAGTGGTAAGAGTCCTTTTTCTCTTTTATAAAAGTAGCTTAGCAGAGAAAATATTTGTGGAGTTAGTTTCTTGGACTTAGAAACTCTGGTAAATTCAGCAGAGTATTCTTGGCTTTACTGATCTTTTTCCTTCTAAAGATGGTAACCTATTCTTTGCCTCTATCTATTGTGTCATTTGTTTTATGTCCTGAAAGCTTGACTTTTTTGACCAGTGGGGATATTCTCCCTGGTATGTACATTATAGATAGGGTATTTTTATACCTCTAGATGGCAATACCATAGTCAATTTGTAAAAAAGCTCTATTTACTTAAAGTAAGCACTTATATAAATTACTTCTAAATATAATAGGAATCAATTCAAATGTTCCTCAAGTTCATGTGATCTAAGATTCATCTTTAGTCAATAAAAGCAAATTTAAAATTACTGGTTTAATTAAAACAGGTATACCTTTAGAGTTATCAGCATTCAGTGTAATACTTTTATCCTATCTAGGTTTACTAAAAGTCAAATAAGTTTATGCTATGTCTGTTATAAAATTTGTCAATAAGAAAAATAACTTAAAAGAGTTTACTACTTTAATGTCTCATAAAACCTTCAGGGATAATCTAAGTAATAACCTTCTGTGATTACTAAAGACAAATGTATTAAAGAGATGCAAATGAGATAAATGCTTTTAGGTAAACTTTTAAAAAATGATTGTTTTCTGATTGTTAAATAGTTTCTCAAATCTTTTGGGGAAATTAAACCCTTAGGGTTTTGCTATCTCAAATTAAATGAGGGAAATTCATTAAATATATAGATCATTTCTGAATAAGATAAAATAATAAAACATTAATACATTGCTTTATCTACTTCTGACTTCCTAGTACAGAGAGACTAAAGACGAATTTCAGTGTTTTAGTCACCAGATCTCATGCCACACTGAAAGATTGCACTACTTAAAAGGGCATATATGTCTCGAAATTATAAAAGGTATTTGTAAATTCTCTACACTACAAAATCCTAATGTAGTTCACAATTGTTTGTTTCTTTATTTACACTAGAAATTAAGGTTTCTAACTAATATATGGTTAATATGATTAAAGGTACCAGAGATAATAAGGGAAATAATGTGTGCAGGGAAATGAAAATGTATTTTTGGGTAAGAAAAGTCATGGAGTATGGAGATGCATTTTTGTTGAGAGAAATAAAAACAATTTTTGTCCTACAGTTGATTACTTCAAAATAGAAAATAGATCAAGGGACAGACTAAACCATAGAAATTTGTAGAAGTTTTCTGAAAAAGGGATCTTGGGAAAAAATTTTATGTGTGATCAACCTGGCTAAGATTGGAATAAAGTTAATTATGTGAATGAATTTCAGCATCAAAGGTACACTGGCACAAAATTAGAATTTGGGTTTTCTCTTTGTTAAAAGGATAATGTTTTTTTGTTTCCTTTTCTTTTTAAAGATTATCTGTCTGCTCTAAATGATGTTGCTGTTGTTTAGTTGCTAAGTCGTGTCTGACTCTTTGCAACCCCATGGAATGCAGCACTTCAGTCTCCTCTGTCCTCCATTATCTCCCAGAGTTTGCTCAAATTCATGTCCATTGAGTCAGTGATGCTATCTAACCATCTCATGCTCTGCTGTCCCCTTCTCCTTTTGCTTTTAATAAGCAGTTGTAAACAAATATTTTCTTTGTCATTAATGCCATCTGTCTGTAAAAATACAAATTCAATCTTTTATCTTCATCAGATCTTTGACTACTTAGGAAAAAGCTGAGATTGTTTACAAGAGCTAACTATCTAACTTTCTGTATTTGCCTGTGAAGTTTTTGTCATTTTGATTAGATAACTAACTATAGTTTCACAGTGACCTATGATCCTATTTGAAAAAGTGTTTTAAAATCTTTTGAAATTTTTGATGAACTTCCCTCAAATCAAATTCACATGAAATCTTATTGACCTGGAAATAATTTGGGGGCTTTCCAAAAGCCCCTGGAATACATCAAAATATTTGCTTTCTCTCCTAATAAAAGACAGATATGAAAATAATTAGGCTTATTGAGTATGCTAAATTTCATGGGAAGCATTGTCAAATAAGTGATGATAAATGTTATATTATATGGGAAATCATTATTAATATAAATGTTCTAGAAATTTATAACATTTGTAAAACTCAGATATGTCCTTGTACAATGTTATGTGTCATAATTCTAGTTATTATTTGCAAAGTTGATGTCATAGCATCAGGGTCTTTTCCAAAGAGTCAGTTCTTTCCATCAGGTGGCCAAATATTGGAGTTTTAGCTTCAGCATCAGTTCTTCCAATGAATATTCAGGACTAATTTCCTTTAGGATGGACTGGTTGGATCTCCTTGCAGTCCAAGGGACTCTCAAGAGTCTTCTCCAACACCACAGTTCAAAAGCATTGATTATTCAGCACTCAGCTTTCCTTATGGCCCAACTCTCACATCCATACATGACCACTGGAAAAACCATAGCTTTCACTAGATGGACCTTTGCTGGCAAAGTAATGTCTCTGCTTTTTAATATGCTGTCTAGGTTGGTCATAGCTTTTCTTCCAAGGAGTAAGTGTCTTTTAATTCCATGGCTGCAGTCACTGTCTGCAGTGATTTTGGAGCCAAAAAAAATAGTCTCTCACTGTTTTCATTGTTTCCCCATCTATTTGCCATGAAGTGATGAGACTGGATGCCATAATCTTAATTTTCTGAATGTTGAGCTTTAAGCCAACTTTTTCACTCTCCTCTTCACTTTCATCAAGAGGCTCTTTATTAGTTTTTTTATTTATTTTTTAAAATTTATTTATTTATTTTTTTTCTTTACATTATCGTGTTGCTTTTGCCATACATTGACATGAATCTGCCATGAGTATACATGTGTTCCCCTTCCAGAACCCCCCTCCCACCTCCCTCCTGAGTCCATCCCTATAAGGGTGATGTCATCTGCATATATGAGGTTATTGATATTTCTCCAGGCAATCTTGATTCCAGCTTGTGCTTCATCCAGCCCAGCACTTTGCATGATGTAGTACTATGCATAGAAGTTCAGTTAGCCAGGTGAAAATATACAGCCTTGACGTACTCCTTTTCCTATTTGGAACCAGTCTGTTATTCCATGTCCAGTTCTAACTGTTGCTTCTTGACCTGCATACAGGTTTTCTCAGGAGGCAGGTCAGGTGGTCTGGTATTTCCATCTTTTGAAGAATTTTCCACAGTGTTTTTTTTTTTTGTGATCCACAAAGTCAAAGGCCTTGGCATAGTCAATAAAGCAGAAGTAGTTGCTTTTCTGGAACTCTCTTGCATTTTTTATGATCCAATGGATGTTGGCAATTTAATCTCTGGTTCCTCTGCCTTTTCTAAATCCAGCTTGAACATCTGGAAGTTCACGGTTCACGTACTGTTGAAGCCTGGCTTGGAGAATTTTGAGCATTACTTTGCTTGTGTGTGAGATGAGTGCAATTGTGTGGTACTTTGAGCATTCTTTTACATTGCCTTTCTGTGGAATTGGAATGAAACCTGACCTTTTCCAGTCCTGTGGGCACTGCTGCGTTTTCCAAATTTGCTAACATATTGAGTGCAGCACTTTCACAGCATCATCTTTTAGGATTTGAAATAGCTCAGCTGGAATCCCACCACCTCCACCAGCTTTGTTCGTAGTGGTGCTTCCTAAGGCCCACTTAACTTCGCATTCCAGGATGTCTGGTTCTAGGTGAATGATCACACCATTGTGGTTATCTGGGTCATGTAGATCTTTTTTGTATAGTTCTTCTGTGTTTTCTTGCCACCAGTTCTTAATATTTTATGCTTGTTAGGTGCATACCATTTGTCTCCTTTATCGAGCCTATCTTTGCATAAAATGTTCCCTTGGTATCTCTAAGTTTCTTGAAGAGCTCTCTAGTCTTTCCCATTCTATTGTTTTCCTCAATTTCCTTGCATTGATCACTGAGGAAGGCTTTCTTATCTCTGGATTCTTTGCTATTCTTTGGAACTCTGCATTCAAATGGGCATATCTTTCCTTTCCTCCTTTGCCTTTGGTTTCTGTTTTCTCAGCTATTTGTAAGGCCTCCTCAGACAACCTTTTTGCCTTTTTGCATTTCTTTTTCTTGGGGATGGCCTTGATCCTTGCCTCCCATACAATGTCACGAACTTCTGTCCATAGTTCTTCAGGCGTTCTATCAGATCTAATCCCTTGAATCTATTTGTCACTTACACTGTGTAATCATAAGGGATTTGATTTAGGTCAGACCTGAATGGTCTAGTGGTTTTCCCTACTTTCTTCAATTTATGTCTGAATTTGGCAACAAGGAGTTTATGATCTGAGCCACAGTCAGTACCTGTCTTGTTTTTGCTGACTGTATAGAGCCTCTACATCTTTGGCTGCAAAGAATATAATCAATCTGATTTTGTATTGACCATCTGGTGATGTCCATATGCAGAGTCTTCTCTGTGTTGTTGGAAGAGGGTGTTTACTATGACCAGTGCTTTCTCTTGGCAAAACTCTGTTAGCGTTTGCCCTGCTTCATTTTGTACCCCAAGGCCAAAGTTGCCTGTTACTCCAGATTCTCTTGACTTCCTACTTTTGCATCGCAGTTCCCTATGATTAAAATGACATCTTTTTGGGGTGTTATTTCTAAAAGGTCTTGTGGTCTTCATAGAACTGTTCAACTTCAGCTTCTTCAGCATTACTGGTTTGGGCATAGACTTGGATTACCAGGATATTGAATGGTTTGCTTGGGAAATGAACAGAGATCATTCTATTGTTTTTGAGATTGCATCAAAGAACTGCATTTTGGACTCTTTTGTTGACTGTGAGGGCTACTTCATTTCTTTTAAGGGATTCTTGTCCACAGTAGTAGATATAATGGTTATCTGAGTTAAATTCACCCATTCCAGTCCATTTTACTTTGCTGATTCCTAGAATGTTGATGTTCACTCTTACCATCTCCTGTTTGACCACTTCTAATTTACCTTGATTCATGAACCTAACATTCCAGCTTCCTATGCAATATTGTTCTTTACAGCATCAGACTTTAATTATATCACCAGTCACATCAATGACTGGGCAATAATCCTTTCTAAGGATCTTCTTTAGCTCAGTTGGTAAAGAAGCTCCTTCTAAAGGACTTTTTGACAAACATAGGTTTCTGATAATTTTAAGATGATGCCACTGAACTGCATAAGAAATTATAGAACTCTAATGGAAAAACTAATGGCTTTACAAAACTGCTAACAAAAGACAAGATCAACAAGAATTAATCGCATGAGACTGAACAAACTGATGAATATGATTATAATTTTATGCTCTTTTGTCTGAAATATTACTGCCTTTTTAATCTTTTTTTTCCAGATATAAGAAAACCTTTGACCTTATACCATGGCTTACAGCAATTCAGTAAATTATATCATTATAAGCAGAAATGAAACATTTATATTTTTCTCCCTGTCTTATCCCTCCAGAATTCAGAAACTCAGGGTGAATACTCTTATTTTCAGGGCATTATAGTTATATTTTCTTGTTTAGTTGTTAAGTCATGTCTGATTCTTTGCAACCCCATGGACTGTAGCCCACCAGGCTCCTCTGTCCATGGGATTTTCCAGGCAGGAATACTGGAGTGGGTTTCCATTCCCTTCTCCAGGGGATCGTCCCAACCCAGGGATTAAATCCATGTCTCCTGCATTGGCAGGCATATTCTTTACCACCTAAGAACCAGAAAGCCCATTATAGTTATATTTACATAAGTTAAATAAGAATTTATTCTCCTTAGAAATGGATGCAACTGGAAACTTGTTATATTACCCAGGTTTTAACTGGAATGTCCTATTTGAGATAGACAAATATAGACTCAGATATGACCAGACAGCTTTAAGAAATTAAGGTTGACTTTGTGGAGCTCACAAAGCCCTTTGGAAAACCAGCCTGGCATCTTGCTTACAGTGTTCCCATCAGCCTTACCAGGTGAGTAAAGAAGGTCATTTCCTGAAGGTCCAGGAACTTCAGGATATTTTGGGAACCTCAAAAAGAGAGCAATCCATCTAAAACTATAGGTATTACAGGCAAGTATGATTGCAAGTCTTTTGCTGGGCTTCCTCACCTCAAGAGACATTTAAAAGTTCAATCTGGAGTTGCCTTTCTGAAAGATAACCATTCCACTCATCACATTTCTGTGATGATGTACAAGTTAAATATACAAGAGAGAAGTACAAGTTAAAGATCTTTATTCAGAATTTAATGTATAGTTAGGAAAACAAACAAAATAAAGACTTCCAATGACTATGAAGGGAAGTGAAGTGTTAGTCGCTCAGTCATTTTCAGCTGTTAGCGACCCCATGAACTGTAGCCTGCCAGGCTCCTCTGTCCATGGGAATTCTCCAGGCATGAATACTGGAGTCGGTAGTCATTCCCTTCTCCTGGGAATCTTCCCAACCCAGGGATTGAACCTAGGTCTCCTGCATTGCAGGCATATTCTTTACTGTCTGAGTCACTAGGGAAGCCCTCCAATGACCATGTCCATATATAAATTAAATACTAAGAGCTTTGAACCACATGATTAATTCAACAGGAATGATAAAAATGGAAGGACTGGTTTCATCCAGGATCATTCCCTTTTTATTCATTACTTGAGAAATATGCTAATCGTCAGCTAAAAGTGGTCCTTTCTTTCCTAACAAAGATGCTGCTTGGATATTCCAGTTCACATTTAGGAAAACTGAATAACCAAAATGACTGAAAGGCAAAACTATACTATATAACAAATATCCATGCTGTAGCTGATCAGGAAAAACTGGGATCGAGAGACCTTTGAAAAGATATTTCACAGCTGAGGCAAAAATAACTTGGAGTTAACTGTACTTAAATCATATGTTCTATATTTGAGGAAATAGATCAGAAGTTTAGTTTTCATGCCTGTAATTTTGGTGGCTGTCAAATAACCTCATTGGGATGTCCATATCAAGAAATTCAGTGGCACAAAAATCACTAATACTAGACAATTTGGGCTCCTGGGATTCATAACAGGCTCCAACGTAGTTTTTGTTTGTTTCTTTACTTTGGTGTTAGTTATCAAGAAGAAAAAAAAAAGAACTGGGCTCAGCTTACATGTCTTATATAATTGAGGGGCAGAGAAGCAAAAAAAAAATGTTACCGGATAGTATAAAACTTTGACTGCAAGTAGTCAGATCTTATCCAAAGGGAGAATCTGTTAAACCTGATGGCTCTCATTTGGAGATACTGCAGTGACATAACTAAAGTTCTTTAATGTTTTGGTATTGCATAAGCAAAGAAGAGGGATAACATATGACCTCTCAAAATATGTGTCTTTGGTATAAAGATAATTTAAGGCTGATCATTTTGAAGAAACAGCAGACACAGGAGGAGCTCTAAATATCCAGTAGAAGTTACTCATTATAAGAGGTCTTCACAATTATAAAAGAAATCTTCCCTTGTAAGGGTGTTTCCCTTCCTGTACCAGGAAGAGGATGACTTTCAATCTCCAGAAACTCATCAGTGGAGAAGGCAGAGGCTTAAATCTGCATAACAACCATGCTCAT
>ML660679.1:3240099-3259640 GCA_007570785.1 Antilocapra americana | reverse complement strand
CACACACACACACACACACACACACACACACACACACACACACACACACACACACACACAGAGTTCCCTTGGAAATTGCTCATAACATTTTACCCAGATAAGTATTAGGACCTATGGCACGTAAGAGTTGCCAGGATCTAACTACAGAGAGTTCTTTGAAAATCAGAGATTTAGCTAAGAATCCCAAAAGAGAAGAAAGAAATGGAAGAGATAGTTTATATTAAGCTCAGAGTTGAGGATGTTATTCCTGCAGGATGTAACAACGTCTGCTCAAATTTCAAGGGAACAAAATTACAGAAAAACAAGACATGCACTTTTAAATTTGCTAACCATAATTCTGCTGTAGTGTCAGATTTCCTTATAAAAATGCATTTTATACTATCTTACAACATATTTCTGTCGATTTGAAGAACAAAACAAGTTATTTGGGTGGTCAGTAAATCACAAGGGGATTTAAGCAACCATAAATAGCCTGGAGGTAAATGAGTTCATCTACATATACAGCAATGTTCAAAATTCTCCAAGCCAGGCTTTAACAGCATGAGAGCCGTGAACTTCCAGATGTTCAAGCTGGTTTTAGAAAAGGCAGAGGAACCAGAGATCAAATTGCCAACATCCGTTGGATCATCAAAAAAGCAACGATAATGTAAAGAAAATAAATAAATAAAATAAAAAAGCAAGAGTTTCAGAAAAACATCTACTTCTGCTTTATTGACTACACAAAAGCTTTTGACTGTGTTGATTACAACAAACTGGAAAATTCTTCAAGATATGGGAATAGCAGACCACCTGAACCTGCCTTTTGAAAAATCTGTATGCAGGTCAGGAAGCAACAATTAGAACTGGACATGAAACAACAGACTGGTTCCAAATAGGGAAAGGAGTACATCAAGTCTGTATATTGTCACCCTGCTTATTTAACTTATATGCAGAATACATCATGAGAAACGCTGGGCAGGATGAAGTGCATTCTGGAATCAAGATTGCTGGGAGAAATATCAATAACCTCAGATATGCACATGACACCACCCTTATGTCTTCCCTGGTGGCTCAGACAGTAAAGCGTCTGCCGACAATGCGGGAGACCCAGGTTCAGTCTCTGGGTTGGGAAGATTTCCTGGAGAAGGAAATGGCAACCCACTCCAGTATTCCTGCCTGGAAAATCCCATGGACAGAGGAGCCTAGAAGACTACAGTCCATGGGGTCGCAAAGAGTCGGACATGACTGAGCAATTTCACTTTCACTTTATGGAAGAAAGCGGAGAGGAACTAAAGAGGCTCCTGATGAAAGTGAAAGAGGAGAGTGAAAAAGTTGGCTTGAAACCCAGTATTCAGAAAACTAAGATCATGGCACCTGGTCCCATCACTTCATGGCAGATAGATGGGGAAACAGTGGAAACAGTTACAGACTTTATTTTGGGGGGCTCCAATATCACTGCAGATGGTGACTGCAGCCATGAAATTAAAAGACGCTTGCTCCTTGGAAGAAAAGCTATGACCAACCTATTCAGCATATTAAAAAGCAGAGACATTACTTTGCCAACAAACGTCCATCTAGTGAAAGCTATGTTTTTCCCAGTAGTCATGTATGGATGTGACAGTTGGACTATAAAGAAAGCTGAGCGCTGAAGAATTGATGCTTCTGAACTGTGGTGTTGGAGAAGACTCTTGAGAGTCCCTTGGACTGCAAGGAGATCCAACCAGTCCATCCTAAGGGAAATCTACCCTGAATATTCACTGGAAGGACTGATGCTGAAGCTGAAACTCCAATACTTTGGCCACCTGATGGAAAGAACTGACCCATTTGAAAAGACCCTGTTGCTGGGAAAGATTGAAGGTTGGAGGAGAAGGGGGCAACAGAGGATGAGATGGTTGGATGGCATCACCGACTCAATGGACATGAGTTTGAGTAAACGTCGGGAGTTGCTGGTGGACAGGGAGGCCTGGTGTGCTGCAGTTCATGGAGTCAGACATGACTGAGAAACTGAACTGAACATACACAGTGCTCCTGGTGAGTGAGTGCTCACAAGTTCTTAGCAATTATTGCTATTACTACTGCTATCATTACACTGTGACTTAAACTTTTCTGTAAGTGATGACTTGCAGTTCAAGCATCAGATTAGGCCAAACTATGCCCTTCAGGAGCCTGAGGGTTGCATACTGGACTTTGAATGAATTATTGGGATTTTCCCACATCAACTAGACAAAGGCAGGCAGTGGCAGAGCCTCTCCAGAATGGAGAGGAAATCTCGGGCATTTGAGAGGAAAGGGTGAACAAAATGGTAACATTATTATTGTACTGTTTTTAGGTAGTTTAAAGATTCTTGAAAGGACTTATATGCTAGCTCATGAGGGCTGCTTTCTAGATGAATGATCCAAAAGTTTCTCGCATGATAGGGAAGCCACATTTGTCATGTCAGAATGTCTCTTTAGCCTGTGGATTATCTCAAGCTGAAATCAAGGCCTGAAAGACTCAGCAAGAAACCCTGACTTCCCCCCTAACTGTCTAAAAGAATTTAGATAGAGGGTCTGTTCTTGGAACAGAGCTATACCAGAGATACTTGCAATGGGCGAGGTGTGGTGGTGGAGATTTTAGGAAGCACCTAGAGATTAGAGTCCATTCTGCATTCCATGGTCTCTGCCTGGAGCAGCAAACATTTGTTTACAAAAGCTTTTTCTATTTCCCTATGAATTGCCTTCTTCCTCTTTCAAGTCCCAAACCACTACCTCCAATATCCTCTTTTGTCTTTAGCTGAAGATGATATTTAAGGTGAGGGTTATCTAGAACAATTAATGGGCACCAAGCTGAAGAGGAGGGGCACATTAGGAATCAGCAAATATCTGGTGCCACCTGATTCCTTCATCCTTGGGAGGTGTGATGTTGTACCTGAGTATTGAGAAAAATGGGAATTATGATTATTATTTTGGTTGTATAGCATGTGGGATCTTAGTTCTCTGATCAGGGATGGAATCTATGTCCCTTGCAGTGGAAGTGCAGAGTATTAACCAGTGGACCTCCACGGAAGTCCTGAAAATGGGTATTATATAACAGAAGTAGGAAACTGATAACTGCTCAATGGAAAACATTTAATTGCCAAGGAATGGTTTTGCTCCAAAAGGTTATTCAGAAACTTTTGGTGATGATGAATAGGAAGAAAGAATTGGGGGAATTTTTTTGAGTCAACATACATGTAAAATTCACCAGCCTAGCCATTTTTAAGTGCAACAGGGAAGTAGGGATATTTTTGCTCATCAGTTGAAAAAGTAGATGGGAAAAGAGACTTGTGGTTTGCTTTCTGCCAAAGACATCAGAACCACTTATAATTTTATTCATTTCTAAAATTGTTTTGAGTCATCCACAAAGTAGACTTTTTTTGGTAATGTAGACATTTTTAGTTTTTTTGTTGTCAAGGCCTTAACTAATCTCAACTCTGTGATTGCATCTTGAGAAGACATCTCCTTTATTTTTGCTCCATTAATTACATAGCCACAGTACTAAATCTCTCATCAATTTTTTTTAACTCTTGTGGTGCTTTCTCATCCTTCTGGAGATTCACATTTTTAAAACAAATTATTCCGTTTTCAGCCTCCAAGGATATTTAAATCAGTCATTAACATACATAGAGAAAGCATTTATCTATGGCCAGCAAATTTGGTAGACCTTAGTTTCAAAAGCAACTGAAGCAAGAAAGAAAATAACAGAGGTAGAGGAAAAATAGGAAAAGGAAGCGGAGGACTGAGAAGAAAAGAAAAATGAAACTAGGAGGAAAGGAAGGCATATTAGTGGTGGTGGTGAAGAGTACTGTCCCTAACAGCTTGTGCGAGTGTAAGTGTTACACCAAGGTTGCCATGTTCTTGAGTAGACCCTGTCCTGAAAATGCTGCCAACTTTTTTGTGCTTAATCTGTCTTCTCCAAACCCCCACTGATACCTATTGAGGCAGAGAACAGTAAATACCTCTCAGTGTTATCCTTCTCCCTTTGAGTAATATAACCCCCACACACACATTTTTGGACACACAGCTACCAAGCTACAGACGATATTTCCTAGTTTCCTTTGCAGGTAAATGTGGCCAAATGACAGAGATCAGGCCAATGAGATGTGTGAAGAAATGATGTATACAATTTTGCATTCATCTCCTTTATGATGAAGCCTCAGCCCTGGACTATCTTTCTCCCTTTTTCCTGTAGGCTGGAAAGCAGATGTGCCAGTGAACTGGTCTCTGTCATATAGATGAAGACAAAAATGGTAGAGCAATAAGATGTGATGGACCTGGGTCCCTGAATGACATCATGAAACAGAATCATCCACCAGTTTGAACTTCTCTATATTGGTCTATTTGGTGAGAGAAATGCACATCTAGTTTTCTAAAGACATTGTCATTTGAGGTACCTTGTTATCCAATACCTCTAGAAAGGATTTTTAAAAAAATCTCTCCCAGGCTACAGTGTGGCAGGATAATATTCATGCCACTATACCAAATAATTTAATCTACTTAGTGATATAGACAATAACCACATTTACCTCCTGCTGATTCTCTAATAATTTCCCACAATACCTATACAGAAAATATAGAAAGAGAAAACTACAAATGCTCTTTTTTAGAAAGAAAGTATGACATTATAAATGAGTCTATTTTTAAGAAAGAATGTAGCTTTAACTGGAGGAAAACTATAAGGAGTTTACTTAGGTTTTGGTTTACTTAAGAGTAATATAGTCAATCGGCTTCCCTGGTGGCTCACTGATAAAGGATCTGCCTGCCAGTGCAGGAGATGCAGGTTCAATTCCTGGGATGGGAAGATTCCCCTGGAGGAAGGCATGGTAACCCACTCTAGTATTCTTGCCTGGAGGATTATATGGATAGAGGAGCCTGGCAGGGTACAGGCCATGGGGTCGCAAAAGAGTCGGACATGACTGAGTGACTAAACAACAACAGTAATGTAGGCAATAGCATCTGTTCTATTTTTGCTGTTGTTGTTTCTTCTGGTTTGGGGTTTTTTGAGGGGCCACACAGCATGTGGGATCTTAGTTTCCTGACCAGGATCAAACCCACAACCCTTGTAGTAGAAGTGCAGAGTCTTAACCACTGGACTGCCAGGGAAGTCCCAATAGCATCTGCTCTAAAACACATACAATACCTTGTGATTTAAAAAGCGTGTTTTTTTTGCTGCTTCTTAAATGGACTGGCTGCACTAAAATAAAAGGTCCAATTCCAGTTACATTTTGCTATAGCTGCATTTTAATGAAACACCCTCCTTTAAGTTTCCTAACACTCAGGGTCTTAAGAGATAATTTGGATAGGCATAAAGCCTGCTTTTCTTATCTATTAAAAAATATAAGCCATAATCCTTAGGTTTATGTGGCTTTCAAGGTTAACAAAATATTCTCCAGGAAGTTTTATAAGCTTTTAAAACATGGCTAGCATAGGACATAATGATAGCTCAGGCATGATGTTTATTTAAAATGTAAATGAACATTCTGTGAACTCACAATTTTGTGTTTCCTTGGTTCCTGCCTAGAAGGGCTATTGTTGGTCAGCGTTATGTTAAAAGTACTCAGTATAACTGCTGGTGTTTCATATAATGCTTTGTGTGCTTGTCTCTCCTCCACAGTGGCTTAGTAAAATGCTTCTGACAGCTTCTGAGCCCAAACTATACTATGAAGCTTGGTTTCTTGGTCCACATTTGATTGAAGGAGAAATGATAGCAGTTTGAACAACTGAAGTACAAAATGGGAGGGAAGTTTTTGTGCTGAGTTAATCAGGAAAAGTTTCAGAAGTTGATAGCATTCATATTTCCAGTTCTTTAAAGAAATTCACTGTTATTTTTATTTCCAACCTGCAAAAACAGCTATTTCTTTCAGTTCTTTTCATTCTTGAAAAAGACATGTTATTCTCTTTGGAACCTGTATCTCCCTTCTCAGTCTATTCTACTATTGGTGTCTTTAAAATCAGTTGAAAGCAACCCCGCTATTCTCACTTTCATGCCTCTTTCCTGATCTCAGAACCTCAGGTTCAAGGAAATATTTTCCCCCCATGCTTAAAAGTATTTTTATTGTCTCTCAACCTGCAATTTCTTCTGAAGCTATGGTGTTATTAATTTTTTCCTTCCTTTTGGGGTTCCCAATCTCACTTTCTATAACTCAATTCTCTCTCATGGGGTTATCTTTACTTTTGGTCCTTTTAGCAAAAACCAGCATCTTATTAAAACTCATACATATCCCAATACCAGACAGACTGACTGCTTTTCTGTGAGCTATTGGGAGGTTTTCCATGTGATTTTTAATCACAACTGCCTTATGCAAGGCTTATGAGATGCTGATCCAGAAGTTTTATAATCATCAAGATGCCTTCAATAAAAGAGACTATAATGTAGCATTTGAGACATGTCAGTATCTAATAAAGGTTATTGCTTGAGAATATCTTTACATTTTCTTACCTTCAGAAGGTATATGATTTTCTGAAGTCTATTTTTGTGCCTATTACTATTACTCTGTGATTTTTAATTTATGTTCTAATATTGGCAACTCTCTAGGTGGAAAGTTATAGAAGTAAATGAAAATAATGGAATCTTCTTGTCTTTAGAAAACTGACCACTTGTATCACTGAAGACAGATGAATGCTTCCTCCACATATTTCTGGAATCATTCACTTGACTTTTGCTCTATCTGTAGTTGCATTAATAAGCTGGTTTTTAGCCCCTAACACTTGAATCTCAAACAGGAGTGCCCTTAAATACCCCTAATTGATATAGGTAAAATAGAGCAATTAGTTCTAAATATTTTCCAGGAAATGCTGGTTACTTTTACACAGCCCAAGATAGAGGGAAAAAATAAAGTCATCTGTTAATATCTGGATGATATTTTATAACATTAACTCCTTGGTGCTAGCTGTTGGAATATACTCTGTTGCAAAGTTAATGGCAAGTTTTGCTAATAGGATGTGCTTTCTGAATCAAACAGCATCTTGAGTTAATCAAAATACTCATTGATCTGATTAACTTGATCAATCTGATACTTTAATTTGCCATGACCATGCCCATCACACAGTAAAACAACATAATTATAGCAAAAATTAAGATAAAATTAATAAAGCTATTAAACTCAATCAGATTCTTGTAAGCAGAAAATTGCAGTGCTAAAAACATTACTTAATTAGTACTTTTTTCTAGCACTACTTAGTCCAAAGATATGCTCCTTGACTTATTCATTTGAAGTAAGACAAAGATGCATAAGATTCCACAGATGAAACTTTAAAGCATTTTGACATATCTTGGTTACTTCTTTCTTGTCTTCTTTGCCTTTAGTTTTCAAATTTTATATAATGTAGAAATAATGCTTTTATAATTTAGGAAAAAAATTAACAATAGCATTAACATGTCATCATACATTCTACTTCAAGGTAGCAGAGCAGACCATGCACCATTTTCTTCTTCTACCTCTTTTCTCCAACAGTTTACATTCATAGAAAGCTCTTGAAGAAACACCTCTTCCTCAATCAAGATCTGCTCTGCTACTCAAAATATGCTGAGAAAAGTACAGCTGTAAAGACAATAGATTAGTGATACTCCTTGGAATCACAGCATTAACATATGTATTAGAGAAGACATCTCTCAGGCTTCCCTGGTGGTCCAGTAGTTAAGAATCCATCTACCAATGTAGGGGACACACGTTCAATCCCTGGTCTGGAAAGATCCCACCTGCTGTGGAACAACTAAGCCAGAGTCCCAACTACTGAAGCCCACATGCTTAGAGCCCATGCTCTGAAACAAGTGAAACCACCACAACGAGAAGCCTGTACACCACAATGAAGAGTAGCCCCTGCTCACTGCAACTAGAGAGGGAAAGCCCACATAGCAATGAAGACACAGCACAGCTAAAAATTAATTAATTAATTAATTAATAGAGGAGACAACTTTCTCATCCGTAGTTAGGGACTATGGGTTTTTCCATAAAATCAGCTTTGTTGAAAGTGTGTTCATTTTTAGGCTAGCTCTCCTCTTTTCATCATCTTACTTCAAAAACAGGGGTTTGGTACAGTATGAATGAAACACTTCCACTTAAGAGGTTTTTTTTCCCCAACAATAAATAAGGTTATAACCTGTAGCAACACTTGTTCTTTCTTAGAGAGTCAAACAAGAGGTGTGAACAGTTTTTATGCTTTCTACTTTGTTAAGGTAAGCACTGTCACTTCCATTTGCTCAATTACTTTCTTAAAATTTTCAGAGAGCCTCTATTCTGACTGTAACAATCAAGACTATTCATCTGAGAAAAATACGATGGCCTGAAAAAAAGTGGAAAGCAGACATACTTCTTTTCAATATTAGGAATGGTTATTTGGGATGGGAGAGAGAGAAAGGTAAATGGAATGTTTGCAGACATACAGGCGTGCAGTGCCCTTGGAACAGTTGTGATGATGAATCAGCTGATTTTTTTTTATCCGATCCTCTAATTTCTACATTACTTCCTTCACTGATCCGCCAAGTGCCAGTATGTTCATGAAATACAATGATTACCAGACCCCTCCCCCTGGCACCCACCATGGCCTGCCACCTTTGAGACTGCACATTCTGACAGCTTTGTAATGAATCGTCTGACTTGACTAGGCTGAACTGCACTTCCCAGAATTCCATTGTCTTGTATGCACCCACTTAGGGCAGGCTACAAGAGAGATTCTCTCACACTAGTAGAAAGATGGGAAAAGAGGGAGCAGCCATTCTGGAGTGTGAGTGAGTATGTGTGTCTGACCATGTGTACATTGTTACTGATGAGTGGACGTGCCTCACTGACATGAAGTAGCAGTTGGGCCTGAAATTGCTCTTTTCCCCTGGGTCTTCTGCCAGTGTCTCTGACTCCTGCACCAGTGGCGTGTGTTTAGCTCTATGATAAAGGACCCTGGATCATTCTCTTTGGTAAGCTCAGAGGCAACAAGAACTTGACATGGGTTTTAGTCCATCCAAGGGGAATTCAAGCCTGCTCATGCTCTCCCCACTTAATGGCTTGCCCCGTGGACTGCAATTCCAGCTTGTGCTCATTGGGTTCTATCTCATTATCTGACTCTTCCTGACTTCGTGCCTGTGAACTTCAGGCTTCAGCATGAGATGAAGAGACAGTCATGTGAAGACTGCTTAGTTAACCCTCCCTGCACAAAAATAAATTTATAGGTATAAACATGTTGTTTTAGTTGCTAAGTCATGTCAGACTCTTTTGCAAACCCATGGACTGTAACTCGCCAGGCTCCTCTGTCCATGGGATTTCCCAGACAAGAATACTGGAGTGGGTTGCCATTTCCTTCTCCAGGGGATCTTCCCAATACAGGTATTGAACCTGTCTCCTGCATTGGCAGGTGGTCTTTCCTGCTGAGCCACCAGGGACGCTCATATAAACATATACATGTATGTATACATTTTCTATGTTGGCTGTTTCTCCCTTTAACTCTCTTCACATGCTTTGCATGCATGGATGGGTTAATATAGATCAGTGAATTAAATGTATTTAGCACCCACATTTTACTGATCTCCAAATTTAAGTCTTTGGCTAGGGCTTTTCTCTTGTATGCACATCCTCACTTCGATCTCCCAGGAGCTTCTCACACTCATCTTGTCAGCAATATAACTTGCCACATTTCTCCCTAAATTGTTCATGCTTCTGACCTCCCTATTTTGGTGAACACTACCTAGGATGCAGTAGGCATTCAGTAAATGCTTATTGGCAAGTTAACGAACAAACATGCTCAGAAAACAAATTTTTCTGCTATTAGATACTGAGAGTGAATAATAGCAGCCTAATTCACATCACTAGTTCTTATTCAAATTAAGTGAAAGGGACATTTCAATGAACAAGACTCATCGTAATAACCTCTAACATTTTCTTCCAAGTCAGCTTTAGATTTTTCTTGGTCTACAGATAATTTAAAGAACTGATGAAAAAACAGAGGCTGTACCCCCACCATGAAAATATTTAGTGTGTTTACATATTTAAGGCCCACTGAAATTTATTCATAGGCCCAATAATCCTGAGTTAAGAATCTGTGATCTGGTTAAAAAATGGTACTAGAAAATGTTAATTTATATATGAGCTACAATTTCACAGGAAGATGTTAGGGGATTTGTGCTGCTTCCAGGTATATTTTTATCCATTTGAATTATAGAAATGAAACTATAGAGTTGCTTGTCAAAACAAACTTAATTGTCCTACTGGGAATTTGAAAACCAGTAATAAACACTGATGATTTATTTGATGACAATAAGTAGCAAAAGGCTTAAACAGAATAAGCTATTCTCTTTAAGATATGAAGATACTGTGTGTGAGGTTTTATTGTCATAATATTTAGATGGAATTTAATAAATAAATTTTAAAATTGTTTTCATGTGCTAAAAACTTGAAAATCAGCTATTCTATACTAAAAACAGTGGTCACATCAAGTGAATTTTCCACCATTTTTCCTCCAGTTAATAGATTTATCATTTATTTTTAGGAAAGTGAAATAATTGTACAAACATTGGAATATGAATAGATTTACCAATCAACTTTTAGAAAGGAAAGAATGAATTTTTTCAAAAAACGACCACTTCCCTCAAAATGTCCTTATTTTGAAAACAAAATGCAGGCCCATAGTGGAGAATAATGCGAAATAAAAGACAATTATAGTCACAATAGAATATCAATGAATATTGTCACAGTAGTTTGAAATATATGAGACTAGAAATTTGACATTGAATTCACTGTGATTATGGTTTCTCCTGTGTTTCAGAGTAGGTCAGGCCACTGGGACAGTATTCACAATCTCTTTTTTAGATGTCTGTCTGTCAACAAATTAACACCTAGGTTGATGCATTAATGAACAATTAATTGGTTGGCAAAGGCATATGGATGGGGATTACAGAAGGGAATCCCTCTGGCTGTGCCTATTCATGGAGAGGAAGATGTGAAATCAGAAAGAAGGAATCTTCAGAAATTTGTCACTCAAGATAGCAAACTCAGTGTCCCTGGATACATTAAGAATATTGTAATATTTTCCTCAAATATTCCCTCTTTGCCTTCTTCAGCATAAATAATGGAACTTTCCTTAAATATGTATTGCATCAGTTTATATATATATATATATATATATATATATATATATATATATATATATACACACATATATAATATATATATTCACTTATATACATATATAAATGAATTTTAGGTAAAGTGGGTGGGGTGTTATGTGACCTGTAACCTTAAAGGAGAAACTGATATCTTAAATGTTGAGATGACTTAAGGCAATGATGCATGGTGATTCCAGTTAACAGTTCATCCCTATAAAAAGGCATATCAGATTCTCTGAAAATACTCTATATAGCCTGAATAAAGCAGAAACATGGAACTGATGAATCTATTTTCAGGGAAAGGAAGGGAGATGCAGATGTAGAGAATGGAATTGTGGGCACAGTGGAGGAAGGAGAGAGTGGGATGAATGGAGAAAGTAACACTGACATATATACACTATCATGTATAAAACAGATAGCTGGGGAGAAGTTTCTATATAATACAGGGAACCCAGCCTGGTGCTCTGTGATGACCTAGAGGGGTGGGGTGCAGGGAAGGGAGGGAGGCACAAGAAGGAGCTGATATATGTATAATTATGGCTGAAATGTGTTGTTGTATAGCCGAAATCAACACAACATTGCAGTTTTCCTACAATTAAAAATAAACTAAAAAAATAAAAAAGGAAAAGAAAATACACTATGGAGACTGAAAAAAGCAGATCCCCAGGCCGATTTTGGTGTCCTGGTCACCAATGTACAATCCTTGTTCTAAAGTATAAATGTAGTAGTTGGAAGCCAGGCCCCTGAGTCAGCTAAATCCAAATCCAAATAGGACTCTAGCATATATTATCTCCATGATCTTAAGCAAGTTATGTCATTTAACCTCTCAAATATCTTAACTTTCTCATTTGCAAGACTGAGTATAAAAATATTGAACTCCTAGGTTTACTATGAGGATTAAATGTATGAACAAGTTATGTAAAGCACTAGCACATTGTAAATTAGGACACAGAATAATAGCTCAATAAGTGGCGGGTGTTAATACTAGAAAAAATAATGATACATAGTCCTAACAATATGGTGCCTATTAGGTACCATATTGAAAAGTATCTCTTGATAAAATGAAATTAGTCTTCTGCTAACAAGAGTCCATGTAATTTTTGTATCATCACATTATTGTTCCACACATCCAGTGTTTCCAGGCTTTTTGGATTTAATAGATTGTCTTATTTCCCTTTATTCTGTTTTAGTCTTCAAAAGCATTGCTAAACTCAAGGTTAACCTATCCAAAGAATGAAGAGCAAGTGCTGTTAACTGAGGGGAAGGCTCTCTATTGCTTTGCCTTATTCTGATGAATTTCATCTTGAAATATACCTTTTCTTTCTATCCTCTTTGCTCAAGTTTTTTTCCATCTCTAATCTCACTTCAACTTGCTATCTTCTCTATCATTCTATGGCTGTCTTGTAGAACTAAGCTTGACCCAGCCCATTCAGAAAAACTGTCTCATAAATTTCTCATCATTTTCACCCATCATCTTCCAAGTGGCCATACAAGCCCTTGCTAATATCCTCCAGATAGCGTCTAAATTTAACCCAATTCTTCAAGTTCATTACATCTTTTTTATCTCCTTGTCTCTTTACCAGACTGTAAACTTATATGAAAACAAGGGTTGCATTTCAATAAAAATTTATGAACTGTACACACTCTTATTTGAGCTCCAAGGACCCCGGGGACATCATTAGTGACAGTGTAAAAGTTTCAGAGATTAAATCCATAAGGAAACACAAGAGCTTTTTCCTTGTCCTACGAGGATTCACAAACAAATAAGCAAACAAGATAACAAACAAAAAGCCTTCAATGCCAGAGAACTAGAAAATGCTGTCCTATTCTTAGGAACTACTTACAGGAACACATTCTTGTCAATACTGCAAAAGTAACTGTATACTTAAGTGAGAGTCTAAGGTAGGTAAATTAGAAGCTAATCTAGGCAACTCTATCAAATCACACTTGAGTGAGAAAATAAAATGTGGTATGTAATCAAAGCCATAATATTATATTTGACACTTTGAGAACCTTTGAACAACTATACCTAGATTAGGGCAAAGACTCATTACTGCCCAGGGGACTCTTTCCCTGCATTATGTTTCAAATCTGTATGAATTTGAATCAGTATGAATGAGGTATGTGTGCATGTGTGCATGCTGTAAACAAAATAAAGGACTTCCAATAACTATGAAGGGAAGAGAAGTGTTAGTTGCTCAGTCGTGTCTGACTCTTCTTGATACCACTGCCAGTATCATCTGTCCATGGGATTCTCCAGGCAGGAATACTGGAGTGGACTACTCAAGGGGATCTTCCTGAGCCAGGGATCGAACCTGTGTCTTTTGAGTCTCTTGTATTGGCAGACAGGTTCTTACCACCACCGCCACCTGGGAAGGCCCATGAGGTATGTGTAAAATTACTTACTAAAGGCATTTTATGTCTAGCAAACTCATTGAAATGGCATTAATAGTCACATAAAATGAATGATGGCTTCCCTTGTAGCTCAGTTGGGTTCGATCCCTGGGTTGGGAAGATCCCCTGGAGAAGGAAATGGCAATCTACTCCACTATCCTTGCCTGGAAAATCTCATGGACAGAGGAGCCTGGTGGGCTGCAGTTCATGGGGTCACAAAGAGTAGGGCATGACTGAGCGACTAACATTTACTTACTTAAAATTAATGAAAAAAATTCCAAATCTTCACTGGCTACAAGTTAAAGTTTCTTTAAGATACATTACATTGGTATTTGACTCATCTCCTTTCTGCTTAAAAAAATCATATCCTTCTATGTAAACTGAGGAATATTTTCATAGGTGTTGCAACTTACATTATAAATCCAACCATCACACTCATTCCTTTTAAGTGAAGATTTTCATTTTCACATTGGCCTCCTATTCATTCCTAAGAGTGTGTATCTTAATCTTTTGGGTAAGCCATAGGGAATAGAAGCCCCCTTCTTAAAATCTACATGAATATAAAAATCAGTGACATCACCAACACATCCATCTAAATGAGACTTCTTAGAGGAGGTTCCATGAATCCTGAACCTCACAGCTTGTGAGGACTAAAGTTCAGTTTGGACTAAAAAGCCTTTCAGTGGATACTAATGGTGACAACCCCTCAGTCCCTGCTCATGGTCATTTGGGAAAGTATCACTAGGACTCTTATCCTGAATCAAGATAGTATGGAAGCTGAGACCTTCCCCAGGGGGCAGAGGAACAGAGGGAAATCTGACCTAAAGCAAAGGCTTGACTGTTATTCTACTGGTGTAAAGTGAAAGTGTTAGTTGCTCAGTGGTATCTCACTCTTTGCAGCCCTATGGACCGTAGCCCGCCAGGCTCCTCTGGCAGGCTCCTCTGTCTGTGGGATTCTCCAGGTTGCAGTGGGTTGAAATTCTCTTCTTCAGGGGTTTTTCTATTGGTGCTGGCATCTTTTATACTAATTTAATGAGCTGATTTGAATAGTTCATAAAAAAGAAACTGGGAGTGAAAGAAAGAGAAAGCACCTTATGTATAAAGGGATGGTTATACACAATGGAACATAGGAACTCCTTTGTCAAGAGGAGGAGGCTAGCATTGATGCGGCCCTCATGGTGCTCCAGTACACAGGACTCAGGGGCAGTGAACCAAGAGAAGAGATTTCAAACCTGGCTGTGTATCACTGTAGCCCAGAAACCAATGAACAATTTATTTAATAAGCTTTCCTGATGACTCAGGTGCATAGCAGGTTTTGGAACCTCTGGGTTTTTATCAGCTGTGACAGAAATGAACGAATCTGAAATACTAGAGGCAGTGGATGGGGCCCTCAGATTGTGCGTGATGCCCAGCAATCGCACATGCCACAATGCAAGTCCCAGCTGGAACCTGAGTTGTCTTGAGTGGATCAGAGTAACCACGAAGGTTTGAAGATTCACATGCCTAGAAATGGTGTTCAAGGAGGGCTTCCAAGAGTAGCAGGTAGATCTGGATTAAAGGGTGGGCAGAATTTATGAGAAAACTATGGATTGGAACCCAGAGTGGCTAAAATCAAGTTAAGTTGGGATAAGTGGATAAGTCTTGATTTCTCAGTGGTAGGAGTTGCTAAATAGTACAATAAAGTCTAATGATCTGTATTTTGGAAACCAGACATTTTCTCTGGAGACTACTGAAATATAGTTAGCATGATTAGGATCAAATCATCATATTTTTCCAGGGACAGAATGAATTTGGTGGAGGGCTTCCCTAGGGCTCAGTGGTAAAGAATCCATCTGCCAATATAGGAGACATGGATTTCATCCCTGGGTTGGGAAGATCCTCTGGAGAAGGAAATAGCAACCCCTCCAGGATTCATGTCTGGGAAACCCACAGACAGAGGGGCAGGGAGGGCTACAATCCATGGTGTCACAAAGAGTCAGAAATGACTGAGCAACTAAAAAACAACAGTTGAGTTCAGTTCAGTCACTCAGTCATGTCTGAATCTTTGCGACCCCAAGGACTGCAGCACACCAGGCCTCCCTTTATGTCACCAACCCCCAGAGTTTACTCAAATTCATTACTCATGTCCATTGAGTCGGTGATGCCATCCAACCATCCTATCCTCTGTTGTCCCCTTCTCCTCCTGCCCTCCTCTTTCCCAGCATCAGGGTCTTTTCAAAGTAGTCAGCTCTTTGCATCAGGTGGCCAAATTATTGGAGTTTCAGCTTTAGCATCAGTCCTTCTGATGAATATTCAGGGTACATTTCCTTTAGGATGGACTGGTTGGATCTCCTTGTAGTCCAAGGGACTCTCAAGAGTCTTCTCCAACACCACAGTTCAAAAACATCAATTCTTCAGCGCTCAGCTTTCTTTATAGTCAAACTCTCACATACATACATGACTACTGGAAAAACCATAGCTTTCACTAGATGAACCTTTGTTGGCAAAGTAATATCTCTGCTTTCTAATATGCTGTCTAGGATGGTCATAGCTTTTCTTCCAAGGGGAAAGTGTCTTTTAATTTCATGGTTGCAGTCACCATCTGCAGTGATTTAGGAGCACCCCAAAATAAAGTCAGCCCCCTGTCTCCTGTACAATGTCATGAACCTCCGTCCATAGGTCATCAGGCACTCTGTCTATCAGATCTAGTCCCTTAAATCTATTCCTCACTTCCACTGTATAATCATAAGGGATTTGATTTAGGTCATACCTGAATGGTCTAGTGGTTTCCCCTACTTTCTTCAATTTAAGTCTGAACTTGGCAATAAGGAGTTCATGATCTGAGCCACAGTCAGCTCCCAGTCTTGTTTTTGCTGACTATATAGAGCTTCGCCATCTTTGGCTGCAAAGAATATAATCAATCTTATTTTGGTGTCAACTATCTGGTGATGTCCATGTGTAGAGTCTCCTCTTGTGTTGTTGGAAGATGGTGTTTGCTATAACCAGTGCATGCTTTTGGAAAAACTCTATTAGCCTTTGTCCTGCTTCATTCTGTACTCCAAGGCCAAATTTTCCTGTTATTCCAGGTGTTTCTTGACTTCCTACTTTTGCATTTCAATCCCCTATAATGAAAAGGACATCTTTTTGGGGTGTTATTTCTAAAAGGTCTTGTAGGTCTTCATAGAACCATTCAACTTCAGCTTCTTCAGCATTACTGGTTGGGGGCATAGACTTGGGTTACCAGGATATTGAATGGTTTGCCTTGGAAACAAACAGAGATCATTCTGTCATTTTTGAGATTTCATCCAAGTACTGCGTTTCAGTCTCATTGACTATGATATCTGCTCCATTTCTTCTAAGGATATCAACAGTAAGAACTCTTATCTAATATTAGTTACAATCAAGGATTTTGGTTATTCCACAGTAAGCATTGCCTTATTCAAAAACTTCTTCACTCTTTGTACCCCAATCACTACAACTTGGGTGCATGAGGGGGAGTGAGCTGGGGCTATTTTCTAATTATTGCTCATTTCTGATATTTAGTTTCAATGGATACCAGCCAATTGCCATGCTCCCCAGTTACAAGTTTCCCATTTATTACAGAAGCTGCTTCTCTTAACTCTCAGATGGGAATGAATCTAGCTGATAAATGGAATAGTCAGTGGTAGAATAGTGGGGGGAAAAGGAGAATTTAAACATTACAAAGTAATTTTGACCTTGAACTTTTCCTCCATCTTTAACATTCTTATTCCTTAGTTATATTAAAACTTCTTTAATGACAGATGCTACAAGGTTGTATTATGTGTATATGGTATATATGTATATGCATGAATTCCATATGTGTATATATATATATGTATACACACATATATGAAATAAAGGATATGCTAAATCAGATGGTCATGGTAAAAATGATTCAAAGAGTTAAGAAAGGTAAAGATAAAGAGTAAAGAGACTCTACCCACATTCCATGCATTGGTTTCATCCTTCTGGACATAACCACTGAAACAGTTTCTTCTGTATGTTTTTAACTAATATTATAGATACCCAAACATATGTATATGCACACATAAATTTATATAAATTTGAAAATGCATGAGCAGTATACACACATGAAGTACAAGTTATATTATATCAATACAAGTAGCTCTATCATTCCAACAGCTACAGAGTATTCTAGTATGTGAATCAGAGTTTATTTCACCAATCCATATTCATGAATATTTTAATGTAACTTTCAGTACTTATTATTATCAAAAGGGCTGTACTCAACCTCTTTGAATAGATATCTTTATAGTAAAGTATAGCATATATTTTGAAATGGGTCACGGATAAAAATAGGGAGTTTGAAGAATAAATTTGAAACTGGTGAACATAGGCAAGATAAATGAGGAATAACAATCTGAAATGATAAAAGGTTATGACAGTCATGAAATTTCATACCCACACTATTCCAATCAGTAATAAGCAGCAGTGAATCTAGCTTCTTATTTCAAATAGGATCTTTAACTTGGTGATGTAAATGAGCCTCCATTTTAGCATCTGGCACATAAAAACACCAAACCAAAACAAAATATGAAGCTATGTTCCATGAAACCATCACTATTCACTGACATTTTAAAATCACTCATACACGTTAAAAAAAGAGCTTTTTTACAGTTTAAAAAGAGAATTTGTGCTATTGAAAAAAAGCAAATAAATATTCATCTTGGGAATTCCCTGGTGGTTCAGTGGTTAGGACTCTGCAATCTTACTGCTGAGGTCCAAGGTTCAATTCTTGGATGGGGAACTAAGATTCCACAAGCTTTGTGGGGTGGCTTAAAAAAAAGAGAACATAAAATTCATCTTGGAAGTATCATTTTTGGAGGTGAATTTCTAATAAGAGAAAATTTGGTTAAAAACTTGGATTGTAAAGATGATAGAATATATTCGGAGACAAAAGGAGGTAGCCTAGCTGAAAAAAACATATGCACCCTTATTTTTTAATACTAAGAAGGGACATCTTTTATAATACTCAAAATCATTGTAGAACAATTGCTTGCTAGATTCAGACTGCTTCTACCATTTATATTATAGTTTTATTACAGCCTACAAAAGGGCTCTTCTAAATCTCTAGATGATCTGATGTTTAATAAAGTCTTTGATTTTCAATATTCAGAATGATGAATCCTATGAAGATTTGTGAAGAACTGATGGAAAATAGTTGCTGAGAAGTTTTTCAGCAAGGTATACATTTTTTCCCAAATTTGCTGGCATACTGAGTGCAGCACTTTCACAGCATCATCTTTTAGGATTTGAAATAGCTCAAATGGAATTCCATCACCTCCACTAGCTTTGTTTGTAGTGATGCTTTCTAAGGCCCGCTTGACTTCACATTCCAGGATGTCTGGCTCCAGGTGAACGATCACACCATTGTGATTATCTGAGTCATGAAGATCTTTTTTGTACAGTTCTTCTGTGTATTCTTGCCACCTCTTCTTAATATCTTCTACTTCTGTTAGATCCATACCATTTCTGTCCTTTATCGAGCCCATCTTTGCATGAAATGTTCCCTTGGTATCTCACTAAATACACCAGCCAATTTGGAAAACTCAGCAATGGCCACAGGACTGGAAAAGGTCAGTTTTCATTCCTATCCCAAAGAAAGGCAATGTCAAAGAATGCTCAAACTACCACACAATTGCACTCATCTCACATGCTAGTAAAGCAATACTCAAAATTCTCCAAGGCAGGCTTCAGTAATACATGAACCGTGAACTTCCAGATGTTCAAGTTGGTTTTAGAAAAGGCAGAGGAACCAGAGATCAAATTGCCAACATCTGTTGGATCGTCAAAAATGGATTAAAGATCTAAGCATAAGACCAGAAACTATAAAACTCCTAGAGGATAACATAGGCAAAACAATCTCTACTATAATCCAAAGCGGGATACTCCATGACCCACCTCCCAGAATATTGGAAATAAAAACACGAATAAACAAATGGGACCTAATTAAAATTAAAAGCTTTTGCACAACAAAGGAAACTATAAGCAAGGTGAAAAGACAGCCTTCAGAATGGGAGAAAATAATAGCCAATGAA
>ML660679.1:3181517-3224640 GCA_007570785.1 Antilocapra americana | reverse complement strand
TGCCATTCTCCCATATCATCCCACCCTTTCCCTCATCCACAGAGGCCACGAGTCTATTCTATACATCTGCATTCCTTTTGCTGTCTCACATGCTGGGTTCTCATTACCGTCTTTCTAAATTCCATATATATGCGTTAATATACTGTATTGTTGTTTTTGCTTCTGGCTTACTTCACTCTGGATAATGGGCTCCAGTTTCGTCCATCTGAGTAGAACTGATTCAAATGAATTTTTTTTTAATGCTGAGTAATATTCCATTGTGTATATGTACCACCGCTTTCTTATCCATTCGTCAGTTGATGGGCATCTATGTTGCTTCCATGTCCTGGCTATTGTAAATAAAGCAGCGATGCACATTGGGGTACATGTGTCTCTTTCAATTCTGGTTTCCTCGGTGTATATGCCCAGCAGTGGGATTGCTGGGTCATATGGCAGGACTATTTGCAGAATAAACAAATGGGACCTAATTAAAATTAAAAGCTTCTGCACAGCAAAGGAAACTATAAGCAAGGTGAAAATACAGCCTTCAGAATGGGAGAAAATAATAGCCAATGAAGCAACGGACAAACAATTAATCTCAAAAATATACAAGCAACTCCTGCAGCTCCATTCTAGGAAAATAAACAACCCAATCAAAAAGTGGGCCAAAGAACTTAACAGACATTTCTCCAAATAAGACATAAAAATGGCTAACAAACACATGAAAAGATGCTCAACATCACTCATTATCAGAGAAATGCAAATCAAAACCACAATGAGATATCACTTTAAACCACTCAGAATGGCTGCAATCCAAAAATCTACAAGTAATAAATGCTGGAGAGGATGTGGAGAAAAGGGAACTCTCTTACACTGTTGGTGGGATTGCAAACTAGTATAGCCACTATGGAAAACAGTGTGGAGGTTCCTTAAAAAACTGCAAATAGTCCTGCCATTTTCTTCTAAAAGCCACAAAAATAGTCTTTTCCTTAGCCCTCAGCTCATGACTGCAAAGTAAAGCAGTCTCCCTCTGGCTACACACATCCTCTATGACTTTGGAAATTTAATCCACTCAGAAGCCTGGCCCCTGACAGCTCCTCTGGGTGGTCTCAGCCCTGTTCATGATCATTAACCCTCACTTTTGTTTTGCTTTAGGCTGTGGGCTGTCATAAAGACTCAATAAAGGAATTGAGCTTTGAAAGTGCCTCAGGAACGCCCCCAGATTCGCAGGTCATGGACTGCAGAGTGCATCACAGGCTGTTGGAAAAGGAGAGCTCAGATGGGAGAAGGACCAAGAGTAGGTGCAAGCGGATGCTTTGAGAAAGAAATGAAGGGGATCTTTCACGTGAAAATAGGGGAAAATAGGGGAAATACAACCAAAAACTCATTCAAATATTTATTTTTGAATGGCTGTTGACAAGTACCCCTCAACAGTGCCATATACAATGACCTTCTTTGTGACCTTGCTTCACAGTGAACCATTAGTCATATAATTTTAATAGTAGATTCCAGTATAAAATTACCCTTTTCATAAAGATAACTTCCAAACAAGAACATACAGGGTTATTGTGTTGTCTCTTTAAAAACTCTTTCAACCAAAAGAGACATTTGGTGCTCTTTTATTATTCTTTTCAATGATGTTTAAAGGAAAAGGAAGCAGGCACAGAAATTCCCATAAAAAGGGAAATTTGACAGAAAAACATGTTGATTGAAAGCTTCAATTCATGCATAAAACTGCTAAATCAACTGAGTTTACAAGAAAGGAAATTTTTTTTCCAGTTAAAGATTAACTTGTGACATAAAATGGAAACATGAAAAATTTAACTGCTGTCATAAAATAAACATAACAATTCATTCACCTCTCAGTATTCACTTGAATACCTCATTTAATTATTCTTGTTTAGTATGAGATGCATTTGTATATAGTTCTAGAGACCATGCTTCATGATCATTTTAAAGATTTATTTTAATATACATCAATGAAAAAACCCCTGACAAACTTGTGTTATAGTGTATGCAAAACACAGGAAGAAATCTACTCTGGGATAAAAATGAATCATTAATTATATAGGGTATTTAATTTTCTTTGGTAGAAATTCTAACACAAGAAAAGGTAACTATATTTTGAAATTATAGAGCAAAAAGACATGACCACAAAGGTGTGTTAATTGTTTATCTTTCTTTCATATGCACACACATGTTTTTCATATGTGGTGTCATATCATGTTCTCATTTTTAAGGCATTAGAGAATAAGTTCGGGAAAGAAAGAGAAATATGAATAGTAGCTGTTTTTCTATTCACTCTCATGAAAAGTATGGCTAAAATACTTGTGAGTGGATGGAATTTTGAAAACTTCAATGTAGTAATAACTTAATTTTCTAAATTTATTACAGGCATAGCCATCATTCCAGCTTTACAACTGAATGGAATAAAGTGACCTTTTTGAAGAGGCAAATTATACTACAAAATGAAACTAAGAATGGTGTACTAATCTCATGTGCAGAGAGGCACTTAGGCACGAATCTATTAATTTTATATATCTCTAACACTTAATGACACTTGTCATCTTGGTTTCCAAGCTTGGCAGGAAGTAATATAACACTCACCATGTACAAATAGTATTAATGTTACCAGAAAAATACTGTATAAAGATGATTATTAGTGATTTGGGTCTTTATATTAATCAAAAGCTATGAGGATGACTTAAATGGAAAAAGCATCTTGACCATTGCTAAATAAAAATAAACTTACTTTACAATATTTTAAAAAGAGAAATAGCCATTTTCAAATAACAAACGAAACATATTCTTTTTCTGAAGTCTCTTCATACACTTCATATCATTTTGGTGAATACCCTTCTAGGTATCTCTCTGTGTATATAGATTCATAAGGAACATTATGATGTTTTTAACCTTTAAAATTTTACTTTTAAAATTCTCATACAACTAAAACTGATTTGTTTCCTTTTGGTATACAATTCAGTAAAGAATCTGTCTGCCAATGCAGGAGACATGGGTTTGATCCCTGGGCTGGGAATATTCCCTGAAGAAGGAAATGGCAACCCACTCCAGTATTCTTGCCTGGAAAATTCTATAGACAGAGGAGCCTGGTGGGCTACAGTCCATGGGGTCACAAAACAGTTGGACATGACTTAGCAACTAAATAATAGCAATTCTAAATGTAATAATGTATATGCAGATACATGTAACCATCACCATAATCAGGTTATAGAACAGTTCCATCACCCCAAAATCTCCCTTCTACTATCCTTTTAGAATGCCACTCCTCCTCTACTCCTGATCCCAGGCAACTACTCTGTTTCATTCTGCTGTTGCTGCTGCTAAGTCGCTTCAGTTGTGTCTGACTCTGTGCGACCTCATAGACGGAAGCCCACCAGGCTCCCCCGTCCCTGGGATTCTCCAGGCAAGAACACTGGAGTGGGTTGCCATTTCCTTCTCCAATGCATGGAAGTGAAAAGTGAAAGTGAAGTCGCTCAGTCATGTCGGACTCTTAGCGACTCCATGGACTGCAGCCCACCAGGCTCCTCCATCCATGAGATTTTCCAGGCAAGAGTACTGGAGTGGGGTGCCATTGCCTTCTCCACTGTTTTGTTATAGAATAGTACACAACTGTAGAAAAAAAAAGAAAGAGAACGAACTACTGATATGAAAAATAACTTGATAAAATATAGCTTACTGAATAAACCATAGTTTGAAAATGAAAAACAAAGAAAAATAACTTGAATGGATATCAAATACATTATAATGAGTGAAAGAATCCAGTCTCTTTTTCTTTTTTTTTTTTTTTACAGTTGTATACTATTCTGTTACATGGATGTACTACTGTTTATCTATCCAATCACCCAAATAAGGCAATTTAGGTTGTTTCTGGTTTGGGTCTATTATGAATAACACTGCTACAAATGTTTGTGCATAGGTTTTTGCATAAGCATAAGCTTTCATTTTTCTATGATAAGTATTCTGGAGTGAGAATGCTGGGTCAAATGATATGTGTATGTTTAACTGTTTACAAGATACAGTATGGTATTTTAAACATTAAATCAAAGCACTGATATAATGGGGTTCCCTCATAGCTAAGTTGGTATTAAGAATTTGCATGACAAAAACAGAAACATAGATCAACAGAACAAAATAGAAAGCCCAGAGATAAATCCACACAGCTATGGACACCTTATTTTTGACAAAGGAGGCAAGAATATCCAATGGAGAAAAGACAATCTCTTCAACAAGTGGTGCAGGGAAAATTGGTCGACCACTTGTAAAAGAATGAAACTAGAACACTTTCTAACACCATACACAAAAATAAACTCAAAATGGATTTAAGATCCAAACGTAAGACCAGAAACTAGAAAACTCCTAGAGGAAAACATAGGCAAAACACTCTTCAACATAAATCACAGCAGGATCCTCTATGACTCACCTCCCAGAGTAATGGAAATAAAAGTAAAAATAAACAAATGGGACCTAATTAAACTTAAAAGCTTTTGCACAACGAAGGAAACAATAAGCGAGGTGAAAAGACAGCCTTCAGGATGGGAGAAAATGATAGCAAATGAAATTTTAACTGGCAAAGAATTAACCTCAAAAATATACAAGCAACTCCTGCAGCTCCAATCCAGAAAAATAAATGACCCAATCAAAATATGGGCCAAAGAACTAAACAGACATTTCTCCAAAGAAGACATACAGATGGCTAACAAACACATGAAAAGTTGCTCAACATTACTCATTATCAGAGAAATGCAAATCAAAACCACAATGAGGTACCATCTCACACCGGTCAGAATGGCAGCTATCAAAAAGTCTGCAAGCAATAAATGCTGGAGAGGGTGCAGATAAAAAGGAACCCTCTTACACTGTTGGTGGGAATGCAAACTAGTACAGCCACTTTAGAGGACAGTATGGAGATTCCTTAAAAAACTGGAAATAGAACTGCCATAAGACCCAGCAATTCCCACTGCTGGGGATACACACTGAGGAAACATGAATTAAAAGAGACATGTGTACCCCAATGTTAATTGCAGCACTGTTTACAATAGCCAGGACATGGAAGCAACTTAGATGTCCACCAGCAGACGAATGGATAAGCAAGCTGTGGTACAGATACACAATGGAATATTACTCAGCAATTAAAAAGAATGCATTTGAACCAGTTCTAATGAGGTGGATGAAACTGGAGCCTATTATACAGAGCAAAGTAAGTCAGAAAGAAAAACACCAATATAGTATACTAACGCTTATATATGGAATTTAGAAATATGATAACAATGACCCTATATGCATGACAGCAAAAGAGACACAGATGTAAAGAACAGACTTTTGTTCTCTGTGGGAGAAGCCGAGGGTGGGATGATCTGAGAGAATTGCATTGAAACATGTATATTATCATATGTGAAACAGATTGCCAGTCCAGGTTTGATGCATGATACAGGGTGCTCAGGGCTGGTGCACTGGAATGACCCAGAGGGATGGGATGGGGAGGGAGGTGGGAGGGAAGGTCAGGATGGGGAACACATGTACACCCATGGCTGATTCATGTGAATGTATGGCAAAACCCACTACAATATTATAAAGTAATTAGCCTCCAATTAAAATTAAATAAAAAATAAAATATCTAAAAAAAAGAATCTGCCTGCAATGCAGGAGACCAGGTTTGATTCTTGGGTTGGAAAGATCTGATGGAGAAGGGAAAGGCTACACACTCCAGTATTCTTGGGCTTCCCTGGTGGCTCAGCTGGTAAAGAATCTGCCTGCAATGTGGGAGACCTGAGTTCAATCCCTGGGTTGAAAAGATCCCCTGGAGAAGGGAAAGGCTACTCATTCCAGTATTCTAGCCTGGAGAATTCCATGGACCATATAGCCCATGTGGTCACAAAGAGTCGGATACCACTGAGTCAACTTCACTTTCACTGATATAATATGAAAAACAGAAGCAAAAGTCCTCCTCTGTAATGGATACATCTTCATGCCATTTCTGAGATGTGAAATTCTAGAAAGTTTCAGAAATGAGCTGCCTCTCATTTAGAAACAAAAATGTTTCCCCTCATTACTTAGGTAATAAAAAGGATTATGACTGTAGATAACACAAAATCATTAGTTACTTCAAAGTTCTCTTCATGGTAACAATGTCTCCTGAACTTTCCTACATCCTCATGATGTAGTTAAGCTTAAGAATGAGCTGGGAAATAAAGGGTGGATTCAGGCAATTTGCCCCCATTTTTGTTTATCTCGATTGTGTTAAATTCTGTTTTTGTATCATCGCAAAAACGAAGTTATAAGGACAGTAAACATTATCCTCCTAAATGCTTATAAACATAATAGAGGAGAATTGAAAGGAAAATAGTTCCTAATAAAGAAACCAAGGGGCAAAAAAAAATGAGAAGGTGAGCTCCCTGAGTTGTGTCTAGATGGAAACAGTCTGAAATGTGCCAGAGAAATGACAGAGAAATGGCTGTTCTAATTGTCTAGTTAGTTTGGGTTTAGGGTTGCATAGAGCTCATTATGACATGAGACAGCCATGAGACACCTTGATCCATACTTGCCTTGAGTTAGCTTTCAGGACCATATGGTCCTATGGTTATTAGTTCCCAAGAAAAATTTCCATGCCTATTATCTGGCTTGACTGATGATAGAAATTCTGACAAACAAACTGGAATGAAATGTTTAAGTTTCATCCATTTCATGAAAATTCACTAATAGCTCACAATGTTCCAGGTATTCTTTGAGGCACTGTGGATACGCTGGTGATAGAAAATAGACAAAAATGCCTGTCCTCTTGGATCTGAGTTTCTCATATAAGTCAAAGTGACTTAGTACTAGACATTTGTGTATTTCCATGACGGTTCTGGTCTAAGCCTTAAACCAAACTCTAAGGTGTAGAAATGTACTCATAAATTATTTAAACAGTTTTGACTTCTGTTTAAATAATTTTGAAAATCAGAGCTAACTTGGGACTCACATTAGGCATTTATCACTGCAAGAATTCACCAGTTAGCTAATATCTTACTCATTTTATGGGTTAATGAATTTGATTCCTGAGATAAGAATATGTGTATGTGTGGACATGCAAACACCTGTTTATTAGTATCTAATGTTTTAGTAATTATATAGTGATTATTTTCTATTTCTAGGTTAATGTCATTTGTTAATTACTCTTTTCAGTAGAATGTTATTGAAATTGTAATGATTAAAAAGATTCACTTTTGTGGTTTTTTTATTTGTGTTTGTATGACCCTTCTACAGAATAGGTCATACTGATGCTAATTTGTCCATAATTTGTCATCTTTCCTAAGGATAAACAAGATGAGATGCTGGTCCTTCAACAATGCTGCTCACAAAGTAGTTTCACACTGCGAGCTGTATAGCCATGGCTAATTTCAGATCCTCAATTTAAAAAAGCATGTATAAGAGTCCATTTCCACTCATTTTGCCCAAATTAAGGATGAAAGGCAGATGCAGGCAATACCTCTAGCCGCTATGTAGTCCTAGTTAAGCAAACAGAAATTTGAAGAGGAGAATATATATGCATAGTTGTATCTGAGGCACTGATTTGCAGGCCTGTTTTGTTTGTGGAGTATGATAATGCCAACCAAACAACAAACAAACAAAATGATACCCTGCCTATGTAAAGTCAAAAAAGTACAGTGTTACAGATAGCAGAGATGTTAGAAACCTTCCAGCGTTATTTGAGAACAAAGTTGGGGCTCTGATCGTCAAAATGATTAAAAGCCTCCCTCTGTGGTGATTTGGAAAGGCATGTGAGGTGCATGGAGCAGGCTGCTCTGTGATTTGCAAAAGAGATGGGTATGCAATTATTTACTGTGATAATCTGTGTACTGGGATCTCTTTGAGCAATTAAACCACATTTATTTTTAATAAGAAGTACGGGACTTTTTCTTCTTAGCTTAAGTACATTGATGGAAGCTTAATTTTTCTGATTAGCTACCTATTTCCTGTGCCAAACTGGTTGAGTTTTCCAGCTATTTGGCAAAATACTAGAAGGCAAGGGTGGGCCTTGTTTATTTCTGGGTCCTTCTGTTGAGTACACTGTACCGTGCAGAGGATGCTAAAGCATATTTGGACTGATTTAGCAGTTTGTTAGTGGAGGATTCTGATTTAGGAATCAGGAGTCAAAATATGAAGACCATTTATCATGAGTTGTCAGCCTACTTTAGGTTCTCTACACTCTATTCACTTTATTAGTCTGTTTTATCCTATTTTCTCTTCTGGGCTGCCATTTTCCAGGGAAGTTCACTCTTCTCTCTCCTATTAGTTTCTCTTTTCAGAAAGTAAAAGTAAGGACCATAGGAGACTACAATGCTATTTCTCCCCCTTTGAGATTTTCCTCTGCGCAGCTTAATCTGTAGGTCTAGTCTTTTTTCATTTATGAGATGTACCCTTGGGAAGGTTTCAAAGGAGCCCCACTCAGAGGTCGGCAAATACTACAGTAGTGTTGCTGTTAGTGGATAAAGCATAGCGATACTCATTTCCTGAATTATACAGAAGACTACACTTTTCGGCAAACAAACTATATCTCTTTATTGCCTATAGACACAGCCTAAAGGAACTTTATTTTTTAAAAAAAATATTTATTTCTATTTTTGCCACTAGTAGATAAAAGTGAATTGCACTTTTTAGGAATATATTCTACAAGGTTCTCACATAAGAATGTATGCAGTCAACAAAATCAAGGGACTTCCCTGGTGGTTCAGTGCCTAAGTCTTCAGGTTCCCAAAGCAGAGGGTCCAGGTTTGATCTCTGGTCCGGGAATTAGAACCCCCAGCTGCAACTAAGAGTTTGAGTGCTGCAACCAAATAAGACTTGCTGCAGCCCAATAAATAAATAAAGGAACTTCAGACTCTGCCCTTATATCTCCCTCAAAGCCTTAAAGTCTCCCTTTGGACTAGAAGTGATAGCAAACAAGAAGAAACATAACTAATATGTGGAGGCCTACTACCTGTCTACTACTGTCATTTAACATTCCCAACAATATGATGACATATGTTACCATTCACATTTTGACCATCCATGTCATTTCACTTGTCTGAGTCACAGTCACAAAGTCAAAGAGGGCAGAACCAACTCTGAGCTGAAGTTGTTCAGGATCTGCTTTCCCTATCATTCACCTCTCCCTTGAGCTAATAAAAGCATCAGATCAGTCCAGTGGTTAAGACTCCATGGTTTTACTGCAGGGGGTGCTGGTTCGGTCCCTGGTCTGGGAATTAAGATCCGAAATTGGTGTGGTCAAAGAAAAAAAAGGACAAAAATAGTGAAAGATCATAGTCATGCTACCTGATTGCCACACGTTTGCTTCAGTGCTTTTCCCACTATCCCTTCCTGTCCCTATTCTAGGGATAAGGGATTTAGGGGGCACTAAACAACTGAGATTTACAGATTTGGGTTGAGGATTATCAATATGGGTTTTTTTAGATGCCATGTGGTGAATGTTTTATAAAGAATTCCAGGCTGTCCCAAATTGGATTTCTAATAGCTCTGAGGGACAATGGTTCTCCAATTTTAGTGTGCACGAAAACACCAAAGAAGACTCTCCTTCTTGGCCTCCTTCTCGAAGGCATTTGTTTGATATGTATGCAGGAGGCCTGGAAATGAACTTTGGTAGCAAGAATCTCAGGGGGAGTTGATGAAGAAGGTTCCTCAGAACATCTTACGATTAAAATCTATACAGCTGCTTTCAGCGTCTGCTTTTACAAGGCAATTTCCCCACATTTCTGAAACCACTAGTTTTCTGAATATTTAATCATTGCTAAATAACGATTCTTCCCAGATGGATTTCTAGAATTCACTTTGAGGGGACAATAAAAGATAGTTGGAGGAGAACTGATGCACACCACCAGGAGGCAGTGTGTACAAAGCATTCACACCATGTAAATAAGCATTTTGAACAGAGACTGTTTTTAAGAACTGTGAATTTAAAAGCTCTGTGTGTGTGTGTGTGTGTGTGTGTGTGTGTGTGTGTGTGTGTGTGTGTGTGAGGGTAATAGCGGTGGTAGTATTGTGGCCAGTACACCAATTTTACCAGAGAAGGCAATGGCAACCCACTCCAGTACTCTTGCCGGGAAAATCCCATGGATGGAGGAGCCTGGTGGGCTGCCGTCTATGGAGTCGCTAAGAGTTGGACACGACTGAAGTGACTTAGCAGCAGCAGCAGCAGCAGCAGCAGCACACCAGTTTTACAAAAAGAGACAAAGTCCTTAAAGTGGTATTTTCTTTAAGAGGAAGAAAAAATTGAAAGGAACCTATTTTATTAAAAGTGCCAGTTATATTTGAAGTTGACCACCCTAAGTCAAAGCTAAATGCTAGAGTAAGATATTTGTATTCATAAGATACTCCCAGCACCTATTTCAGGATCTCTTTCACTATTCATGTTGCTGAAAGAGTCTTTGCAAAATGCTTTTCCCAAAGTGTACCAATTGTCTATTGTGACTGAAACCATGGCACCCACTGTTCAGCAAAACGCAGGTAAAATTTTTGATGTGAATCCACAAATGTTTGGCAAGTGATCACGCCTCTTTGGTAAGTGCCTTTATTTTATAATTTCTGTTTGTACTGTAATTGCTCAAAGATCTCACTTCAAGGATCCCAGGAATGGTAATACAATCTGATGTGGTCCTGAGAATGGAATAACAAATCATGAACTTGTGGAAGAAAATTTAAAAGTTCCACATTATCATGTTGGGTAGTTAAAGAGAAGAAAGTGCGAAGAGCAATGTCTTGGAATGGATATCTATATCTAAGTATCTAAATCAATCTATGGGCTTCCCTGGTGGCTCAGAGAGGAAAGAAACCTCCTGCAATGCATGAGACGCAGGTTTGATCCCTGGGTTGGGACGATCCCCTGGAGAAGGGAATAGCTACTCACTCCAGTGTTCTTGCGTGGGAAATCCCATTCAAGTCTCCCAAGTCCATGGGGTCACAGAGAGTCAGACATGATTGAGAGGCTAACATATCAATATATATACCTCACATTTCTTATTTTGAGGAAGAGACTTAAAACATTTTAGAACATACCTTTTTCCACAAAACAGTAAACATGAAATACCTAATTGTCTTGTTGAAAATGGCAGGGAGAGGGTAGGTATATGGCCTGGATAGGAGTGGATCCACTTGGGTAAGGGTTTAGAACAGATAATTGTCACCTAGGGAATAAAATACTCAGACAGGGATAACCCAAGGGTTTACTAGCCAAAGGGTAATTCTAAAGAATCGATTTAACTGAGGAAGTCCAAAGGGGAATATGAGTGCCAGGAACCTGGGATATGCAGATGATTCAAAATACATTTAATTACAAGCAAATTAATGGGTGGAGGGAAATAGCAGTTCAGAGCAATGACCTTTGGGGGCAAGAATTTGTACTGTGCTTTTATGAGATGGGTGGTTCATAGTACATGGGAAGATGGCCCTAACATAAAAACTGTGTAACATAAAGGGTAGACTAGAAAGGCACTAATTGGTACCTGTCCACATCTACTTTTACCTTTATCCATATTGATTTGTAAAAAAGAGACTGTATCACAGGAGAGACAAGCACTGTTATCCTGATTAATGTTAAAGTGACAGGCAAACAACCCAGGCTCTGGAAACATGACCACTGGAGCCCACCAATGGGAAATATTCAGGCGCACCACCACATTACCAAGCGAACCACACCAATGAAAAGGCAGTACGTACTTGCTGGTGATCACAGATGCTAAAGTAGAATCACCTGGTATTTAATTACATACTGTATAAAAAAGATTGCCTATCTAACAGGTATTCTTTGGTAAGTGGTGTCAGTTACTGGCATAGAGCAGGGTTGTTGTTAAGGTTCATTCACATTGTTTGAAATTCTTTCGCCTTCCTAGTCTTCCAGCTCATCACTGCTCTCATTTCCACCATCGACCATCAGTACTGCATCCTCAAAGGCAACTCCCTGAAAAGGTGGGTGGTCATGACCAAAGGGCTCTTTTATCTGTCTTAATTAGTGAGAAAAAAGAAAGGAAGCAGAAAGAAGTACACATGTTGCTCATGTCCCCTATTGTTCCTCTTCCATTCTTTCACCTTTTAAATGAGAAACTCTGTTCTCTTGGCCAATATGGGGGAGACCTAGAATTGTGCTTCTGATAGTGACATCCAGCTGAGATGAGTGTTTTGTGATGAAGGCCCCGAATCCATTCTAACCTAGTTTGAATGTCTGAAATAATGCTGGGCTGTGCTCTGTGTAGGCACACGGGGGTCAATCATGGAAAAGCAGTTCACCAAGGCAAAAGGGAGGACTTGTTAGCAGAATCTGACATTTAGTTAGAAAAAAATGGTGAAGGATCATTTGCAGACAGGACATGCTAGGTGCTTGCTGATAACTCAGCACTTGCTACAAACTTCCTTCTTATATAAGGTAGGATATCTATAGGCTTTCTATTTATAGGTAGCTGAAAAGATACCTGGTATAACATTCCTTCTGAGTAATGCTCTGCTCTCATGATATTTAGGATGTATTGAATCACTATCATGAATGACCAGGTCAAACAGATAACCCATGAATCTGAGAAGAGGTTAGAAGATACTACCAATACTCATTCTCCTATAGACCCAACTGGTAGAAGATTTAAGGCATCATATGTGTTCTTCTCCTAGCCTATGGTTACCCAGATGGGGAGAAATTGGCAAGGAAGAAAATATGTCAACTTTAGTAACTTAGGAAAAGGTCTAGGTTTCAAATGACCATAAAATCAGATAACTATGAACAAAAGAAAATGACAGAAACCTCTTTGATTATTTAGTTAAACAAAAAAGTTTGCCTTCTAATGGCTAGATGGGCTGAACTGAGGTGTGTGGAATTATCTAGCAAGGTATGCAAGTCACCATCACTTTGAGGCAAGACACCATGTTCCCATAGAGGTAAAAGTTGTAGTTCGGTAATATTAAAGATGGAGGATCACTGTCTACACAACCTCAGAGGACATCTTTGTCATCTGGGTGGCTGTGATGTGTATCAAAATGGCTCATGTTGATACTGGATGTGAGAGTCTCACACATTCTCATTGGTTCAGAAAACATCTTTGTGGAAAGCAGATGATGGCCACCCAAAGATGCATATACATCTTAACCCAGAGAACCTTTGACTGTGTTACCTCATATGGGAAAACGGTCTTTGCAGATGTGATGAAGGTTATGGACTTTAAAATGGGAGATTATCCTGGTGGGCCCATTCTAATCGCATGAGTTCTTAAAAGCAAAGAATGACTTTTGCTGTGGTCAGAAATAGATACCACGAAGGGAGAAGGGAGATGAGATATTGTTGATTTTGAAGACAGAGAAGGAGGGCCATAAGCCAACGAATGTGGGCAACCTCTAAAGCTGGAAAAGGTAAGGAAAGTAAGTTTCTCCTGGAGTTTCCTGAAAGCAATTCAGCCCTGTGGACACCAAGATTTTATCACAATGAGACCCATGTCACACTTCTGACATACTAAACCAGCAGATGACAAGTGTGTGTTGTTTTAAGCCACTAAGCCTGTGGTCATTTGTTATAGAAGCAATAGACATCTAACATAATCTGCATACAGACAAATCTCCAATCCATGTTTCTAGCATTCTGATTGTACCTACTCTTTTCTCACTTCTTAATTATAGAATATCAAACTTTAAATATATCCTTTAGTAATTTTTGAATTAAACTGGATAATATAATCATACTGACTCTGAAATATGAGGTCTCATGGTTGGTTCTGGCAAACAGAACAGGCGGCAATAGGCAGGAAGCTATATCCTAACAGCTTTCCCCATCAATTTTTTGCTGTAATGCCTGAGGACAAACGGCAAGTCTCAAATTCAAACAGACTCCACTTGAAGTTCTGATTCTGTTATTTTCTGCCTTATGTTATTTTATTTAATATTTGGGAGGTGCATTTTTGTTATCTGCAAAACTCATGAGATCCACTTTTCAGAATACCCAGTTTAAGATCCACTGAGATAACATATGCAGGGTACCTATCAGGGAGTCCTCCACCTTTTGTCATCCATAGTAGGTTGTTAACTATTAGAGACCACAGCAGCTTTCTAGGATGAGGCAGAAGCTGGAGAAAATGACCAGGTGACCAAGACAGAATTGAAGACATATAGCCAGAAGGAAAGACACAGTTTCTGGAAAGCACACCCTTTTCAAGCCACAATTTGTTCCTATGCTTGGCACTGGTCAATGGTGAGAATCTTAAGTGAGGGTCGTCATGAGGAGAGCAATTCACAAAGCATAACCATTGGAACACAAGAAGGAGGGGCACTTTCTCTGCAAAATTTTGATGAAGGCAAGCCAGAATAACTAGGAAGGAGGTGGAAGAGGTTCCTGGGAAGTGAAATACACAGTCAATTGGAGCTGTGAGTAGGAAGGCCTGGGGGAGAGGCAGTAGAGTTAGCAGTTCAGCATCAGCATCCCATATTTCCTAAGTAATGCTAAACCTCCCACCAACTGTGAGGGGCCAGAACAGCCTCGATACCCTCTGCCTCAGTCAGGATCCTCTCAGTGGGACCATTTCTTTCCTCCCAGCTGTGGGCAACTAGAAGAACTACAACTAGAAGTAGAAGAAATAATGAAGAAACTGAAAATAACCATTGAAAATTTCTTCTTCTTTTCTTCCTTTTCACACTTTCCCTCTTCTTCATCTCTCTCTGTAACTGACAAGAGGCAGATTCCTTGACTTTGAATGATGTTTTACACCATTCTATCTTCTGCTCTCATTAAGCCATGTCCATTCAGCATGCTGAATATCTGCCATCTGCCCTCTTTCAGAATTGATCCTGACTGGCCACCCTCTAAGGCAGCCTCTTTGAGTCACTGTCATCTTGTCAGTAATACCTGCTTTATGTCACTACTATCTTTCACTCCCACAGTAGTTTTCTATCACATTTCCATAATGAAGCCAAAGAAGGCATACCGATCTACTGTGTTCATATTTATAAAAATGCTCCAACTCTTCTGTGAGCATTCTATCATACTTAGGGAAGTCCTCCCTCCATTCCAATTTTCCATTTCTGCCCTGTGCAGCATCCTCCAACTAACCCAAGGGAGGCTTTTTTGTTCTAATTCTCAAGAACAAGTAATTCAACAGTTCTCAAATACTTCATAGTAATTGACAGATAATGTAGAGTGCTCACCCTGATGGTCCGCAGAATAACAGGCATTGTTGTACCTCTCTCTGAAATCAAACAAATTTTACAACTGGGAGAGGACTAAAGCAAGAAGCTCATGTCATTACCCTAATTCTCGCTTTAACTAGTCTGACTTTATGTAAGACTTCTACAATGAGACTCAGCTTCTGCTAAAGCCCATGGCTCACAAGGCTTGGCCCAGTGCTCTGGGTTCCACCCCAGCTTATGGAGGTGCACTTGGTGACCTCCATTTAGCTGCTTATTGACAGCACTAACCATCACTGGTCCTTCTACTGAGAAGCTGCAGGACAGTGGCTCTCCTTCTTGTAGTTTCCCATCAGGATGTGGGACTACTGATGTCTTAAAAATTTTTGTTCAAAAATTTTATTCTTGGAGTATAATTGCTTTAAATGCTGTGTTACTTTCTGCTGTACAATAATGTGAATCAGCTATATCTTCTGATGTTTTAACCTGAAAAAAGTATTTGACACTCCACAACACTCTAATGCCAAGGATATTTTTGGATGCATATTAATCTCATAATGATCAAATAATGGGCATGGATGTATTTTGAAGTGTGCGTCAAAGCTCTGAAATGCATTCATTACTTATTATTGCTTTGTCACTATAATCACCACTTTGAAATTCTAGGATAAGTAAACTCTTGGGAGTTGGTGAATAGACTAAGAAATTATTATATCGAAAGGAGGCTCTTAGCAGTTTCCTTTGTCCTGTCCATCGTCTACCTAAGGTGGTGCTCATTTTATGCTCTCCAGTTGGTAAAGAATCTGCCAGCAGTGCAGGAGAGCAGATTCATTCCTGGGTGGGGAAGATCCACCGGAGAAGGGATAGGCTACCCACTCCAGTATTCTGGGCTGGAGAATTCCATGGACTGTATAGTCCATGGGGTTGCAAAGAGTCGGACACAACCGAGAAAATTTCACTTTTACTTTCAGTGAACTTTCTATCTTCAGATCAAAGTATAAAGAGGAAATAGAGATGATACAATTTGGGAAACCTGAAATTCCCATTGAGTGGAAATCTAACTCACACTTGATGCTCTAAGATGTGAAAAGAGGCAAAAAATAAAGTCAGCTCTGCACACTGCCTTCCGCTTGATTTCATCAGTGAGAACTGAAATTGACAATTAAGCATTCCTTTAATTTGATATTTATAGAAAGTCGGAGTAAGACATGTTTCCAGAAAATGTCAATCATTAATTATTTGCTACTATATCTATGATGTGTGTGTTAGCCACCCAGTTGTTTCCAACTCTTTGTGACCCCATGGACTGTAGCACACCAGTCTCCTCTGTCCATGGAATTCTCCAGGCAAGAATAATGAAGTGAGTTGCCATGCCCTCCTCCATGGGATCTCCCTGACCCAGGGATCAAACCCTGGTCTCCTGCATTGCAGGCATATTCTTTACCATAGAAACTGTCAGTATCTACCATACTTTTTCCACCTGTCTTCTGGCCCTGAATTGAACTCCAGACAAATGAGAGTGGAAGGTGAACTCTGTTGTTTGTCTTTTGGGTGGCAGTTCTGTTCATTAATTCATTGAGTTAGTCGTTCAAACAACTAATACCACATGACTGTCAACTATGTGCCAGGCATAGTGGTAAGCATTAGAGCAGGGGATCCAGCCAGAAGATGACGTTGGGATTTATTATTGTAATTTTCTCCCCATGCATAGGGTTGCCCATTGAGTGCACTGGAGTGTGAAAGGCACTGACTGATAGGAAGAAAGAGATGCCAAAATATCCTGGGGAATAAAAGTAGAGGTGGCACATTTGGCCAATTTTTTTTTTAACTTCACAAGGTCTCTTGGGAATCATTCTGGGTGGAGTAGTTACAAGATGCATAAAGTTTAGAACTGGAGATAATATTGTCTTTTTATGATTGCTCAAGGTCAAATTAAACAAAAAGAAAATTAAACTTCTATGTGGTGCTATAATTCACATCTGGAGACAGTGACTAGTTCATTCAAGTCAAAAGTGATAGGATTATGCTTGGAGAAACTTCACTAGAAAAGAAAAACAGTAGGTCACTAGGGATTTACTTTGTCATAAATTTGCTACCTGTCTGTCTATTCATAGCCAGCCACAAGCTACCCTGAATAATAATTCAAAACCAATTTATATTATTTGTGCTACTGGAGGTCATTCCACTAAATAAAGTTCAAAAATTGAATGAACTGTATTAGTTAGGTATTCAGTTTCTCAAACAACACCTACATTATAAAATAGCCATATTTTACATAGGTCTTAGTGATGATTTAGAGTGGTATGGATGATTCTATTTAAGAGTTTGTGACCTACAATAATGGAGAGAGACGATAGAT
This sequence comes from Antilocapra americana, assembly GCA_007570785.1. Classification (NCBI taxonomy): domain Eukaryota; kingdom Metazoa; phylum Chordata; class Mammalia; order Artiodactyla; family Antilocapridae; genus Antilocapra; species Antilocapra americana. The sequence goes on along the minus strand of ML660679.1, from coordinate 3,207,158 downwards.
CAATATAGATTTGAGGGGAGGCTGTCTGATTTTAAAAAGCCAAAGCACATTGTTTATTCTCAGTGCTTAGAATTCCAAGAATTATCATCTCTAGGAAGTTCTGGGTGAACACATATGTTCTCCAAAAGTTAATTTTTATGTTTGTTATATAGTATCAAAAACTGTTATTTTATGATGAAAAAAGTTGTTGCTTCATCCCTAAGTGTATCTGACTCTTTTGTGACCCCATGAACTGCAGCTCACCAGGCTTCTCTGTCCATGGGATTTCCCAAGCAAGAATACTGACGTGGGTTGCCATTTCCTTCTCCAGGGCATCTTCATGACCCGGGGATTGAAGCCACATCTCCTGCATTGGCAGGTGATTCTTTACCACTGAGCCACCAGGGAAGTCTCATCAAAAATATACTTTTCATTTAAAAACAAGCAAAAAAAAAGAAAGAAAAATAAACAACCAAAAAACATGTAGAAATCTAGGTTCCAAAGTCAGGAGCAAAAGGTTAGTTATTTATTCCATAATGTTAACTGGAATATATAAAACTTCAACACATACAATTTTATAGTTTTCTTTTTTTGCCATTACATTCTACATTGTGAATGTAGTGACTAAGGACATGGACATCGTTTTCACATCTCTCCAGGTTCCAATCTTAGGCATGAATGATACTTTCAGGGTGATCCTGGGCAAGTTGCATGCTAACAATATCTACCTTATAGGATTGCTGGGAGAATTCAAGGCAACAGTGAACATAAAGCACTTAGTACATTGCATTATGCATAAAAAGTAATTGATGGTGGTGGCTGATATTATTATTATTATTTTTTGCCATGCTGCGTGGCATGTGAGATCTTAGTTCCCCAAGCAGGGATCAAACCCATGGCCTAAGCATTGGAAGCATGGGGTCTGAACCACTGGACTGCCAGGAAAGTCCCTGATAATATTTATAATAGCTACTATCCTACACATTTTCCTTACCAATAATCCTGGAAGCACAAACTATTTTGCTGATTATAAAAGGCTCTGACTTCATGCAGTGTCAGCACTCAAATTCCTGTTGCAGTGATGTCAAGAAGTCTGATGCTTTCCTTAAGTGATAGTTCATTTGTGAGGGTCTTTTGTTTATTAGGAGTTCCTTCCTCAGGTTTGTCTACTGAACAATGGCATGAGCTTATGAGCATGTATCAATATCATGGTCATGTGGATCAAGATAATTGTAATAAAATGGAATATATACCATGTGCTGCATACCTATCTTGGGTCAGTTATTTTACAATGTATTTTACCTTCTACCTGATTTTATTCTTGCAGCGCAGAAGGCTTCACTTCCTTCAAGTCTGTTCAATGTCCATTTATCACAAAGGCTGTGTTTGATTCCTAATTAAAAAAAGCAGCTTTATAATTCTCTCTTGCCCCTTTATCTCAACTTATTTTTTTCATGGTGCTCATCATCCTCAGATATGATACAACATATTTGGTGGTGGCCCTTCTTGTCTTCAACTAGACAGGGGCTCCATGACAATAGTTACTATGCTTGTTCAATGCTGTACCACTCCCCGCCCAGTCCTGGAGCAGTGCCTGTCACATGTAGATAGTCAATAGATGTTGAATGAATGAATGAGTCATCCTATGAGGTAAGGTTCTATTAGTCATATTTGGGGAGTGTCAAACTGAAACTCAAGTAAATCATGGAATTTTCCAGAGTATTCTGGGGCTGGTAAATGATATGGCCAACAATTAGACTCAAGTCTAACTCCAAAACAGAGTGTTCTCCATTAATTCTGGCCTAAACTAGCACTCATTCAATGTCCTAAATCAGGATCATTGTACCATCAAAATACCTGTCTTTAAAAATAGACTCTAAGCTCATATAAGTTGAAATTGAAATGATAACAGTGTATGAACAGCGGTGACTCCCAAAGCAAATACAGACATCTACCGAGCATCTATTTTGTATGTAACATCATATTAGATATGAGATTTCTGTATTTCATTCAATATTGAGATTACATACAAGGGAGCATCTCGCTTTCAATGAAGCAAAGTAAGAGCAGACCAGAAGAATATCTCTGAATTTCCCAGTATGATTTATGTGCACAATTTTTTTTTGCCAAACATCACTGCTCTAGAGCACTTTTTTTTAGACAAAATGCAATTTATACCAAGTAAGGCAAACTGATTATTTCTCCCAAGTTATTATTTCCCTAGGTAACTGCTACCACGTACATAAATATCAAATCTTTGCCTCTCCTCTGCTTGTCTGCTTCTGTGTGATTCTTGTGCTTCTATTTTGCTTTGCATAGAATTTTCATGTAGACCACAACAGAGATGCTACAGAACAGTTTACTAATGCCATTTGGTTTCCTGTGACATAGTCCTCCTTTGTTCTAAGAGGTTGAAAATAATTACACAGCATTTCCTCAAGTATTTCTAAAGAGCACTGGTTTTAGGAAATGCTTCACAAAGACTCCACCAAGAATAGGAATGGGGAGCAGGGCAAGTGTTTTGATCTGACTTAAGGCAATGTCATCTGGGGCAACTATTATGTTCTTTTCTTGTAGATATCCATAACTGCTACTGGCTAGAGGTGGGAGAAGGGTTAGCTTTACTCTTAAACTGTAATGTGGGCAAATGACAAAGCAAATTCTCCATTAGACACTTATTAAGAAGCAATCACAAAACATCTAGTCTAACACTGTGGAGTCACAAATCTGTTTTAAAGTGATCCAACATTATTTTGCATAAAATTTTCACCCGAGGCAAATATGATAATATTAGAAGGAAAGAATTCAGTTAATTAGGCTAGTAGGAACCAGGCACTCAAGAAGATTCCAGAATTAGGAATCAAATTACGAACACTATTTCTCACATTAGTAGATTTGTACACCCTGTTCATACAAGGGTAGGGAGTGTCTCTATAATATTTGAGCCAGTACAAACATGGGAAAATCATTAATTACACCAATGAAAACTCTTAATATTTTGCTGTTAATGCTAATTAACCAATCATTCTAACAGCCCCTTCTCACAGCAAATCCTCTGATGGAGTTCTGAGGAAAGAGTCAAAGTGCTTGTATTTCCTTTGGAAATTATCACTGTAAGGGCAACTCATAACCTCTAGAGTTTAGCATAAACTAAGTAATGTAGATGGCCTGTCATATTGTCAATGATGACCTATTTTAAAGAAAATTACAGTAAGTCCCTTACACATGAACGAATTTTGTTCCAAGAGCATGTTCTTTAAGTCCAGCAAAGTTAGCCAAGGTATCTAACACAATTGGCTATATACTGCTCTTTTATTCTTGTTTTCAGACATATTGGGCTTGAAATAAACACACTTTACTACTTTATACATTACTGTGCAGTAAATCACACAAAACACAACCATTTGTAGAAGATGCACACATGTGACAGTGTACTCCAGACGTGATTGGACATGTGAACACTCGTTTACATCTATGAAAGTTTGCAACTTTAAGTTTTGTATATAGGGGACTTACTGTATAGACATCGTAACAGATTGTTGTTCAGTCACTAAGTCATGTCTGACTCTGCGACCCCATGGACTGCAGCATGCCAGGCTCCTCTGTCCTTCACTATCTCCCAGAGTTTGCTCAAATTCATGTTCATTGAGTCAGTGATACAATCTAACCATCTCATCCTTTGCCACCCCATTCTCCTCCTGTCCTTAATCTTTCCCAGAAACAGGGTCTTTTCCAGTGAGTCATGTTTTTGCATTAGGTGGCCAATTATTGGAGCTTCAGCTTCAGCAACAGTCCTTCCAATGAATAATCAGAATTGATTTCCTTTAGGATTAACTACTTTGATCTCCTTACCATCCAAGGGACTCTCAAGAGTCTTCTCCAGCACCACAATTAAAAAAGCATCAATTCTTCCCTACTCAGCACCTTTGTGGTCCAACTTTCACATCCGTACCTGACTACTGGAAAAACCATAGCTTTGACTATTTGAGGAGCAATGCATACTTTATCCAAGGACTTACCAGGTGGTGTGCACTGGTAAAAAATCTGTCTGCCAATGCAGGAGACACAAGAGACACTACACAGTTTTGATCCCTAGGTCAGAAAGAACCCCTTGGAGGAGGAAATACTAACTCACTCCAGTGTTTTTGCCTGGAGGATTCCATGAACAGAGGAGCCTGGCTACAGTCCATGGGGTCACAAAGAGTTAGACACGACTGAGCATGCATGCACCCTTGATCCTTCTTTACGAGTCCCAAAGCATGTGTGTGTGTGTTTAGTCACTCAGTTGTGTCCAACTCTTGGACTCTTGATAATAACCTATAAAAGGTTCTGCAATCTCACCCAGTAAAGAGCTTTGCTCAGCTTTGTCCAACTCTTAAAAACTCTCAAACGTATTTGATTACACAACAACAGTGAAGCTTAACACTATTAATATTTTAAGGCAACAGCTCTCAAAGTATGCCCCCTGAGAAGTAGCATCAGCACCACCTAGAAACTTGTTAGTAATGGAAACTCTTGAGTTCCACTGATCCCAGATGCATGGAATTAGAACCTCTGTGTGTGGAGCCCAGAAATCTGTGTTTTAACAAGTCCTTCAGGTGATCATCATGCATGCTAAAAATATGAGAACCAGCATCCTGAAGAACAAATTTAGGGATCTTACTTTATACATCTGACCTCGAAGAGTATCTTCTTCATTTATCCAGATCAACTTTTCTCTAATGGGAGATCTATTCCATAGCCTATCTGACTTGTAAGTCCTAATTTATTCCTTGTAATCATATTTATGTTCAACAGTCTTACTGGAAGGGGGGTTGGGAGAGGTTAGGCATGTAGGTAGTGGGATTTGTAATTTGCTTCTGGCCCACAGTCCAAGACAATAAGATAGGAAAAGAGGTCACAATCTAATTAACTTTCTAATTAAGTGAACATGGTCACTTTCTAATTACAGTTACAAAGAATAAAATGTAGCCCATAATTAGAAAGTTACTCTGCTCTATTTAAACTTTGCATTGTGTCAGCTATTCCATCATCATATTATTGTTTAACATTTATTCTGAAATGCAGAATCTATTTTCAAAGTGCCTTGGAAGAGGTTTTATTTATCTCTCACACTGAAATTGAAAAATAGATCGGTATTTCACAGGCTGATACAATGAGATGCAGAAAGTTTATGACATTCACACTACATATCATTAATAGAGGTGGGATCTGAGTTCATGGTTCTTTGTGACCACATTGCTTTACCCTCAGTTCAGTGGGTAAAATTACTTCTCTTACTATGTTTTTACTCTAGCTTTTTCCTTTTTTTAATTTTTTTGGGAAAATGCCAAAACTGTATTCAGTATCCATACGTAACCATGGCAATCACCTGGATACATACGCATCTGCCTCAAAGAGCTAAGCTATTAGAATTAGTTCTCCAGAGAGTCTCAGAATACCATGGATCCATCACAGCACTCTGAGTTTCTCATTTTGATCTCACCAGCCATGTGCAAACATGCAGCCAATAATAAATGTCTACTGTAGATATTTTTCTAACACGTTCTACTGTTTCTGCTTCTTAAGAAACCATTTGTACTTTCAACAATATGCAAAGATGCTTTATGAAAGAAAAAAATAATAAAATGAAAATTAGACTGCTTTTTTGTTTTACAACACAGAGTTGAAATTAAACGTGTCATTTTTCACCAAAATATTGTTTCCCATTACTGAAGAGAAGTGATGGGCCTGAGGGCCTCATGCATTACAAATCTCATGTGCTTTAGATAGCTAGTAAATCACTTGCATTTTGCCTATAGTATTTTCTGCCAAGCTCAGCGTTTATTGCTTACAGCTGAGAATACAGCCACCTAAATCATCCATCACGTTTTTATAACCATCTGTAGCTTTCCTTCTTATACACCAAGGAACTGGCACATTTTAAGAATGAGAATGAGTGAGAGGTGCCTTTACACACTCAGAAGGACTATAGAAGCAATAAACAGTACATGAATTTTATAAGGAAGGAAAAATATAATACATTTACTGATATCAAGAGCTAAGAGCTTTTGAAATCACCCATCCACATGCCAGACTTGCAGGTGACTTTCCATATTACCATCTTCCTGGATGCTTAGATTATTTAATGTATGTTACAGTGAGTATATGCTTATAAGTGAACCAAGCATTTTAGATGCAAGCTAGAAGAAGAACTATCACATCAAGAGCTAGGAAAAGTCCCCCTGCCCCTTACAATATACAACTCTTCAGTTTTACTCAGTTCAAAATGCTACTGAGAATTTCTGAGATCATAGAAAGCAACCCTCTCATTTTTACTGGTAAAGACATGAGGGCCTCCTTGATAATTCTGGCTACTATATTCCTATCAATTTTAGCAGAATTGGCTGGGTAGGTAACATGAGCTGAAGGTGATAAACCTGAGTGTGTATTAGTCAGTCAGTCATGTCTGATTCTTTGCGACCCCATGGACTGTGGCCCTCCAGGCTCCTCTGTCCATAGAATTCTCCAGGCAAGAATACTGGAGTGGGTTGCCATTTCCTTCTCCAGTGGATCTTCCTGACCCAGAGATCAAACTGGTGTCTCCAGCATTGCAGGTAGATTCTTTACCATCTGAGCCACCATGGAAGCCTGATGATATATATACTTCCTCTCAAATTCTTCATTAAAGTCTTCCCTGCCATCTCTCTTCCAAATCTGTTGGGACATGGTTATCCACTGTGACTATATGTTAGAACTGCTTTGGACATTTATTAAATTGCAGATGCCTGGGTTCTATCCCTAGAGATTTAGGTTTAATAGAGTTTTATGGTAAAAAACAAATGGCAATTGGACTCATTGCATATGGTGTATCTTTACTTTTTATAGAAACACTGTTCAAAATTGTTTTAAAAGCACAAGTATTTTATCTCAATTTGTAACATGTGTAATAAGAATCAATATGGAAAATCTTTTATGTTGAAGTTATGTTTATACAAGGGGGGATGAAAATCATTGATGCTATCATGACATCAGTTTCTAGATGTTTCTATGCTGTTGTCAGAGGAAATGGCCAATATCACATTCAGAGGTCTTATAGGAGAAGGACTTTGGGTAAACGATAGCGAACTTCATTGCAAAAAAAAAAAAGAAAACCCTCCATTTTAGAAAAGATGGGGTGGAAGAAACAGTTTTAAGAAATCCTTAACTAAAAGAGAAAGAAAAGACTTGGTAGTGGATTGGTCCACGGGGAAGCATGAGAGAGGGGTCAGAGATGAATACCAAAGTCCTAATTTAGGTGACTGTATATCGTCACCTGGGCTTCCCAGGAGGTGCTAATGGTAGAGAATCTACCTGCCAATTCAGGAGACTGAAGAGATGCAGGTTCGATCCCTGGGTTGAGAAGATCCCCTGGAGGATGGTATGGCAACCCACTCCAGTATTTTGCGTGGAGAATTCCATGGACAGAGGAGTCTGGTGGGCTACAGTCCATGGGGTCTCAAAGAGTCAGACACGACCGAAGTGACTTAGCACACATGCACACATAGTGTCACCAACTGAAAAAGAAATAACTGGAAGAGGGGATTTCCCTAATGGTCCAGTGGCTAAGATTCTGTGCTCCCAATACAAGGGGCCTGAGTTTGATCCCACGTGCCAAAACTAAGACCAGGCTTGGCCAAATAAATAAATCTATATTTTTTTTAAAAAAAGAAAGTAAGCACTGGTAGAGGAGGAAGAGTTGAATCTGTGACCCTTGTGGCCTCTCCAGGCCTAGATGGCAATGGAGAGTAGGTGGCTGGACGAGAAGTAGAGTTAAGAGAGCCATCAGCACATAGTTGATAGTCAAAGCCATTCTGGGATGTCATTGTCCAGAGAGGGTTTAAAAAGGGGAGAGGACAGGAGATGAAGCCTTGAGAGCTCCAAGGGGTGAGCAGCAATTGTTTGGTTAGAGTAACAAAAGAACAAAGGACCAGAAACAAAGAACAAAGGCAGCTACTTCATGATAACTTAGAAAAGAATCTTGGGAAGGACAGAGTGACTCACAGGGTCAACTGCAGCAGAGGAGGTGATGTGATTAGGGTGAAAAATATATACAGTCCCTAGGATGGAGACTTTTTCAATTGAATTCTGATGGTTGAATTCAGACAGCTCTGATTGATGATCAAGTGTGATGTCATGCAGGGCTGGAACTAGGCTGAGTCCAACAAGGTGCCTAGGGAAGAAGATTTAGGAAAGCACTCACTCTCAGGGTCCTGCAAGTCTGGAGAGAAGAGCTGGCAGATAAAAGCCCATTCATTGGCCAGATGCCTAGACAATGGCCAAACTCCAGGTTAAGTAATTAGCATTTGGAGATCTGGAAGCACAAAGATTTTAGGGATTAACTCACGGTAGGGAGTGGCTGTTGCCCCAGGACAAAATGTCCAGGATCAAGGTTAGAAGAGGAACAAAAGAGGAACTGACCTAGGGCAACAGATTTCAGATCAAGTCATCTTAGTTTACAGTGTACCATATGAAACTGTCCCTGTTTCAGACCTACAGAGCAGTCATTTCATGTTTCAATGTAATAAATATTTTTTTCTCTGCCAAGGCACATGTGGTCTCTGGATCTGAACAGAGTTCAAATGGGAGAATCAGGGTTCTGAGGTACTAGCTGTGAATGTGAATGCTTGATAAACAAGCAACTCTTATCATGGGCATAACACTTTATGGCATATTGTGTGCCCTTTCAATCCACAGGGCCCTAGTAGCATCTTTTTTTTGTTAATTAATTAATTTATTTTTATTAGTTTTGCCATACAATGACATGATATCACCATGGGTTTACATATGCTCCCCCTCCAGAACGACCCTCCCTCCTCCCTCCCTCCTCCCTCCCCCCCGGGAAATCTCGATGCACCAGCCCCGAGCATCAATCCTGGGCTGGAGATTGATTACACATATGATAATTAACATGTTTCAATGCCATTCTCCCATATCATCCCACCCTTGCCCTCATCCACAGAGTCCACGAGTCTGCTCTATACATCTGCATTCCTTTTGCTGTCTCGCATGCTGGGTTCTCGTTACCATCTTTCTAAATTCCATATATATGCATTAGTATACTGTATTGTTGTTTTTCCTTCTGGCTTACTTCACTCTGGATAATGGGCTCCAGTTCCATCCACCTGAGTAGAACTGATTCAAATGAATTGATAGACAGAAGATGCAGGAGGCATAAGATGTTGTTCTCCATACGTAAAAGTTAGATTTTACTTGAAAGGGAGCAATTGTCTTTAGCTTTCCATTGATAACACTGCATTTTAACAGTGGCTTGAATAAAATATGAGAGCTAGCTAGCTAGATAAATAGATAGGTGGATTGTTAAATATAAATCAGGATATAGATGTAGAGATTTGGTTCACTTTATTCTTATTCTGCATTTCTTTTCTTGTTTTCAGTAGGTTTTAAACCTTTGAGGGACTTTTTCCCTTACACCATTTGAAATCTGAAAGGTAGCTTAAATTTAGACATACTTATTTTATTAACTTATCAGTGAAGTCATGTTATGCAATTTTCAGGCAGAATTATTTCAAGTGAAGCTGAGAGGGGCCGCAGATTCAAGTATTTAACTCATTTTCTCTTTGCATACTAATATCTTATTTCAGAGATAGGTGTCTAATTTCCAGCTGTGGTTTCCAAGTCTTTTTTCAATGATTTAGATGTTTTCATTGGGCCAGGCAAGCAATTTATATTAGTTCAAGTGGGGCTACTGGGATACATTGGTAAATGCTGCTAAAAGAAGAATTATATAGGACAATAAATATAATGCAATATGTCTATGGATTTTTAGGTGCTTATGTCTATGATTGGAGCTTCCCAGGTGGCTCAGTGGTAAAGAATCCACCTGCCAAAGTAGGATCTGCAGGAGATGCAGCTTCAGTCACTGGTTTGGGAAGATCCCCTGGAGGAGGGCATGGTAACCCACTCCAGTATTCTTGCCTGGGAAATCTCATGGATAGAGGAGCCTGGTGGGCTACAGTCCATGAGGTAGCAAAAGAGTTGGACACAACTGAGAGACTGAGAACACATGCATGTCTCTGATTACATAATTAACAAATTCTCCATCTTGATTAGACTACAAGGTACCTAGGGCTATTATAGTAGCAATTTCCAATCTTTTAGGGGCTGTGGAAAAACAGAGAGGAATACGGGACTTATACTGATTCCCTGGATACTTGAATTCACCTATGGATCTGCAATTCCTACTTGTAATTCAGAATTCCTAGAAGATCTAAAACTGAAAGCTGCTTTTCAGTAATATAACTCATTTGGTGGCAGAAATGTCTTTGAAACTGCTTAAGGCTATTTATGATCTTTTTAAAAGTCATACTTAGTGTGAATATTCATATGTTTTGCTGCAGAAATAGTGTTCTGATTATGGGGTTCTGCCCCTGAGTTCTCTTAGGATGGAATGTCATACATGATATAGATACAACCTATTATTTTACTGCATTCTAATAATTTTGACTTCTGAACCACAGCTTGTCCAAGACCCTCAGGAGAAGCTGATCGACTTCAACACAGCCCCCTTTCCTCTGTGATGTACTTTTAGGAAGTTTGAAGAGTTACCAGCACATCAATGACTCTGAGCTTGACCTCAAGACTAAAGAGAAAGAATTCAAGAGAGTAGCTTAAGTGTGCTGACCAGTATTTTCTAAAATCAAACCTAGGGGACTTGAACATATATATAACAATATAGTTGTTTTTATTTTTCTAGCTTTATTGATGTATTTTTGACATATAACAATGTGTAAGTTTAAGGTAGACAAATGATTTGATACATGAATATATTGTAAAATGATCACCAATATAATGGTAGTTAATACCTGTATCCCCTCACATAATTACTACTTTTGTGGTGATAACTTTTAAGATAACTAAATAGAAGATAACTCTCTCAAGAGCTTTCAGGTGCATTTAAAGATATAAGAATTCATCAACAAATCCCTCTCCTATCCCATGTTATATGAGCATACATGGTAAGTGCTGTACTTGTATGTGTACACATACACTGACATACTATCTATACTTGGTGGCAGTGGATTCCAGTGGATGCTTACTGTTTGTCTCTAAAAGTTAATGGGTAATCTCCTCCTGTACTGACATGAAAGGACATCTTTCTCAGAGAGAGAAATTTTCTAGCTGGAAATTCCTATACTAATGTCTTCATGATTCAATGGTTTGGATGCCAGTCCCCAAATTCTTCTATTTCTCCACTGTGCATGATGATGGATCTATTTACACTGTGTTTCAGAAACAGCCGTGGGTTCCCTACAGTCTATGAAGACTGAAGACATACTTTTTATAAAAGAGGTATACAACCCCCTACACCAAAGAAATAGGTGCTATAAACAAACAACATCTATTTTTATCATCTCTTATCTCTTATCATCTCTTAAGAGATTGATATCTCTTATCAATGTATGATGTTGGATTGCCTGATTACTATGTGCCAGGCATTGTGCTAATGTTTTATACATGGCATTACTTTAATCATTACTATAATACCAAGAATGTATAGTTCTATTAGAGAAGTTAGAAAATTGATCTAATGGTAGAGAAATAAGTTGCTGGCTCAAGTCACAGTAAGAACAGAAATTTGGGAGGCAAGTGAAGCCACTGCATTTCAGAATCTGATCAGCCCACAATCTTGCCCTGGGGTGGCTTGCCAATTCTAATGACCACATAGAACATCATTCTTCCAAAATATTTTTTTTACTTTGAGCTGAATCAAGAGTGAATTAAAATTAAAAATATATATCATATGAAACATTTATTCCTAAAGTAGCTCCTACCTCATCAACATCTTTCCTACTTCATCTTAGAAAGCCCCTGTCTCCATGAGGTCAATTCATTCTGGTCTCTTCACTCCATCTTCTCACCTCTCAGCACTTAGATATGAGTATGTGTTACTGGAAGACAGTAGACAGTAAAAGCCACAAGAAAGTCTTTGATAATGTCACATTCTTTTCCCTATTGCAAGCTGCTCAAGCCAGTGAAAAAGCCTGAACAGGGAGTGAATAGAGTCTTTCTCCTGGAAATAAGTGGATGATGGCTGTCACTAAACTATAGAAACATTTCAGGGGCAATTTATGTGAAGGCAGAAAGTCATTTTTTATACCTCAGAAATTTGGTAGGAGAATGAGAGAAGACTCAGGAAAAAAAGTCCTAAGTTAGATATAGTGAGATTCCTTTCCATCATTTATATGATACAAATAAAAAGAAAATAAGTTATTCATTTTTAATTAGTTAAAACAAATGAATTAAAAATAATCTTGCCATGTAACAGTTCCAACACTTTTCTGATTAACTATCGATTTCTCACCAATTAAATACCAAAAAATACAGCACCTCTGAGTGAAATTACACAATAGAAAATGACATATAACCAGGCACTCTGGAGCTGAACAGGACTGCCAGAAGTTCAGAAATTAAAGGCTTTATATTAATTTTGCATGGTTCGTTTTACTAAGAATAGACTTTTGAGGAACGATGGTTTAATGTGGGTCAGCATTTGATGACTGGTTATAATCAAGTCACTCCCAACATATTTATTCAATCACTAAATGTTATGTTATTGCCTTAATATTTATTTTTAATTGTCCTGGCTTTTCAAATTTAGGTGTTACCCAGAAAAGCAAAAAAATACACAAGCTAACTTACTTGTGGTTACAATTGGGGTTAGTGTTTTGGGGGGTGTTTTTTGTTTGTTTAGACTTTTGATAGCCATAATAGAATTGGCAGGGCACATCTTATATTGGGTTGGCCAAAAAGTTTGTTTGGGTTTTTCCATATAACATCTAATGGGAAAACCTGAACAAACTTTTTGGCCAACCCAACACGTGTCCTCCTTACAGTCTTCAAATATGGTATGTGCCATCACTTGTCTCTGAATGTGCCTGGAGCTGTTCTCATTCTAGAATGTGGCTTACCAAGATCTCTTCGACAGTGCAGAGCAGCCTCTTTCCAATTTCTCTTGGCAAAAAACTATGTGCCTTAGAAGGTCCAGCTCAAAACTCACCCGGTTCTCACACTCAGATGCATGATTATCTCATTTTCTGGAAAAGACTGTCTTATGTGATTTCTTAATTCTGTACCATAATTATTCCCAACTTGTGTCACTATTGTTATTGCTTGAACCTTTCTTTAAATTTCTGCAGAGGATTGTCTTGCTTATTTCTGTTTCCTCCCAAGAGTTTTCTTGCTCTCAAGGAGCTTATTAAATAGTTGCTAAACTGAATGGGAAAATGGCCACTTTCTGAAAATTAAAGCTAATAAGCATTAAGCTGAAACAGACATGGTTATCCATTTGTTGAAATAACTCACTATAAAAATGGTCTACATAAAAAGCAGCTGATGACTAGGCACATGAAAAGATGCTCTACATTGCTAATTATTAGAGAAATGCAAAGCAAAAGTACAATTAGGTACCAACTCACACCAGTCAGAAGGGCCATCATTAAACAGTCGACAAATAATAAATGCTGCAGAGAGTGTGAGAAAAAGGAATCCTCCTACATTGTTTGTGCAAATATAAATTGGTACAGGCACTATGGGGAATAGTATGGAGGTTCCTTAAAAAAATAAAAATAGAGCTATCATATCATCCAGCAATCCCACTCCTGGGCCTATATCTGGAGAAAACCATACTTTGAAAACATATACGCACCCCAATGTTCAGGGAAGCACTATTTACAGTAGCCAAGAAATGGAAGCAACCTAAATGTCTATGAACATATGAATGGGTAAAGATGTGATATATAAATGAAATGGAATATTATTCAGCCATAAAAAGAAGGAAATAATGCCATTTGCCTGAATATTCATTGGAAGGACTGATGCTGAAGCTGAAGCTCTAATATTTTGGCCACCTGATGTGAAGAACTGACTCATTGGAAAAGACCCTGATGCTGGGAAAGGCTAAAGGCAGGAGGAGAAGGGGACAACAGAGGATGAGGTGGTTGGATGGCATCACTGACTCGATGGACATGAGTTTGAGCAAGCTCCAGGAATTGGTGATGGACAGGGAAGTCTGGTGTGTTGCAGTCCATGAGGTCACAAAGAGTCGGACACGACTGAGTGACTGAACTGACTGATTGAATGCCATTTGCAGCAACATGGATGGACCTACTAAGCACTTAGTGCTGACCCACTAAGTGAAGCAAGTCAGACAGAGGAAGACACATACCATACGATATCACTTACATATGGAAGCTAAAAATATGACGCAAATGAACCTATCTATGAAACAGAAACAGAATCACAGACCTAGAGAACAGACTCATGGTTGCCGAATGTGAAGGGGCTTGGAAGAAGGATGGAGTGGGAGTCTGGGATTAGTAGATGAAAACTGTTATATATAACAAATTACTTTGCTGTATTCCAGAAACGGACACAACAATGGAAATCAACTATACTTCACTAAAACAGATTTTTTTTATAAAAGGTGGCAGATGAATTGAAGGTGCTCCCCAGATATTTGTACTGAATTCTCTAGTTTGTCTCCTAAAAATAGAAGAGACTAAGTATCATGAATGCAAAGGAAGCTCTAACCTAAATCTTTCTAACAGACTTTGTTGTCTCAAGACAAGGGTGGTGGCCTGAGAAGGGACAAAAACCACCTGAAAGGTAAGAACTGGCAGTGTCAGCTGCCAGACTTTCAGATATAAAATCCCTCAGGATTGGGAGGAACATAGTGTCTGAGCAACCTGAGTTTAAAAGAAGGCCCCTTAACATTCCTTCCTCTTCTTTCTAATTACTTGTGTCAAGAAGCCTTCAGATCTGCAATTTAGTCTCTTCAATGGACTTATTCATTAACAGGGAGAGTGCCCTGTTCAAATGATTGATGCCAGTTATCTTACCAGATTCATCTCCCATTGCATTTGATGAATCAGCATTCTGGTTTATAAATCAGTTTCTGGCAACCTGGCTTGGCATTCATCACTTCTCCACAGCTTGGTCACCCCTAACTGAGTGGTTCATTTACATTTTCATTGCTGTACATCTGAGGAGTGGTCCCTGGGCTTTTGGGAAATTTTTCAAGAGCAGCCTCTGTGTGAATTTGAATTGAAGCAAACAGCTCACGCTAAAATATTCGAAGAGCTTAACAGTGTTTTAAGAATACCTTGTAATTATGATTATTGTCATCCATAATATTCATTAGGCAGTCTATACATATTTGTTGAATTAAACAGAACCTGGTGCTAGCAATAAGCAAGATCCAAGAAAGGCTTCTTATTTTTATTATTATTTAATTTTTCCTTTACCAGAGTTGTGGAGATGAGGATGGGAAGAGGGAAAATGAAACAGCTCATGGGACTTCCCTGGCGATCCAGTGGCTAAGACTCTGTATTCCCAGTACAGGGGGCCTGGGTTCAGTCCTTGGTCAGGGAACTAGATTCCCACATGCCACAACTAAGAGTCCTCATGCTGCAACTAAGACCTGATACAGCCATATAAATAAATAAAAATTAAAAATAAAGAAATGTCTCACAAGCAAATCAGTCAGAACTGAAAAGGACCCAAAGCTCCCATGAGTAGATGCATGTCAGAGCATAACCTGTGTGCAGATCAAGGCTTAACTGAGCAGAACTGTGCACAGACAATGGAGGTGAGCTTGGAGGGGTCCAGATAACAGAGAAGGCAAGAAATTTGAGGGACTGATTTGAAGAGGGAACTTCAGAGGGAGTCATAAATACCTAAAGAAGGATTCTTAAGACCATTTCAGTATGATGCATTGATTAAAATCCTCCTTAGTTGGATATTTGTGAAATTTATTATGGGGCAGAAAACTAAAAAAGTTAGGAAAAACTCTCCATAGAATCTATTGTTTAGAAATCTGAAACTGAATCTAGCTTTTTGTTTTTACAGGTGCATCAATAGGCCTTTTAGGGGCAGTACTGTATTTTCTATATATTTACTATATTTTCCCTGTAGTTCAGATGGGAAAGAATCTGCCTGCAATGCTGGAGATGTGGATTCTATCCCGGGGTTGGCAAGATCCCCTGGAGAAGGAAATGGCAACCCACTCCAATATTCTTGCCTGGGAAATCTCATGAACAGAGGAGCCTGGAGGGCTACAGTCAATGGGGTTGCAAAGAGCCAGACACTACTGAGTGAGTAACACAATACAACACAACTACATAATCAAGTGATATTTAGGGCTAGTTGCTCAGGGTTGACCAAAGGTACCTAGCCACAAGTTAGATAAAATGCTAAGCTAATTATGTATTTTCACCATGACTGACTTATCCCATAGACTTAGGTAGACAGTGGCATGATATGTGAGGCAGGAGACCTGAAGGTCTTGAAAACACAACCAGAGCTATATAGAAATCTGGGTCAAGATGATTTTATTTTATTTTATATTTTTAAATTTACTTTGTTGAGTTGGTTTTGCCAAACATTGACATGAAACCGCCATGGGTTTACATATGCTCCCCCTCCAGAACCCCTCTCCCTCCTCCTTCCCAATTCCCTCCCCCTGGGTCACCTCGGTGCACCAGCCCCGAGCATCAACCCTGGGCTGGCGATTGATTTCACATATTATAATTAACATGTCTCAATGCCATTCTCCCATATCTTCCCACCCTTGCCCTCTTCCACAGAGTCCACGAGTCTGTTCTATACATCTGCGTTTCTTTTGCTGGCTCGCATGAAGGGTTCTCGTTACCATCTTTCTAAATTCCATATATATGCATTAGTATACTGTATTGTTGTTTTTCCTTCTGGCTTACTTCACTCTGGATAATAGGCTGCAGTTCTGTCCACCTGAGTAGAACTGATTCAAATGAATTTTTTTTAATGCTGAGTAATATTCCATTGTGTATATGTACCACAGCTTCCATGTCCTGGCTATTGTAAACAATGCGGCGATGAAGATGATTTTAAAGTTAGAAGTGCTGAGAAATACCTATGTGAAAGATCATCTAGATTTTTTAAGGCAATCTCCTCAGTGTCCCCAAAGAGACCAATAAAAACTACAACTTTGGTGGCACATTTTCTTACTGACTTAAAGCAAGGTAGCATAGTGATGTGGGCAGATATTAGGACTCAGATGTCAAATTCCTAATTTCATCATAGAGAAAAGAAAAAGAAGGGGGAAGTTCTACTCTACATGTAAAGATCTGGGAGAATACCCATGAAGGGCTACCGAGGAGGGCACAGTAGACTGAGTTTGGAAGGTGGGAAGTTCCACTTATTATGGGAAAGATGAATAGTCAAGTATTATTGAGTAATCTTAGACTTCATTGAATGAAAGAACATAGGCAATATTTGCACTGTCTGAAAAGCTGCTCAAGTCTGAAGAAGAGAATGGTGTGCAGAGCCAACTGAAAACTCTATAGGGATGAAGCTGTGCCCTAGCTGCTTGCAGCCACAGGACCCCAAATCAGCATGGCCCCTGTGAGCAGTGATGATGTAAATGCCCCCTGGAATTCAGTCCAGTTCATTCACTCAATCCTGTCAGACTCTTTGCAATCCCATGGACTGTATCACGTCAGGCGTCCTTGTCCATTACCAACTCTCGGAGGTTACTCTAACTCATGTCCATTGAGTTGGTGATGCCATCCAACCATCTCATTCTCTGTCATCCCCTTCTCCTCCTGCCCTCAATCTTTCCCAGCATCAGGGTCTTTAAAAATGAGTCAGTTCTTCACAATAGGTGGCCAAAGTATTGGAGTTTCAGCTTCAGCATCAGTCCTTCCAATGAATATTCAGGGTAGATTTCCTTTAGGATGGACTGGTTGGATTTACTTGCAGTCCAAGGGACTCTCAAGAATCTTCTCCAATATCACAGTTCAAAAGCATAAATTCTTTGTTGCTCAGCTTTCTTTATGGTCCAACTCTCCTATCCATACATGACTACTGGAAAACCCATAGATTTGACAAGAAGGACCTTTGTTGGCAAAGTAATGTCTCTGCCTTTTAATATGCTGTCTATGTTGGTCATAACTTTTCTTCCAAGGAGTAAGCATCTTTTAATTTCATGGCTGCAATCACCATCTGCAGTGATTTTGGAGCTCCCCAAAATAAAGTCTCTCACTGTTTCCATTGCTTCCTCATCTATTTGCCATGAAGTGATGGGACTGGATGCCATGATCTTTGTTTTCTGAATGTTGAGTTTTTTTTTTTAATTTTCTTTACTTTACTGTGTTGGTTTTGCCATACATTGACATGAATCTGCCACTGGTATACATATGCTCCCCCTCCAGAAGCCCCCTCCCTCCTCCCTCCCGATTCCTTCCCCCTGGGTCATCCCAGTGCAACAGCCCCAAGCATCAAACCTGGGCTGGCGATTGATTTCACATATGATAATTAACATGTTTCAATGCCATTCTCCCATATCATCCCACCTTTGCCCTCTTCCACAGCATCCACGAGACTGTTCTATACATCTGCGTTTCTTTTGCTGTCTTGCATGCAGGGTTCTCGTTACCATCTTTCTAAATTCCATATATATGCATTAGTATACTGTATTGTTGTTTTTCCTTCTGGCTTACTTCACTCTGGATAATAGGCTCCAGTTCCGTCCACCTGAGTAGAATTGATTCAAATGATTTTTTTTTACTGCTGAGTAATATTCCATTGTGTATATGTACCACAGCTTTCTTATCCATTGATCAGTTGATGGGCATCTAGGTTGCTTCCATGTCCTGGCTCTTGTAAACAATGCGGCGATGAACAGTGGGGTACACGTGAACCCTCTTACACTGTTGGTGGGAATGCAAACCAGTACAGCCACTATGGAGAACAGTGTGGAGATTCCTTAAAAATCTGAATATAGAACTGCCATATGACCCAGCAATCCCACTGCTGGGCATACACACTGAGGAAACCAGAATTGAATGTTGAGTTTTAAGGCAACTTTTTCATTCTCCTCTTTCACTTTCATCAAGAGGCTCTTTAGTTCTTCACTTTCTGCCATAAGGATGGTGTCATCTGCATATCTGAGGTTATTGATATTTCTCCCAGCAAACTTGATGCCAGCTTGTGCTTCATCCAGCCCAGAACTTTGCATGATGTACTCTGCATATAAGTAAAATAAGCAGGGTGAGAACATACAGCTTTAACGTACTTCTTTTCTGATTGGGAACCAGTCTGTTGTTCCATGTCCAGTTCTAACCATTGCTTCTTGACCTGCATACAGATTTCTCAGGAGGCAGGTCAGGTGATCTGATATTCTCACCTCTTTAAGAATTTTCCACAGTTTCTTGTGATCCACACAGTTAAAGGCTTTGGCATAGTCAATAAATCAGAAGTAGGTGTTTTTCTGGATCTCTTGCTTTCTCAATTACCCAACAGATAGATGCTGGCAATTTGATCTTGGTTTCCTCTGCCTTTTCTAAATCCATTTTGAACATCTGAAAGTTCATGGTTCATGTACCATTGCAGCCTGGCTTGGAGAATTTTGAGGATTACTTTGCGTGTGTGTGAGATGAGTGCAACTGTGCAGCAGTTTGAACATTCTTTGGCATTGCCTTTCTTTGGGATTGGAATGAGAACTAACCTTTTCCAGTCCTGTGGCCACTGCTGAGTTTTCCAAATTTGCTGGCATATTGAGTGCGGCACTTTCACAGCATCATCATTTAGGATTCAAAATAGCTCAACTGGAAATCCATCACCTCCACTAGCTTTGTTCATAGTGATGCTTCATAAGGCCCATTTGACTTCACATTCCAGATGTCTGGCTCTATCTAGGTGAGTGATCACACCATTGTGGTTATCTGGGTCAGTAAGATCTTTTCTGTATAGTTCTTCTGTGTATTCTTGCCATCTCTTCTCAATATCTTCTGCTTCTGTTAGGTACATACCATTTCTGTCCTTTATTGTGCCCATCTCTGCATGAAACGTTCCCTTTGTATCTCTAATTTTCTTGAAGAGCTCTCTAGTCTTCCCCATTCTATTGTTTTCCTCTATTTCTTTGCATTGATCACTGAGGAAGGCTTTCTTATCTCTCTTTGCTATCCTTTGGAATTCTGTATTCAAATAGGTATATCTTTCCTTTTCTCCTTTGCCTTTAGCTTCTCTTCTTTTCTCAGCTATTTGTAAGGCCTCCTAAGACAACCATTTTCCCTTTTTGCATTTGTTTGTCTTGGGGATCATCTTGATCCTTGCCTCCTATACAATTTCATGAACCTCTGCCCATAGTTCTTCAGGCACTCTGTCTATCAGATCTAATCCCTTGAATCTATTTGTCAGTTTCACTGTATAATTGTAAGGGATTTGATTTAGGCCATACCTGAATGGTCTAGTGGTTTTCCCTAGACTTCCATTAAAGTCTGAATATGGCAATAACGAGTTCATGATCTGAGCCACAGTCAGCTCCTGGTCTTGTTTCTGATGAATATATAGAGCTTCTCCATCTTTGGCTCCAAAGAATATAATCAATATGATTTTAATATTGACCATCTGGTGATATCCATGTGTACATTGACTTTTAAGATGGTGGAATAGAAGGACATGCCTGTGAGAACTCCAAAACTACAACTTGCTGCTGAACATCCTTTGACAGGAGAATGTTGGATACCACCAAAAAAAGATACCCCATGTCCAGGAGCAAAGGAGAAGCCCCTGCAAGATGGAAGGAGGGGCAAAATTGTGTTTAGAATCATATGCTCAGAGGGTTCAAACAAACCTTGTATGCACCAGGACCCAGAGATGCTCCAGAGACTGCGCCAGAATTGTGTTTGAGTGTCTCCTGCAAAGGTACAGATCAGCAGCAGCATGCCACAGGGGCAGGGGCTCTGCATGCAGAAGACCTGTGTGTGGCATAAGCTCTCTTGGAGAAGGTCGCCATTAATTACACCATAGTGCCACCAAAACTTACACAGGACTGGGGAAACAGACTCCTGGAGGGCACAAACAGAACTTTGTGTGTGCCAGGACCCAGGAGAAAGGAGTGGTGACCCCCAAGAGACGGACCCAGACTTGCCCATGAGTGTCCAGGAGTCTCCTGTGGAGGCATGGGTTGATGGTTGTCTGCTGTAGGGTTGTGGGCACTGAGTGCAGCCGTGAGTGCATTGGATCTTTTGAAGGAGGTCACCATTATCTTCATTACCTCCTCCATAGTTTGGCCTCAGGTCAAACAACAGGGAGGGAACACAGAAAATTGGATTCAAGATTTACTGAGAATGGCCCCACCCATCAGAACAAGACCCAGTTTCCTCCTCAGCCAATCTCTCCCATCTGGAAGCTTCCATAAGCCTCTTATCCTTATCTATCAGAGGGCAGACAGAATGAAAACCACAATCACAGAAAACTAACCAAACTTATCACATGGACCACAGCCTTGTCTAACTCAATGAAACTATGGGCCCTCTGGAAGGTTACTATATTCTTGTCCTTCCCTTCACAGTTGTCACCCACCCCAGACCACCTTGTGAACTCCAGCAAGGGAGCGGATGATCCACACCAGCTTACTTGTGGTGATCTTGTAGTGGTTTGCCAAAAATGTTTGGCCAACAGCTTATGTAAAAACCCAAACAAACTTTTTTTGGCCAACCCAATACCTTGAGTCTCTTCATAAAGTAATCACATCTTATTCCTTGGAGAGGCCTTGGTGGGGTCCTGATTAAACCCAAATGAGATTTGGCACACTTGGATGGGAGACCGCCTGGGAATACCGGGTGCTGTAGACTTGTCTACGGCCATACCACCCTGAACGCGCCCGATCTCGTCTGATCTCGGAAGCTAAGCAGGGTCGGGCCTGGTTAGTACTTGGATGGGAGATTTGGCACAAATAGTTGGCACATGTGCAAGGTCCGAGAACTGATAGACCAAATTTTGAAATAAATGGTCATGCCTAACCGGGAAGCATCTCCAAAGGCCCTTGAGAAAAATCCAAAGGAAGAGTTCCACAAGGCCAGGAACAGGAAATACTCTTGAATGTACAAATAAATACCATGCCCTTGGGCAAAGGCTTACGTAGGTAGATGGTAAGTAGAATGGAAGAATTTTACTCACATGAATTTTTCCCATTTTGAAAAGTATGAGGATTCTCATTGCAAGAAGAAGAGTTGAGAAGAGAAACTATACTCCCAATGGACTATCCTCAGCCAGGGGGGCTAAGAATAGGTACACCAATGCCAAATAGGAAGGTGTTTGTGGGGGGTGGGGTGGGGAAGGCAATGGAACAGTTTCACTCTTATTAGGAGAGACAAAGAAAGCCATAGAGGAATTGGGGTGAAGTTTTCTAGATAATTTGCTGAGTAAACACTCCCCACCCCAATTCTGTCATGATGAGGAAATTCATTTTAACAATTTGAAGATTTCCCCAATGTCTTTCCTTTGGACTAAGAATAAAATGCAAACACCTTGTCCTGGCTGGTAAGGTCTCATCTGATCTGGCCTCTGGCTGTCTCTCCAACCTGATCCAATGCTCTTGGCCCACTTCACTTCTGTCCAGTCCAGTAAGCCTCAGGTTGCTCCATTTTGCCAAGCTGCTTCAGGTCTCAGGAGTCTTAGGCCCTTTTGTTCCCTTGCCTGGAATGTTTGTCTCTAAGACCTTTAGATCGCTGAGTTGGTTTCAATTGTCAGGTCTCAACTCTCAGGTCACACATCTCAGAAAGATCTTCTCTTATCTCCCTATACTGAAGTATCCGTTTCTCCTGACACTTCCTGTTCAATATACAGCATTCTTCTCTTCAGAGTACTTATCAATACCCAAGAAAAAATGGTTCATTATACAGAGTACAGAGTACTGTCTACTCCATGAAATACAAACTGCTAGGGGAACTGTTTTTTTCTTGGTCATCAGGCATTCTAGCACCTAGACAAATTCCTGCATTATACTACATCTCAGAAAATACAGATTGTATAACTGGGACTAACTTCAAGTTTCTAGTATCAGAGATAGGCCTCAAGGCAGGCTAGCAATATTCAGCTACATTTTAAAAGTTTAATATAAATCAAAACATGAGTGAGAATTACATAATACAGCAACAAAGACCAAATTGTACTTCCTCTTAAAAATAAAAGATTTTCTAGCAGCTTACTCTAGTTTTTCTTGCAGTTATCCTCATGAGGATGACAAAAGCAAGTTTTCATGTTCTTATTTCAAGGACAGGTAAACTGGAGGTGCATGACAAGTCAGTGGTATAGTCCAGACTAGAGCAGAACTTTCTTGACACTGGTCCAGGCTCAGTTTGGTCCAACTTCTATCAAACTTTATTGCTTCTATGAAATACATGGCTAAAGTATCCCCCCAAAAATAATATTAAATACAAACAAAAGCATAAATACAAACAAAAGTTGCTTTTGCCTTTTATATAAAGTCTGTATCACCAACATCCTATGTGCCAGTATTTGAAATCCCTGAGCTGAGAGGGTCTACACATATGTCGAAAGGGCTATTTCTTTGGGGATAAAATAATAAAATATACTCTTGCTCTATTAGAGAAAAAAATGCTTCAACTCACAGATGTGTTGACTTGATTTTAGTTTTCCACATAGCATCTAGGAAGTTTTAGCCATAGAAGATTAGGAAGGAACCAGGAGTATATATTAGTTCCAATGAAAAGGTATGACCAAAAATAATTAAACTGGAGATAACCCAAAGTGGAGGAAAATACTCTACACAGTTAATATAGATTATGAGGCTGAGTCAACAATTTTCATTTACATGCATGATAATAGGTGTTCATTCTCCTACAACCTAACTGGTACATTCTTCTGCAAGAGTCTTGGTTACTGTTCAGTTCAGTTCAGTTCAGCTGTTCAGTTGTGTCAGACTCTTTGCGACCCCATGTACTGCAGTACACCAGGCTTTGCTGTTAATCACCAACTCCAGGAGCTTGCTCAAACTCATGTCCTTCAAGTCGGTGATGCCATCCAACCATCTCATCCTCTGTTGTCCCCTCTCCTCCTGCCTTCAATTTTGCCCAGCATCAAGGTCTTTTCCAATGAGTCAGTTCTTTGCACACTCCAAAGTATTGGAGTTTCAGCTTCAGCATAAGTCTTTCCAATGAACATTCAGGACTGATTTCCTTTAGAATTGACTGGTTTGGCCTCATTACAGTCCAAGGGACTCTCATGAGTCTTCTCCAACACTACAGTTTAAAAGCATCGATTCTTTGGCACTCAGCTTTCTTTATAGTCCAATTCTCACATCCATTCACGACTACTGGAAAAACTATAGCTTTGACTAGATGGACCTTTGTTGGCAAAGTAATGTCTCTGCTTTTTAATATGCTCTCTAGGTTGGTCATAGCTTTTCTTCTTTTTCATAGCTTTTCTTTTCTTTACTGTTAGTTGCCATCATTTGAAAATTTATGATAAATTTAACATTTTTCAGTGAAATATACTTCTGCTCACTCATAAAGAGTTGAATTCTATTGAAGGATTATGTCTATTGGGCAGAAATATGCATCTACTTTTCTTTATAACAGATTATTTTAAATAAAATATGTAATGATTGAACAGAATGGGTCATATTTATGAAATAAAACTTCAAAATACATAAATTTGGCAATAATTTTTCTAAAACATTTTATTTGCATATTAAACTATAAACAGAAAGAAAAAGCATGGGAGAAGTAGCTAAAAATGGCTTCAGATCATAAGGTTTTCACTTTTGTGCATAGGTTAAAAAACCTAACTATGTCAACCAAAGATAGCACAGATTGAGATAGAAAATTAAAACTGAAAAGACTGATTTATATTTTCCTTCAAGTTACATAACTTTCCTCAGTGATAGAATTTACATCTCTGGCTAACCCTTTCACATTCAAAAGGACACATAAGTAGTATATGTAGTCTAGGTACACCATCTACATGAGTAAGTTGTACTTAGATCACTTGTAGGTATCTAGATATATGGTTTTGATAACATTGGTGATGTTTTAAAATGAGACTTTTCCCATATTTTATACAGCCTAAAATGACAATGTGGGGTTTTTTTCCTCTTTTTTCCCCCCACACAGCTCCGTTTAAGGTTAAGGAACCAGAATTACAGTGAGGTTAAGTCACCTGCATGAGGCCACTCATCCTGCTAACAATAAAGGCAGAACTAGAACCCTGGGTTTGCAATGCTAACCCTGGCACTCAGTATAACTGCATCACTGTATGGTGACCATCTCTCTGAAGATAATTTAGTGGGCTATATGGATAGATTCCTTCAAAGGCTACCTACTGCAATATTCTGGTCTGGAGAATTCCACAGACTCTATAGTCCATGGGGTCACAAAGAATTGGACATGACTGAGCGACTTTCAGTGGACTATAATAGCCCTTATTAAAGCAAATGTTTTTGCAGGCATATTTCAAACTTGATTTCATGGAATTGTCATCATTCTTCTGCTCAAGCTCACATTTCTACATTATCCTTATCTACTCAAAGTGTTACAGAGATTTCCACATTGGAATCAAATGAACTTAGTAGGTGCTCTCTTAGAAAAGGGTGTGAAAAATGTTCTAAGTAACAGCTAAGATTCTAAAATCAAGACTCAGTCTTCTTTTGATGTTTAATTTCACACAACTGAAATTTTCTTTTGTCACACAGAACATTTTAATATGAGATAAAAGGCAAAATGAAAGAGCATTGGAAAATGAGCAGAGATACAATCTTACATGCAGCTTTTGTTCTTTTTCCTGCCTGCAGGACTCACTATATATATATATATATATATATATATATATATATATATA
>ML660679.1:3153974-3181417 GCA_007570785.1 Antilocapra americana | reverse complement strand
ATATATATATATATATATATATATATATATATATATATATATATATACACACACACACACACACATATATATGTATACAAAGTATATATACACATATGGAGACAGAAGTTGGAGGATGGTTAATTTTAGTTTCATTGATGGATATACAATGCAGATATTACATTGTACACAGTAGAGGGAGGGACAAATATTATAGAAGTAAAGCATCTCCTAGAAAACTCACATCGATAATGTTTCTTTGCATTACTTATTTCCTTGAGATGACCCTACCAAATTACACAGTTTTAAAGCCATTAGAACAATATCTTTCATTTGCTAAAACTTGACCTTTATTTCTTAACCTAGAGACGTCATTAGAGACATAACTTCCTATCCCATTACAATTTTCTTAATTCTACCACACTTCTAGCAATTATGATAACACATTGGAAATTTTAATAAGCCATTCATTTTATTTTGAGTCTATTTCTTCAGCCACCTCTTGATAACATTTTCTGGTTTCTTGAGTCAGCATTAGAGGAGAACAATAGGGGAGGGTGAAACAGATTCATTCATTTTGATACCAGTTTGCCACTTTGATGAGCAAGTAAAGCTTTTAGATTCTGTCGGGAATTCACACTGTACAGTCTGTGACCTCTGGCCTCACTGACAGGCAGGGTTATCTTGTGTGAGTATCAGCGTGTCTCAGCGGTACTACTGTATACAGAATAGTGCTGCTTAAGCAGCTGAACAGATTTTTCTATAATCAGACACAAAAGGAAAGGCACACTTGTGGGTTGGAAGTGGAGGAACCAAGCAATCTTAGTTCAGGCCAAAGCCAATATTACTTAGAAACTTGATAGTTAAGTTACTGGAATTTCCTGGAGCCTATCAGAATATAATCTGATTTTGTGATTAGTGAATTATGTCACAATTACTTCCTCTGGCTATTAAAAACTGTCATGTACAAGAAAAAAGGTAAGGTATTAAATATAGAATTCTACCTATTACTCAGTTCAGTTCAGTTCGGTCGCTCAGTAGTGTCCAACTCTTTGCAACCCAATGAATCACAGCACACCAGGCCTCCCTGTCCGTTACCAAAGCCCAGAGTCTATCCAAACCCATGTCCATAGAGTTGGTGATACCATCCAGCCATCTCATCCTCTGTCATCCCCTTCTCCTCCTGCCCCCAATCCTTCCCAGCATCAGGGTCCTTTCCAATGAGGAAACTCTTTGCATGAGGTGGCTAAATACTGGAGTTTCAGTTTCAACATCAGTCATTCCAATGAACACTCAGAACTGATCTCCTTTAGGATGGACTTGCTGGATCTCCTTGCAGTCCAAGGGACTCTCAAAAGTCTTCTCCAACACCACAGTTCAAAAGCACTAATTCTTTGGTGCTCAGCTTTCTTCACTGTCCAACTCTCACATCTATACATGACTACTGGAAAAACCATAGCCTTGACTAGATGGACCTTTGCTGACAAAGTAATGTCACTGCTTTTCAATATACTACCTAGGTTGGTCGTAACCTTCCTCCAAGAAGTAAGCGTCTTTTAATTTCATGGCTGCAACCACCATGTGCAGTGATTTTGGAGCCCAAAAATATAAAGTCTGACAATGTTTCCACTGTTTCCCCATCTATTTGGCATGAAGTGATGGGACCAGATGCCATGATCTTAGTTTTCTAAATGTTGAGCTTTAAGCCAACTTTTTCACTCTCCTCTTTCACTTTTATCAAGAGGCTTTTTAGTTCTTCTTCACTTTCTTCCATAAGGATGATGTCATCTGCATATCTGAGGTTATTGATATTTCTACTGGCAATCTTGATTCCTGCTTGTGCTTCATCCAGCCCAGAGTTTCTCATGATGTACTCTGCATATAAGTTAAATAAGCCGGGTGGCAATATACAGCCTTGACGTACTCCTTTTCATATTTGGAACCAGTCTGTTGTTCCATGTTCAGTTCTAACTGTTGCTTCCTGACCTGCATACAGGTTTCTCAAGATACAGGTCAGGTGGTCTGGTATTTAATTTCTTTCAGAATTTTCCACAGTTCATTGTGATGCACACAGTCAAAGGCTTTGCATAGTCAATAAAACAGAAGTAGATGTTTTTCTGGAACTCCCTTGCTTTTTCGATGATCCACCAGATATTAGCAATTTGATCTCTGGTTCCTCTGCCTTTTCTAAAACCAGCTTGAACATCTGGAAGTTCACGGTTCACATACTGCTGAAGCCAGTCTTGGAGAATTTTGAGCATTACTTTACTAGCATGTGAGATGAGTGCAATTGTGCAGTAGGTTAAGCATTCTTTGGCATTGTCTTTCCTTGGGATTGGAATGAAAACTGACGTTTTCCAGTCCTGCGGTCATTGCTAAGTTTTCCAAATTTGCTAACATATTGAGTGCAGCACTTTCACAGCATCATCTTTCAGGATTTGAAATAGCTCAACTGGAATTCCATCACCTCCACTAGCTTTGCTTGTAGTGATGCTTTCTAAGTCCCACTTGACTTCACATTCCAGGATGTCTGGCTCTAGATACGTGATCACACCATCATGATTATCTGAGTCATGAAGATCTTTTTTGTACAGTTCTTCTCTGTATTCTTGCCAGCTCTTCTTAATATCTTCTGCTTCTGTTAGGTCCATAGTATTTCTATCCTTTATTGAGCCCATCTTTGCATGAAATATTCCCTTGCTATCTCTAATTTTCTTGAATACATCTCTAGTCTTTCCCATTCTGTTGTTTTCCTCTGTTTCTTTGCATTGATTGCTAAGGAAGTCTTTCTTATGTCTCCTTGCTATTCTTTGGAACTCTGCATTCAGATGGGCATATCTTTATTTTTCTCCCTTGCTTTTCCCTTTTTTTCTTTTCACAGCTCTTTGTAAGGCCTCTTCAGACAGCCATTTTGCTTTTTTGTATTTATTTTCCATGGGGATCATCTTAATCCCTGTCTCCTGTACAATGTCACGAACCTCTGTTCATAGTTCATCAGGCACTCTGTCTATCCGGTCTAGTCCCTTAAATCTATTTCTCACTTCCACTGTATAATCATAAAGGATTTGATTTAGGTTATACCTGAATAGTCTAGTGGTTTCCCCTATTTTCTTCAATTTAAGTCTGAATTTGGCAATAAGGAGTTCATGATCTGTGCCACAGTCAGCTCCTGGTCTTGTTTTTGCTGACTATATAGAGCTTCTCCATCTTTGGCTGCAAAGAATATAATCAATCTGATTTCGGTGTTGACCATCTGGTGATGTCCATATGTAGAGTCTTCTCTTGTGTTGCTGGAAGAGGGTGTTTGCTATGACCAGTGTGTTCTCTTGGCAAAACTCTATTAGCTTTTGCCCTGCTTCATTCTGTACTCCAAGGCCAAATTTGCCTGTTATTCCAGGTGTTTCTTGACTTCCTACTTTTGCATCCCAGTCCCCTATGATGAAAAGAACATCTTTTTTGAGTTTTAGTTCTAAAAGTTCTTGTAGGTCTTCATAGAACCATTCAACTTCATCTGCAGCATTACTGGTTGGGGCATAGACTTGGATTACCATGATTTTGAATGATTTGCCTTGAAAATGAACACCTACCTATTACTAGGTCACAACTATACTTAGTCTGCTAGGCTCCTCTGTCCTTGGGATTCTCCAGGAAAGAATATTGGAGTGGGTTGCCATTCTCTTCTCTAGGAGATCTTCCCAACCCAGGGAATGAACCTGGGTCTCCTGCATTGCAGGCAGATTCTTTACCATCTGTGCCACCAGGGAAGCCCATACTAAAGTATAGAACAGAGTAAAATCCTAAATCCTTACTATAGCTCACAAGGTACTCCCTGCCAGAGCTGGTCTGTAGAGGAGTTCGGAAGCCATCTTCAAACATTTTCTCCCCACTTCCTTCTGGGTTCCACTCATACTGTCCCCCCTAGTGGTTATTTGGGTAGTACAAAGTTGCTCCCATTTCTGTGTACTCTCTATATTGCTTTTCCTTCAAACATCTGTATGACTTGGTTTCTCAGTCCAAAGAGGTCTAAGTTCAAGTGCTGACAGTCTTAGTTTCCTAAGGCTACTGTAAGGAACTATCACAAACTTAGAACTACACAAATGTATTCTCCTACAATTCTGGAGGCCAGAAGTCCAGAATTGAGGTTTCGGCAAGGTTAGTTTCTTTTGGAGGCTGAGTGGGAGAATCCCTTCCCTGCCTCTCTCCTAGCTTCTGGCAGTGCCAGGAATCCTTGGTGATGTGTGACTTGTAGATGGTTCACTCCAGTCTCTGCCCCTGTCTTTAAATGACCCTCATCATTGTGTCATCTCCTGTTCTGTCTCTTTTAAGCACACTCATTACTGGAATTGAGGCCTACTCTGAAACCAGAATGATCTCAAGATCCTTAAGTATATCTGCTAAGAAACTATTTCTACATAAGGTCACGTTCACAAATACCAGGGGTTTGGACTTATATCTTTTGGGAGCTTCCCTGTTGGCTCAGTTGGTGAAGATTCTACCTGCGGTGCAGGAGATTCAGGTCTGATCCTGGGGTCAGGAAGATCCCCTGGAGAAGGGCAAGGTGGGCTCCAGTCCATGGGGTCACAAAGAGTTGGGCATGACTGAGTGACTAACACACTATATCTTTGGGGTGGGGCACTGTTCAACTTGTTAGATTGCACCTTCAGAGAGGTCATCACTGACCACATTCAATGGTAAATGAGAAGTAGTTATAATATATATATACTATCATACTCTCCCATCTAACTCTGAATTAGTTTTCTTCATAGTACCAAATATTCAGAGTATTTCAAATATCAAGTTATCTATTTCTCCTTCTAGAATGTAATCTCCATGAGAGTACATTTTATTTGGTTACCTGCTGTTTCCTCAGCATCTAGAATATTACAAGGCAAGTAGGAGGTGCTCAGTCAATACTTACTGAATGGCCCAAATTTGGTTGAATACCATTAATTGGCTTCCCTGGTGGCTCAGTTGGTAAAGCACCTGCCTGCAATGCAGGAGACCCAAGTTCAAACCCCTGGAGAAGGAAATGACAACCCACTCCAATACCCTTGCCTGGAAAATCCCACGGACAGAGGAACCTAGTAGGCTATAGTCCATGGGGTCGCAGAGAATCAGACACGACTGAGTGACTTCATTTTCACTATCACTTTTATAGTGTTTATGATTATACAAAATAGAGAAATGGGGGTTGTTATGGACAGAATAAGGAACTCCCCAAAATGTCCACATTTTTTTTTCTTTTGGGCCACATCACGCAGCATGTGGAACTGTAGTTCCCCAGCCAAGGATCAAAGCTTCATCCCCTGTATTAGAAGCACAGAGTCTTAACCACTGGACCTCCAGAGAAGTCCCCAGATGTTCACATCTTAATCTCCAGAACCTGGAACTATGACACCTTGCATGGCAAAATGTAATTTGCTGATGTGATAAAATTAGGGATCTTGAGATGAGGAGATAATCTTGGTTTCTCTAGGTGGGCCCATTGTTGATGATAAGGATCTTTCTTAGAGTATCAGACTCAGAAAATATGTGACAATGGAAACAAAGATGAGAGTGAGAGAAATTTGAAGGTGCTATTCTGCTGATGGAGAACGAGGTCATAAGTCAAGGAATGCAGGTAGCTTCTAGAAGCTGAGAAAGGCAAGGAAACAGATTTTTCCTTCAAGCTTCCAGAAAGGAATATAGCCATGCCCACACCTTGGTTGTAGCCCTGTAAAGCCCATTTTGGAATTCTGACTCCACAACTGTGGAGATAATATATTTGGGTTGCTGCCAGGCTCCTCTGTCCATGGGATTCTCCAAGTAAGAATACTGGAGTGGTTTGCCACGCCCTTCTCCAGGGAATCTTCCTGACCCAGGGATCAAACCTGCGTCTCTTATGTCTCCTGCACTGGCAGGCAGGTTCTTTACTACTAGCGCTACCTGGGACGCCCTTAAGCTACTAAGTTTGTGGTAATTTGTTAAATCAGCAATAGGACACACACACACATTTCTTTCAGAGTCCTAATTTATCTTCCATAAAGAAGAGAACAGAAAAGATAAGAAACCTTTGTTTTTATGCCTTTTTTAAGTTTTGGAACTCCTGCAAAATTTCGTAAGTTTAACAAAATGAAAGATAAACAACATATATTTTCTAATACATTTCTGAACTAAAGCAGAGATATTATTTGTACAGTGTTTTATAAAATATATGTTTCTATACCACTTAGGCCCATGCATATTTTTAATGGGAACATACCCAAGCAGCTAAATCTCTAAAATTGAGGCCTAGTTCTTTGAGTACATTATACCAATTGCATTAATAAGGCTAACATATTCCATCTTGCCTGTCAGGGAAAGCATAGAATTCATAAATCAGTTATGAGTCATAATATTTATTGAAATAGAGGTTGTCCTCAAGCCCTCAGTAGAGAATTATCAGCATTTCACAGCAGCTGCATTCAACAGTGAGCAGCTAATACATAGCAATCTGCAGTGAAATATTTATGAGCTTAACAGTTTTCATTTCTCTCTTAGTGAAATAGAGGGATGGTTCAGCTTTTGATTGTACAAGTATAGGATCTGATAGACACTGAAGCATGTCTTCATCTGGCTGTGAAAAAGAGCACAATTCCACAGTTTATAGTTAATGCAGTAAGTACTAGTGATAAAAATAACATTTTGCGTTGATCACTTTTATTAATGTACTCTGTTCTGAAGTGTCATCTCTGACAGTACATATTCCTCACCCAGGACAACATTACACTCTCTACTGTACTGTGAAAGAGATCTTTGAACTATAAAAGTTCAAATGTGTGATGGTAGGAAACTCTATACATTGTCAAAAAACAAAACAAAACACCGAACCAAGACAAATAGCTAGATATTCCAAACTAGAAATACATCCATACATGAATGACGTAGACAAAGGAGGCAAAATGTTTTGAATGAACACAATCACTGCTTTAATCCTCTCTCTAAGATGATGCCTGTTTAGGGACACTGGGATCACCTCAGAGCCTGAGGAGTGTGGATTTTACATTCTGAGCAGCTCCAATCATATTTAGGCTTGAAAATCTTGCTGAAGGAAATATTCTGAATAATTTTTCATACCTCTAAGTCCTTTCTTGATGTTTCCTCAGCCTGAAATTTCTCCACCAACTCTGTCTGGACAGGTCCTGTTCACCTGTGCAGAAAAGAGTTAACCTACCAGGACTGAGCCTGCTTTCTTTTAGAAAGGCTGGATTTCAAGGTTAGCTCTCCACCTGCCTGTGGGAACATAGATTTTTGGGAGAGCTCACATCATTCCCTGATAAGTATGGCTCACTGTGCCTAAATGGTTTGTGCAAACTATGCTTCCTGTTGAGCATCTGCTTTCCTTCTGGGAGTCTGGCATTTTGATGTGCCAGGCAGAGGGTGCTTATGTGACCAACCCTCGATATAATCCCTGGACACTGTGTCTCTAATGAGCTTCCCTGATGGACAGCATTTACCTGTGTTGTCACAGTTCCTGGCTGGAAGAATTATGTGCATCCTGTGTGACTCGTCTGGGAGAGGACTCTTGGAAAATTGTGCCCGGTTTCCTCTGGGATTCACCCCATGCCCCCTTTCTCTTTGCTGATCTTGTTTTGTATCCTCTCACTATAATAAACCACAGCCCTGGAAACAACTATATGTGAAGTCCTGTGAATTTGTCTAGTGAACCAAAGAAACTAGGGATGGCCTTGGGGACCTTCGATACATTTCTCTGTATTCTCAGCTCCAATGTCAGCACCTTCTCCCATTTCTCCCACCCTGGAAGAATCACATCCTCGACTGTTTTGAATAACCCAATTTATACCACTTGCATGGCTTTTAAAGGACATATTATAGTTGTTGTGTATATATCCATCTCCTATAAGGACAGGAATCATGCTTTATTCATCTCTGTATCACTGTGTTCTAGCACAGAGATTATAAACTAAATAATTGCTCAATAAATACCAGTTCAGTGGAATGGGCATTAGAGGTGCAACTTATAAGAAGAGAATCAAATACAATCACAGGGATAAAACCAAAAGCACAAATTTTGGCATCCTTATATTCTTAGTTTTTTTTTTGATAATTAAAGATATTTTTGCATAGGCCAACTATTTAGCATATAAACAGACTTTTGATTATAAGGCAAAACATGACAACATAATAAAGCACATATACTGTCCACACAAATGGATCTAACTTTTGAATTTTACTTTGAGAATGGCATTTGTCATAATTTATAACTAGCAAATAAAAGTAATTGTCATTTTATTTCCTATATGCTTGATCTTCTCTGATTAGATGTGCATACTTAGTAAAGCACTGCCATTCTACATTTTCCCTTAAATTGATTGCTTTTAAATCACTGTATGTTTGGGGAAAGACTGTTTTGCCATAGAGATGGTGACTGAAGTCATCAATAATCAAATTAATATAGGAAACACCTCAGAAAATCTTGTGGTGTTCATATAGTATTTTAAGATAGAATCTCAGCAAATTCATGAATAGTTTTGTCTTAAAACTTCGCTTCTTAATAAATGCTGATAAATCAGTAATTACCCTATTAATGTATTAAGCCCCTTGAACAGATTTCACAACTGGTCATTTTTCACAGATTTTTCATTCCTTTGAGTTAATCAGGTTGTAATAAGAAATACAGGTAGTTACTACCTGGAATCCTGTATCTGGTTAGAAGTGATTCATTTAACTACAAAAATAAAGTTAAAATCTTTTCATCTCAGAAAGCTCTGAGATGAGACAGCCAATCACTTTGGTTTCTAGCACTGACTCAGTGAAACAGATTAATAATAAATTAAAGAAATATGTATGTTATTATTGGACTAAAAGAAAAGGATATTTAGATATGCACAATATTGTATTTTAAAAAGTAGTTCTTTGTTTTTTCTCCTATAAACATATGATCCCAAAGAATTCTTCAAATTCTTTCACTCTCCTACTGTCAAAACAGTCAATAGCAAAGCACGGTCAAGTATATAAACACAGCCCTTTGCCTCAGCTCATGCTGACCAAATGCTCTTTTACTTTTTGTTTAAAAAGTCAGCAAAGATCAGAGAGGTTCCATCAATCCTAAAAGAGCCAAGAGATACAGATAAGATGGCTTTGCACACTGAAATAAACCTGAGATGCTCTGCACTAATGCAATGACCTAGAAAATAATAGATGTATGAGAAGTGTATTTTTTTAAAATAAACAACTTGTGTATTTCACAGACTAAATATGACAAGTACAGTGAACTATTTGGATTTTTTTTAATGATTTTCATTTATATGCTCTTCAGGTCAAAGTACTTCAGTGATACATTTACTGATCAGTTGTGAATTATGCAGACTATATTTGAATGCTGCAGTGATGCCAATAGAATGATCTATTACCACAGATCAATGGGGAAAAGGATGGGTGTACTTGAAAATTACAGAAGCTCATCTACTCTATTGTGTTGGTGGCCTAGTTCCAAATTCCAGATGTGAACATCCGTGCATTAATATTGGAGCCAGGTTTTAAAGACAATCAGGCCAAAGTTGAGTTCAATTTAAGGGCTCTTTTGATTATTTTCTTACAATGTCAAGCTAACTTTAAAATGCCTTAACAGCTTCAATGGCCATGGTCAACACTTTGACAACTCTGAACCTTTATGGTCTGCCTCTTCTACCCCATGACTCCCAGTGTAAGGTATGGATTGTGTTGCTCTAATTTTGCCTGATTGGTAGGTTGCAAAGGAAAAAAGAGAGAGAGAAGCTAAGTAAATGGCTCATAAATGTTCAGTTTTTATGAAAATACAGTTTATATCCATGCATGCATTGATATATTATTTTATGAATATACTTCTTTATTTTTGAGTCTTTCCCTTTATTTACAGTGTATAACAAGCTTGGAGTTTATTACACATTAGTATTAATAATTTCCAACTTTGTTTTTTTAAGTTAATTTTTATTGGAGTATAGTTGTTTTACAATGTTGTGTTAGTTTCTACGGGACAGCAAAGTGAATCAGCTATTCATATACATACATCTTCTCTTTTTTGGATTTCCTTTCCATTTAGGTCACAGCCTTAGCATTAGCATTAGCTCTACAGAGCATTAAGTAGAGTTCCCTGTGCTATACATTAGGTTCAGGAATATACTATTTTGCAGAAGTTTATCCTCCAATTTAATGCATAGCTTCAGTAGAGATTGACATGAGATTGTCAAGGAAGAAGGAGATGCTTGCCTTTCAACTAAATACTAAACAGAGGTGAGTGGAATGACATGTCACTAACAGTTTGCTCTCATATGTAAAACACCTGCTTTGTGTAACTAATAAATGAGACTACATTGATTTCTTAAAGAGAAAAGCATCCTTCTCCATGCACCAGGCAGTCTACCCATCAAATTTACTTATATTAGTTCATTTTAATCCCCTCAGCAACCCTATGAGATGATGCTTAAATTGGGAATGAAGGATTAAGAAACTAGCCCATAGTTTCTTATATTGGTATGGAGTCAAGCTGTTGTAGTAATAGCTTCCAATCTATTTATGCCTCTCCATATACTTAGTTTTTGGTAGCAACTTTCACCCTGTCTGTGGGCTTGGTCATGAGGACAATGGGACAACAGCAGAGACTTGAAAAGTGCATGTCTTTTTGGACTCAGCAGCCTCCTTTAATGATCTAGGGATCCTGGCCGTACCACTATCTGACAAAGTTCAAGTCAGCCTGCTAAAAAGTAGAAGACCACATGGAGCAAAGATAGGTGATACCAGCAAGAGCCTCCCTAGGCCACCCTACCCCACCCAACCTGACAGTTCCTTCCAGACACATATGTGAACCCTAGCTCAGATCAGGTGGGTCTGGCCTAGACTAGAAGAACCACCTAGTATAACCCAGCCCCAACTGCCTTCCTACAGAATTATGAGCTAAATAAATAGCTACTATTTTAAGCAACTAAGTTGTAGGGTTCTTTGTTACATGGGAAAAGCTAACTGATTCAGTGAGCTGAGCTCTGTATCCATGCCTCTCTGTGTCTGAAAGGCCATGTTCACAACATAAATAAGAGAAGAGAAGTGAGGTGCTAGAGCTCTTGATTAAATTATATGAAATTATACTGAAGAAAGCCCAGGTCAAGTCCCAAAGCAAGCAGCACAAATCAGAATTAAAGTCACAGTAATTTGTTCCCTGTGATCTGAATGGCCAAAAACACATGCTCAAATCCCAAATGTTGCTTTCTGTGCAAATGAAACCAGACTGCCTGAATTTTATGATTCTAATCTGATTGGGCTATGAGATATGGACCTACATTTATATGCATAAATATTTTTGTTTCGGCTCCCAAGCATCTCAAATACAATACTCTTGATACTTGAGGAGATTCCAGGTTGGAACAAATGAATAGCAGCCTCACTTTATGCATTTTCACCATGGTAAAGTCTTTCCATGCTGATCGTCTCATTGTGCAATGTGAATTATTCAGAATATAAATCTGCTTTCTTTTCGCACCTAGGGGACAATAAATTTGACAATGGAGATAGATTTGAAGTATAAATCATACTGGAGACTTCATGAATATTCAAATTAAATCAGGTCTGGTTCTGAACCCCACACTCCTGCTCACAGCGTAAATTACTGTGTATGTTGCTCAAGAGGTCACCCCAAACGGGCTTTAGTAATGCTTTTTTCCCTTGGAAAATGCAATTAATTACAATTGTTTGCCCATAAGGATTTCACTTTCAAATTGTTTACTTTCTGGTGTCACTGATGAGCTGACTAGGAAAATGAAACACTTCAGTTTAATTACCAGCTACAATTACAGCTTGTGTAAAGGTACTTCATCTTATATTTTTTATAATTGTCTATTCTTATGATATAATATGCAGTTATATTTGCCACCTTCCAAAACACTAACAAAGCCACTCCATTTCCAAGAAAAAGTTAACATGAGATGACTCTAAAATGACTTTGAGTGAAGTAAGCTAGAAGGAAAAACAACAATACAGTATACTAATGCATGTATATGGAATTTAGAAAGATGGCAGCGAGAACCCTGCATGAGAGACAGCAAAAGGAACGCAGACATATAGAACAGACTCGTGGACTCTGTGGATGAGGGCAAGGGTGGGATGATATGAGAGAATGGCATTGAAACATGTTAATTATCATATGTGAAATCGCCAGCCCAGGATTGATGCTCGGGGCTGGTGCACTGAGATTTCCCAGGGGGAGGGAACTGGGAGGGAGGAGCGAGGGAAGTTCTGGAGGGGGAGTATATGTAAACCCATGGTGGTTTCATGTCATTGTATGGCAAAACCAATAAAAAATAAAATAAAATGACTTTGATGTGGCTTGGAGATATTTAAACACAGGGGTAGGTTCTGTTTCATCCAAGTTCATTCAGTTTCTTGGACTTCAATATAGAAAGATAATGGAGATGAGAAAAGAGATAAGAAGACATAGGTGATAACTTTATTAAGGTGAGACTTCATTTTAGAATAGAGGTGATGTGAAAGCTGAAAGAACTGTTTTGTTCAGATATAAGTGGATAGGAGTTCATATCCAGCTTTTTCCCCTTACCAGATGTGTGACTAAGGTCATTTTCACTTTTCTAATTTTATTGCGTATTTGGTTTATCTTTCAAGTTGTACTTACAAAGGAAAGCAATGCTGGTTCCTAACAGGGGCTGTTGTGAGGATTAAGATAATTGATGTTGACTGTCATAATTCTTGGTATATAGTAGAGACTCAACAAACTTAAGTACCTTACTCAACCCTTCAAATTCATTATATTGTACATAACAGATTGCATGATGTGTTGGTAACTGTGGGTTGTGAATCCATACTTTCCAGATTCAAATCCTGACCATATACTACTATTTTGGAATCTCCAGCATGTCACCTAACCCCTCTGAGCCTCTTTATTTTCACCTGTGACATGGAGCAATAATATAATCTACCTAATAGGGTCATTCTTAAGACTTACACAACCTAGATCTTGTAACAATGCAGGAAAAGGTGCATAGTAAGCTGACAAGAAATCAAGATGACTGGTGGCAAAACAGCAATGTTTTTGT
The DNA here is from genome assembly GCA_007570785.1 of Antilocapra americana. Taxonomy (NCBI): domain Eukaryota; kingdom Metazoa; phylum Chordata; class Mammalia; order Artiodactyla; family Antilocapridae; genus Antilocapra; species Antilocapra americana. The sequence continues at coordinate 3,168,380 of ML660679.1, read as the reverse complement.
TTTAAATGTAAGCGAATCCTCTAGAGAAGCCTCTGATTGCACCTTTAGTCACATTTTTAATTTGGGGAGCAAAGTACTTTAATCCTAAAAACAGGATACAGAATAAAGCGCAAAATGTAGAAAATGACTGTATCTTATATTGTGCATTCTTGTATCTCATAATTTTTGATCTGAAATCATAGATACAGTCTTTAGATTTTGCTTCTGGATTGTTATTTACTGGGTACTACAAGGTTATTGAATGTTTGGCCAAGGGGCTGTGAACAATCATGAAATCCATATTAGTGTCAAAACAGATCTGTGTTTTGTTATTGTTTGCCGCTTTGATATATGGCTTGAAGACATCTACTTTGTACAGCTGTTACAACAGGAAACGTGAACAGTTTTATGTATGTTGTTGATGTAAGATAACCCATTGTATACAATGGAAAGATAAAATCTTAAACACACCAGTACCTCAAAAAGAAAATATGCAAAAGGAACGCAGATGTATAGAACAGACTCGTGGACTCTGTGGAAGAGGGCAAGGGTGGGATGATATGGGAGAATGGCATTGAAACATGTTAATTATCATATGTGAAATCAATCGCCAGCCCAGGGTTGATGCTCGGGGCTGGTGCACCGAGATGTCCCAGGGGGAGGGAATCGGGAGGGAGGAGGGAGGGGGGTTCTTGAGGGGGAGCATTTGTAAACCCATGGCGGTTTCATGTCATTGTATGGCAAAACCAATACAATAAAGTAAAGAAAATTAAAAAAAAATATGAATGGAAGCCGATCATAAGGTCAACATGGTTTTCCTTAACCAGTAATGCAGCATGAATAGAGGATATTTGCAACTGGATCATTTTGCACTGATAGGTCTATAATTCAAAGTATGTCATTTGATCTTTTATTGGTTGATGCAAGGCTATTCCAGAAGTCCATTATATGAGGCCACCTGGACTCCAGACTTGGGTAGAACTAAAGGTGATAACATTCCACCTTGTCTCACTAGTTCTTAAAAGAACGTTCTTTTAAGAACATTAGAAATACAAATACCAATAGAAATACAAACAAACAATTCATGCTGGTTTCCCACCCTATTGGCAGGGAGTAGGGGTGAGGGGCTGTGCTGTGATATTTCCAGAGCTGGATTTAACACATGTAAGCAATTTTTGTGTCAACTGTGCTTTTACACTCATACTAGAGACATCAATATACCCTTAGCTATATCCACACAGACATATAAGGATACAAAATCTTCAAGGTAGAAACAGAATATGTAGCTGATCAGCAATGCCCTTTAAGAGCAGAGTAAAAAACAAAAATGCAATTTTAAGCACATTTTTGATGGTTATGGCAAGCTCTTAGTAGTCAAATGACAAGATGATGTTTTGTTTTTAGCACACTGAATTGCATATAGATATGAACTCAGAGGAACTTTTAAGAAGTGTTCAAGCTTCACTTGTGACCCTGAAAGAAAGGTTTTCCTGGGGAACTTCTGCAAGTACAGAAACAGCTCTGTGCTTTATGGGTGAGGGGAATGACTATTAGGTTGGTGCAAAAGTAATTGCGGTTTTGCACTGTTGAACTTTGCTGTTTGATATTGGAATACCTTCTTAAATAAATGTGGTTATGTCATAAATCATTTTAATTCACACTTCTTGCTTTATGGGTTTTTTTTGCTAATGACATTACTTGCTGTTTATTGTATTGGAGGCTATGGAAATGATGTTAGACAAAAAGCAGATTGGAGCAATTTTCTTATTCGAGTTCAAAATGTGTTGCAAAGCAGTGGAGACAACTTGCAACATCAACAACGCATTTGGCCAAGGAACTGCTAATGAATATACAGTGCAGTGGTCATTCAAGAAGTTTTACAAAGCAGATGAGAGTCTTGAACATGAGGAGTATAGTGGCCGGCCATGGGAAGTTGACAGTGACCAACTGAGAGGATCATCAAAGCTGGTCCTCTTATAATTAAATGAGAAGCTGCTGAGGAACTCAATGTTGACCATTCTATGGTCGTTTGGCATTTGAAACCAACTGGAAAGGTGAAAGAGCTTGATAAGTGATTGACTCATGAGCTGACTGAAAATCAAAAAAGCCATCATTTTGAAGTGTCAACTTCTCTTATTCTACAAGACAACAATGAATAATTCCTTGATTGGATTGTGATGTGCCTTGAAAAGTAGATTTTATGCGACAACTGGTGATGACCAGCTCAGTGGTGGGACTGACAAGAAGCTCCAAAGCACTCCCAAAAGCCAAACTTGCACCAGAAAAAAAGTCATGGTCATTGTTAGGTGGTCTGCTGCTGGTCTGATCCACTACAGATTTCTGAATCCTAGCGAAACCATTACCTCTGAGTAGTATGCTCAGCAAATCGATGAGATGCACTGAAAACTATAATGCCTGCAACTGGCATTGGTCAACAGAGGGCCCAATTCCTCTCTAGGACAACACCCCACCACATGTCACATGATGAATGCTTCAAAAGTTGAACAAATTGGGCTACAAAGTTTTGCCTCACCCACCATATTCACCTGACCTCTCACCAACCAACTACCACTTTTTCAAGCATCTCGACAACTTTTTGCAGGGAAAATGCTTCCATAGCCAGCAGGAGGCAGAAAATGCTTTCCAAGAGTTCATCGAATCCCAAAGCATGGATTTTTATGCCACAAGAATAAACCACCTTATTTCTCATTGGCAAAAATGTGTTGATTGTAATGGTTCCTAGTGTTATTAATAAGGTTGTATTTAAGCATAACTATAATGATTTAAAATTCATGGTCTGAAGCTGCAATTATATTTGCACCAATCTAATTAGAAGGCCAGTCATAGTAGTTTGACCTTGTTGGGAGGCTAGAAAGGATGTGCACCATGTATTGTGAGGCAGCTAGATTTCAGATGTAGGTAAAAGATATTCCTTAAAAAGAATGACTGCTCTAGCCACATAGTTGAGGGAATTTTGTGGGGAAGAAGCATTAGACTCAATCTAAACTTAGCCAGTCCTATACCCTGCTCATGGCAGGCATCACTAATAGATCACAGTGGTCCTCCCTGATGAGAAATACCTTAGAATTGTTCCTAACACACAAGCTAGCTATACCTAGTGGGACTTTTCTCAAGAGACAAAATTTATATTTGTCATCTCAGAAATAAGTACAATTCCTGAGGTGAGCTCCAAGAAGAATAAATACAATTGTTCTAGGGGCAGATTTTAAATAAGTTTCTAAATTTAAAAGTGTTCAGAGTATAACATTGTCCCTAAAGTCCCTGGGAAGTGTTTGAGGACATCCTGGGAAAGTGCTCTATAGGTGATTCAAATAAGAAGGTGTGATACTGCAAGACCACTGAGACAACCTTCAACTCCACAGCTGAGAACCTAAGTGTGGGACAGAATAACCAGGATCTGAAAATAAAAATAGATCAGTTCAGTTCAGTCACTCAGTCATGTCCGACTCTTTGCAACCCCATGAGCCACAGCACACCAGGCCTCCCTGTCCATCACCAACTCCCAGAGTTTACCCAGACTCACGTCCATTGAGTCGGTGATGCCATCCAACCATCTCATCCTCTGTCGTCTCCTTCTCCTCCTGCCTTCAATCTTTCCCAGCATCAGGGTCTTTTCAAATGAGTCAGCTCTTCACATCAGGTGGCCAAAATATTGGAGCTTCCGCTATAACATCAGTCCTTCCAATGAACACCCAGGACTAATCTCCTTTAGGATGGACTGGTTTGAACTCCTTGCAGTCCAAGGGACTCTCAAGACTCTTCTCCAACCCCACAGTTCAAAAGCATCAATTCTTCTGTGTTCAGCTTTCTTTATAGTCCAACTCTCACATCCATACATGACTATTGGAAAAACCATAGCCTTGACTAGATGGAACTTTGTTGACAAAGTAATGTCTCTGCTTTTTAATATGCTGTCTAGGTTGGTTTCCTTCCAAGGAGTAAGCATCTTTTAATTTCGTGGCTGCAATCACCATCTGCAGTGATTTTGGAGCCCCCCAAATTAAAGTCTGACACTGTTTCCACTGTTTCCCCATTTATTTGCCATGAAATTATGGGGCTGGATGCCATGATCTTAGTTTTCGAAATGTTGAGCCTTAAGCCAACTTTTTTGCTCTCCTCTTTCACTTTCATCATGAGGCTCTTTAGTTCTTCTTCAGTTTCTGCCATAAGGTTGGTATCATCTGCATATCTGAGATTATTGATATTTCTCCCAGCAATCTTGATTCCATCTTGTGCTTCATCCAGCCCAGTGTTTCTCATGCCCCTTACTAAATGTGATGAAAATCTGACCACTGTATAAATACAATTAGTTTTCATTTTCTGCCTCTTCAATTCAGCAAGGAAGAATGAAGACTATCTACCTACTTATTTATCATCAATTTTATCACATATATGTGCATGTATGTAGACATAGATATATGCATCTATATACTCTGAACTTTATATTTTTATCTTATCATATAAGGTAATTCTGGAAGAATTTATGGGGTTGAATTTTTTAGTCTACACCAATAGAATGATTACTTTATATCTGAAGAGAATTTTATTAGACCAAGTACCCTAAATATACATATTATTTTTTCTCAGTATTTGTACTTTAAACTAGCAAGAGGGCAATAGGGGGTATTTTTTTAACTTATTCCATCAGCAACCATGACTGCATTTATTAATCTTTGAGCCTCTCCCCCACCATTTATTAATGAATAATATCGTGTTCAATGTCACAGGTTTGAGCAGCATGCATTAAACATTTGTAAAAATCCTTTATCCCCAACAGTGAACATCAAAGCCAACAGATACTCATTAAGGAAGAATCTAGGCAGGACTTTAAACAATGAACAGATCTATAAGGAAATGTGATATGTAACAGTGTACTTGTGTAAGCTTGTGTATGCACATGTGTGTACTTGCTTGCCAAAAAAGTGACATTGGGTATTTGGTGAAGAAATGAGAGTAGGGTGGGAGAGCTTGTGAGGCATTGAGAAAAGAGTCCTGACCTACATGAGCACATTTTTCTCTTACCAGTCAGTCAGTGGCAGATGATATTTGCTACTCCTTTGATTTGATCATATGCTGCCTAACAAGAGATATTTAGTTTTATGCATGAAATGTTCAGTTTCCTTTGTAGTAGAAAGTCAGGGATGTTCATAAAGCTTTCTCTTTCCAATTCTCCTTTTTTACCTCTAGTTGCCTGCTCACATCCTCAAGTTTAGTTGCTGACCTATTCCTTCTTTCTTCAAACTGAAAACAGGCTTGCATTTGATGGCTTAGATATGATGGGTAGGAAAGAAATAATTACTTGTTAACTTTTCCTTTATATAAGGATGCTAGATATTCTGGAGGGCAGAGATAATATAGGTATTTTATTTGTAAGGCAGATAGAGTATTGCTTTCATTTCATCCTTTATAACCCCATTCTTCTCAATGGTGCATAGTAAATCATTCCTACCAAATATAGCTAGAATACAATGTTTTCTCAGTCCTTGCAAGGAATCTAAGAGAAACAATCATTTCTTTTTGTCTCATAACCATGTCTTTTTTATTTTTTTTTAATTTACTTTATTGTGTTGGTTTTGCCATACATTGACATAAATCTGCCATGGGTATACATATGTTCCCCTTCGAGAACCCCCCTCCCTCCTGATTCCCTCTCTCTGGGTCATCCAGGTGCACCAGCCCTGAGCATCAAACCTGGGCTGGCAATTGATTTCACATATGATAATTAACATATTTCAATGTTGTTCTCCCATATCATCCCACCCTTGCCCTCTTCCAATAGCCAGGACATGGAAGCAACCTAGATGTTCATCAACAGACGAATGGATAAGAAAGCTGTGGTACATATACACAATGGAATATTACTCAGCCATTAAAAAGAATTCATTTGAATCAGTTCTACTCAGGCGGACGGAACTGGAGCCTATTATACAGAGTGAAGTAAGCCAGAAGGAAAAACAAAAATATAGTATACTAACACATATATATGGAATTTAGAAAGATGGTAACAAGAACCCTGTATGCAAGATAGCAAAAGAAATGCAGATGACCATGTCTTATATCTCCTGCTACTTTAGGTTCACATACCTAAAGTTGTGATGCTGGTTCCTGATAATGTCATCAGTGGTTCTACAGATTGACAACATGATAAAAAAAACTATATGAACAATGACTAAAACTGTGAATTACTATAAATTTAATCCTTTATGTATATTAATCATAATCAGAAATACACATGAGGTTATTAATACTCTTGTAAAATAAAACTAGAGGGTATACATATTGGAACCTAATATCCCTGGAGGCTGAGATAAAAGATTTTAAGTAGATAATGTTGGAAAGGGAGGGTAGAGGTGATTGTTTTATCACTGCTTCTGACAAAGTATATACTTTCTTTCTTCCTTAGAACTGAAGATTCTCCACTTTCATGACTTAAAAGTATGCTCCTTTAGGTCAGTTTAATACTTTTACTACAAAACTAAATTTCTCTCTAAAAAGTGTAAAATATTTGGGTCATACCTAAACTAGAACTATTTGAGGCTTAGTCTTAACAAACTCCAAATTCCTTCGCACAGTGTTGAAGATGCCTCATAATCTGATTCATGTCTATTTTCCTACTGTTATTTGTCATCATATTCACATTAAAGTGTAAGACATCTTCCAAACAACCTGTCATTTTGTACAGCCCAAATATTTTCCACATCCTTTTGCTTCTTCCTAAGATTTCATCCCCCCCACCTTTTTTTGTCTTCTGGCCAATTTCTATTCATCGTTTGAGACCCTTCTCTTCCAGAAAATGTAAGTGCTGCCTTCTCTAAGCTGAGTTCCATGGGAGATTAATTGCCTAGAATTGGAGGGCAAGAACCACACCTTATTCACCTTTCTGTTTTCAGCAGTTTGTTCTTCCTTTCCTTAGTCTACTCACTACATCTGGTTTGCTCACATGACATTTTAGCAGGAGCATGTACAAACACAGTAGAACAACAGCATTTTGCAAGCCAATAAATATTAATGTTCCACGTACACTGAAATTACATGTACAGGGAAATTACAATAGTGAATAAGAGCAACAGGGTCCTCAGTCTCCAGAGACTCTGTCTCTAATTTTTCTCATGAATTCTAATTTAGAAGCATTATATCTTATTCCATTCTTCCCTGGCTCTCAGGCCCACTTAGAAAACCCATCTCCTAAAGCCTGATTCATATTGTCCGTGCTTTGAGAATGCAAAGGGCTAAAGGCCATTTCTAGCTTTGTAGCCTGAAATTCCTCTAAACATGATTTAGTCTGTCTGCTACTTGAGAAGTAGAGATATGGACATAAGGAGCTCCCAGCTTCTGCTCTTTAGAATCTGTATTGAATGGGTCAACCCCCATTCAACTATCTCTTCAAAGAGTCTGAGAGTTGGTTAATGGTGAATCAATACTTGTCGAAGGATGGGAAAATAAGAAAATATATTTAAAGAATAAATATTATTTGAAATATTAGTATAATTAGGATGTTGTTTAGTCGCTAAGTTATGTCCAACTCCTTGAGACCCCATGGACTGTAGCCTGCCAGACTCCTCTGTCCATGGGATTTCCCAGGCAAGAATATTGGAGTGGGTTACCATTTTCTCCTCCAAGGGATCTTCCTGACTCAGGGATTGAACCCACATCTCTTGAGTCTCTTGCATTGGCAGGTGGATCCTTTACCACTGAGTCAACTGGGAAGCCCATAATTAGGATAAAGTGTTGAATTATATGGAAATTTGCATATGATCACCCAATAGAGCTATGATGGGCTTCATAATGACTCAGTGGAACTTTATCATTGTCATTTATTCTCATCATTATTGTTTAAATGTATCAATTATTCTATTTCAGTTTAAGGAAGGGTAGATGATTATTTCTTTTTCTAATTCTGGCTAATGTGTAAGAGGTTATGAATGATATGCAAAGGTACAGGGATATTTTATCTCTCAAATTTATTCATTGGTTTAACAAACCCTAAGTTCAGAATAATTGAATTGAAATGTCAAATTCAAAATCAAATGTCAGAGGCCTTTTTCAATAAGCCTTCCTCTACTGGATTATTTTCCACATATGAATCTCAAAAGACAGCTAAATTAGCCTAAAAAGACTCTTATATTGTAATGGGATTTGAAGTTAAATGATTGAACCTTTGTAAATTTTATTAAGGAAAATGCAGTTTTTGAAAGTTCATTTTGCCACTCTATGCACAATGTTCGGAAACTATAGCAAAGTACATTATTCTCAGAATAAGGATTAGACACTGTCAATAAAAATTCTTCCAGATTAGATAGGTCCAGATACAATCTTTGGTACTTTCTAGATCATATTTTTCTATATAGTATTTTAATCAATTCTGACTACAACACTGTGAAGTAGGACAAATACTATTAATTTCGTTTCAGAAATAAAATTCAGACAAATTAATAAAACCCAAAATGGCTAGACTTGGAATTTGAAGTCACATGCCTTTAACACAACATCCATTCTTAAGCTGTTTGATAGTCACTACCTTATGGATATGAGGTCTCCTTTAGAAAAAAATAAAATACTACAAAGAGCTCATCCTCAATACAAATAATTAAAAAATTTATTCACGTAACATCTTTAGCACCTACTGTAGTCAAGAAGGTGTGGGGTGGTAAAGAGTTGGACACAAATGAGCGAGGAAGCACAGCACAGCACAGTGGTCAAGCACAGAGGCAGGCAGTAGATTAATGAAGATGAGTGAACATGAACCTTCTCCCCAGGGCCTTAGAGTCTAACAGAATAAAATATTTTTACTAATATGGATAGTATTATCTTGGTAGATAAGATATTTTAAATTGAAATCTTCCATATTATGGGACATAAAAGGGAAGGACTCATGATAGTGCTATGGAGGGTAAATTGATAAAGGCCAAGAGAAATGAGAAAATATAAGCCTATTCTTTACATCCTTCTTTTTATCTTTTATATGTTTGACATATTTAGTATTTTTAATTAAAGAAAAAGAAAAGAAACTCAATGGATATTTCTCTGTGTAGAGAACAGCTAATGCTTGGAACTCTAGGATCAATGATCATATTGTTTAATAAGTATTTTCTTAAATAAAAATAAACTTAGCTCTTTCAGACATAGTATCTTTAAAGGATACTATGAAGTATCTTTAAACGATACTATGAAGTATCTTTAAAAATCCCATACCCATGGCAAAATTTAAAGCCTGTGCAAGGTGAAAGAACTAAATTCAAACAAAATAGAATGTGTTAAAGCTTCTAAGATGGACTTAAAATCCTGTGTTAAATGGAAAAGTAATAAAGAAAGTTTTAGATGCTCCTAAAAAGTCAACAGATAATGATATATGTAGTATAGGCTTTATTAGGAGAAAGCTACTACTTCCATCCTATTTAAAAAATTAATTTGCCATAAATTCATCTGTGTTGTAGCTCCAAAGAGCCTATATGGTACATTCTGGATAGAATTTTATAACATGCATATGACTATAAATTTAACTGTAGTGATTCTGAAAAATGTTCATCATATATATATATATATATATATGTACATATATATATTTAAAAAGCCTTAATCTTACAGATAAAATGGGCATCTCATAGCAAACTCCTGATTTCCACTTCACATACATGTCCAATCCTGATTCTCAGTCACATAACCAGATCCAAACTTTCCAATCTTCAGTAACCCCTCACATACACATTCTGTCAGAAAATCCTGCTTGTTCCATTATCAAAATATATTCAGAAACTATTAACACCTAACACTTTCACCTTAGCCTTGGGCACTATTATCTACTTCCTAATTTGTTGCCTCTTCATGAGACTTCAGCTTCCAATCCTATCCCACCCAGTTATCTATTTTCTAAATGTTAGTCAGAGTGGCCTATTAAAACACGAATCAATTCATATGTCCCCTAATCTCAAAATCTCCAGTGTTTTTCCATATCGCTCAGCCCCTGATCTACCCCTGGTCACCTTTGACTCACCTCTGCACTCACTCACTCTGTCTCTCATGGACTTTCCTCCAGTTACAATGTCTTCTTCTGGCCTCTGGGCCTTTGTGCATCTTGCTGCCTTTGTCTGGAATCATTTATCCCAGAGATAAACAAATGGTAGCTAATATCAGGGCTAGGCTCAGGTTATATAAGGTTTGAGGCTCATACAATTTAGGGTATTTTTTTAAAAAGAAAGAATATGACATTTCATAAACAAAATTCAATAGAGGGCCTGAGAAGAGGTACATATGAGTGAGGGGACTGAACTTTTAGCTTCATTATCCTCATAGCGAATCTACCTCACATATAATACTATATACTATGTACTATTTGAACTACTTTAATATACTATGTTACTATAGTGGTATATATAAAATAGATAACTAATTAGAATCTACTGTGTAGCAAAGGGACCTCTACTCAGTGTTCTGTGGTGACTGAAATGGGAAGGAAATCCAAAAAAAGGGGATATATGTATACATACAGCTGATTCACTTTGCAGAACAGCAGAAACTAGCACAACATTGTAAAGCAACTGTACTTCAATAAATTAAAAAATCAATAATTTTCATAATGATACTATGGGGAGAGTTACTGTTATCCCCCACTTACAGACTGGGGATTTGAACCCTGCCTGGCTTGACTTCAGGTTCTGACCATAATATGCATCATGTCTGCATTTCCTGCTCTCTCATTGCTTGCAAATCCCTAGTAAAATATTACCTCTTCAGAGAGACCTTTGATGGTCACTTTATTCTTGCCTACTGTTCCCTCTCTAGCCTCTCACTTTCTCTCACTTTTGTTAATAGCATATATCATCCCCTGATATGTTACGTGCTTATTTATTATTGTCTATCTTCTCCCACTTGAACATAAGCACCACTTTTGTCTGTTATGAAGAGACATATTTTCCAATGTCTAGAATAGTGGCTGGTACATAGTAGGTTCTCAGTAAAATCTTGTGGAATAAATTCTTCCTTCATATTAAATATCTGAAGTACAGCTCAATGACTATGCATATAAAGAAAAATTAATTATGCACTGCATACTATATTTACTAGGAGTATGCATTACATGTTAAGTCTGTGCTTCTTCAAGTGTGGCCCATGGACAGGCAGCATCAGTACCTTCTGGGAGCTTGTTAGAAGGACAAAGGTGCTCATGGTATCCACACTAAAGGGAAGAGGGTCTTCAGTTACCTGTCTTAGTAATGTTGATACTCCCCAAAGACACTTCTTCATCAGATTGAATAATTTGAATATATTTTCTGACAACAAAATGACAGCTGAAATTGCAGCTGAGAAAGTTCATTCTAAAGCAAACTGTTTAAAAGGAGACCTAAAGATGGAATGTCATTGTCTTTAGTGGATGGGGAAGTATTCCATTATTTTCTTCATAATGTGTTTTTATTTATCCCTTTATTGTATAGATCTTTAAAGGCCAACTGTGATTGGCTACTTTTTTCTATCTTTTGTCTTCCTCCAGTACTCAACTTGCTCCTGTTAAGAGGAACACAGCTGGTAATGTGGTCCTACCTCAAAGGAAAGATGAATTCTAAACCAGGACAGAAAATCACAAGTGATTCAAATATCCTTTCCAGGTCATGCACTTAACCCTCTCATTTAATTTTCCTTCACTGAGACACTTCCTTTTTCAAGACTGCAAACATAACCTGCACCTGCAATTACCTGAACAGAAATTAGTCTTGTACTTTCTTCCTTAGGAACAAAGAAGCATTCAAGTGTTTAGCTGACTAAACACCAACATTTGTAGACATGGTTTTGAACTGGATTGGAACCCAAATGTAATTAAATGCATAAAAGGAACTACCCTTGGAAGTGATCTGTCTTTGGAAACATCTCAGCACCTAATATAAATCAGATCATTTAACTTACTATAAAACATCTAGGGACTGACAGTGTAAAACTTCAGTTCTCAAGGTGGGGTGATGCTAAGAATGATCAGACTCTATATGGGCACACCATTCTTCTGACTCAGTAGAGAAGATTTTCTGGCTATCTACACTGCTTGACTTTACTCATTAACTGAATTAAATAATTGATGTGCTTAATCGCCCAGCTGTTTCCGACTCTTGCAATCCCATGGACTGTAGCCCATGAGGGTCCTCTGTCCATGGGATTCTCCAGGTAAGAATACTGGAGTGGGTTGTGATTTTTTTCTCCAGGGGAGCTTCCCAACCTGGGATTGAACTAGGGTCTCCTGTATTATTAGGCAGGTTCTCTACCACTGAGCCACCAGGGAAGCCCCAAGCAATTGATAGTAGCTATTGAAAATCAGGACCATGATACCCAACAAAAGAAAAGAGACAGAGTGCTTAAGTTGTAGCCACTTACAGAAAACTTAAGTTACCCCTGCCTCAGAATTACCTAGTGGGGCTGATCAAAATGTAGCATCCCCAGGCTTCCCTGGTGGCTGGGTGGTAAAGAATCCACTTGCCAATGCAGGAGACACAGGTTCTATCCTTGATCTGGAAAGATCCCACATGCCATGGAGCAACTAAGCCACCACAACTATTGAGCCTGAGCTCTAGAGCTGGGGAGCCGCAACTACTGAAGCCTGTGATCTCCATAGACGGTGCTCTGCAACAAGAGAAGGCACCACAATGAGATGCCTGCACACTGCAACTAGAGAGTAGCTGATACCCACGGCAACTAGAGAAAAGCCCACGTAGCAGTGAAGATCCAACATGGTAAACAAATAAATTAATTAATTAAAAACAGATGCATTTTTAAAAAATGCAGAGTCTCAGGTTTCCCACACTATGGAATCTGAATCTCCAGGGAGTGTAGGACCAGGAATACATATTTTTCAGAATTGCTTCTGGTGATACATATGTATTCTAAGGTTTGAGAACTGATGAAAGTCATAAGGATATTGGTTATCTGCGGAAGTGAGAAAAAGAAGGAAGGCTGAGTACATACACATGTACACACATACACTCACACCTTTCTACAACAAATTTTACCGATATCAAAATTTTGAGTAGGACTAGGTGGCGTGTTAAAGAACCCCCGCCTGCTAATACAGGAAACTTAAGAGACCTGGATTCTATTCCTGAGTCGGGAAGATCTCCTGGAGAAGAGCATGGCAACCCACTCTAATATTCTTTCCTGAAGAATCCTATGGACAGAGGAGCCTGGCAGGCTATGGGCCATAGAGTCTCAAAGAGTCCGACACAACTAAAGTGACTTAACATGCATGCATGCATCAATCACCATGAGAGAAATATTGACTGTACTTTAGAGCAGCTGTTCTTCAAATGGAAAAAAAATCAAATAGGAGAACTTAAATGACAGTGAATGAAATCAAATTCTTTAATTTTTAAATTTCAAATGATACATTAAGGCATTTGCATGGAGAAACAATGCTTCCATGAATATGGAGTCATGACACCTCAACATCCATCATTGTTTTATATTAAGTTCTATGTTGGAAATATGTTTTCCAGGAGACTGGAATGTATTTTTACATTGTTTTACATTATTTGCTCTTTGTTGGACCTTTTAAAAATTATGATTTTATAGACAGTCTTATTTGCCTCTCCAACTTCAATTTTCACTCTTCAAGACATTGGTTTTGGTTATGAAGTGGAAACAAGATATACAACTTCAGTTTCCTCAAAGAGAATATTCTAACTTTCTTTAAAAGAACTTGTGATAAACATTTTAAGTACTTTGACATAACTTCTATCACTCTGAATATTATTTACCAAAGTATACTAATACAAGCTAGAATCAAGATTGCTGGAAAAATATCAACAATCTCAGATATGCAGATGACACCACCCTTACGGCAGAAAGTGGAGAACTAAAGAGCCTCATGATGAAAGTGAAAGAGGAGAGTGAAAATGTTGGCTTAAAACTCAACATTCAGAAAACTAAGATCATGGCATCTGGTCCCATCACTTCATGGCAAATAGATAGGGAAACAATGGAAACAGTGAGATACTTTATTTTTTGGGCTCAAAAATCACTGCAGATGGTGACTGCAGCCATGAAATGAAAAGACACTTGCTCCTTGGAATAAAAGTTATGACCAATCTAGATAGCATATTAAAAAGCAAAGACCTTACTTTGCCGACAAAGATCCATCTAGTCAAAACTATGGTTTTTCCAGTAGTCATGTATGCATATGAGAGTTGGACTATAAAGAAAGCTGAGCACTGAAGAAGTGATGCTTTTGAACTGTGGTGTTGGATAAGACTCTTGAGAGTCCCTTGGACTGCAAGGAGATCCAACCAGTCCATCCCAAAGGAAATCAGTCCTAAATATTCATTGGAAGGACTGATACTGAAGCTGAAACTCCAATACTTTGGCCACCTGATGTGAAGAGCTGACCCATTTGAAAAGACCCTGATGCTGGGAAAGATTGAAGGCAGGAGGAGA
>ML660679.1:3089577-3153874 GCA_007570785.1 Antilocapra americana | reverse complement strand
AGTATCAGTCCTTCCAATGAATATTTAGGACTGATACTGAAGCTGAAACTCCAATACTTTGGCCACCTGATGTGAAGAGCTGACCCATTTGAAAAGACCCTGATGCTGGGAAAGATTGAAGGCAGGAGGAGAAGGGGACAACAGAGGATGAGATGGTTGTATGGCATGACTGACTCCGTGGACATGAGTTTGAGCAAGCTTAAGGAGTTAGTGGCAGACAGGGAGGCCTGGCATGCTGCAGTCCATGGGGTCGCAAAGAGTCGGAAATGACTGAGAGACTGAATTGAAGTGAAGTCACTCAGTTGTGTCCGACTCTTTGTGACTCCATGGACTGTAGCCTACCAGGCTTCTCTATCCATGGGATTTTTCAGGCAAGAATACTGGAGTATTTCGCCATTTCCTTCTCCAGGAGATCTTCCCGACCCAGGGATTGAACCCAGGTCTCCCACATTGTAGGCAGACGCTTTACCATCTGAGCCACCAGGGAAGGAGACTGAACTGAACTGAACTGAACTGAAACTGAACACTAATAGCATCAGAATTTATTTAGGTATTTCTCTGCCTACACAGAATGGTCTATGCTTCTTGATAACTTACAGCCACCTTCTGATTAGCTTATTCTAATCTCATATATTATAGTAATTGTTGTAATATGGTTCATTTAATTGTATCTAGAAGTTTAAATAGATGCTTGTTGAGGGTCTAAGATAGTCTCCAACGGAGACTCTCAAAAAGTTCAGATTTATAACTGTGTTCCAGTTTTGCACATTTTAGAATGCCTGATATCCTAAAGAAGTGAGTAAATGAAGTAGCTTTACACAGTATGTTTCTATTTTAGAGTAACACAGGTTGCTTCAAATTTGAAACTTCTTGAAATCTCTTCAAAACGGTCTGAAGCACTTTGGAGAAACAAATCAGTCTCAAATGTAGGAACACTGTTTGGCCATTCAGACTATTATTACTTTCCACCTGAACAACGACATTCATCTCATAGTGGATTTCCCCATTTTCATCTCCTATTGCGACAACTCATCCTGTACACTGCAGCTAGATTCATCTTCATGAAGGGTGGTTCAATCTTACCACGCTTATGCTCAAATGCCTCAAGTGACTCCCAAATAAAATTCAACCTTTTCAGCTTGCATCTGAAAACATCAACAACCTTTCCAGTTTGTTCCCTTTATCATGGGACTTTGTCCAGCCAAACTTGTCGGCACTTCTTTTTTCAAAACTGCTCACTTAAGAATTTCCCTATTGGTCCAGTAGCTAAGACTCCATATTCCCAATGCAGGGAGCCTGGATTCCACCCCTGGTCAGGGAACCAGATAGCACATGCCGCACTAAGGCCCAGTGCAGTCAAATAAAAAAATATTAAAAATGCATACTTAATTCTTTTCTGAAGCTGTGCCTTTGACGACACCATCTCATATTGCCATATCCACATAACAAATTCCTACCCATCTTTTAAATGTCAAGTCATAATATCTCCCCTTCATGGAAACTTCCCATTCCTTCCACCAGAAGTTCTGAGCTCTGTAAGTATCAGAACTATCATTCTTCTGTAGTACAACATTGTCATTATCTGAGTGTGTAATTCCTCAGAATCAAGGACCTTGTCTTCATTCTTTCAACAGATATTTACAGAACACCAGTAGCTTTTAAAACAATGTTTTAGACACTATGGACGCTGCCAAGTTGAATAAAATCTAATCTTTTGTCTTCCCACTGGACAGTACAATGTCAGGCATATTGTCAGTAATGAAAAAATATATGTGGAATAAATAATGAGTAGTCCATCTCATTTTCAATAATGTAAGTTCTGATTTATAACACAATAAATTAAATGAACTGGGAATTCTATTCAGGAAGAAGATTTTTACCAGATTAAACTTCAGAATATCTAAATGATACTATGCAGACATAAAAAGAAGAAAATATATTTTAAACATGAAGACAAAAGAAGTTTGACAAATTTCAAGTCTTTTATATAAATTACATATATATACATTTCTCTACTGTCAATAATTTCTTGATCTTCTTTGATTTACACATGATAAACCTCCACTGTTAATTAATTCTATTAGTTCTTTAACATTACAATATTTACATGCTTGCTACATGCAATAATTTTCTGCAAATACTTACTACATGTGTTTTAATCTGAATTTATTTAGAGGCAGTAATAATTAAATGCATTTTCTTGACAGTCATGTTCACATGATTTCAAACAAACTGATAAGTAAGACATGAGAGTAAGTATCCAGTTATTCTAAATGATGCTAAATATAAGAAAACTGAAATCTTAGACTTCATTTTTTGGCTTCTATATGAATGATTGTAAGCTAGGATTTGGAAGAAAGCTAAGGCAAATTTCCCCTCACTCCGATACTTATATGTTATGCACACACACATTGCTGGAAGCTTGGATGGCGTATTCAACAAGCATACAAGATAATTCAGATCAGTGTCAACTTGCTCTCACCAGAAAATGAAGTCCCGTTGAAAGCCAACCTATCTTTCAGTCTAATTCAATCGAATCCTAGAGTGCTAACAACAAAATGTCTAAGGTATAGGATTATGTCCGTTCTAGTTCAGAAAAATGAGTGTCTTTAGATAACAAAACTTTCCCTTTTGAAAAGAAAGCCATTATTGCTGCAGAGAATAGTTTCACATACTAAAAAGTTAAATTAATTTTCTATACAGCTCTAGTCCTAGCTATTTGAACAGAAAGAGCTTGAAACTAGATTCTTAAATGCCATGCTAATGACATGGGTTGTGTCATGATCAAAATTTGTCATAAATAAATGGTGTTTTGTAAGTAACCTGGGGAAAATAAACTAATGTTCTAAGTAAGGTTGTGACTTTGAAATTCATTCTCTATGGTATCTGACTCAGAGAGAAATAATTGATTACTAATGGGGCATTATCAGGTTGGTTACATTACTATTTGCCTGCATGAATAAGTGGTAAGGATTTTTTCAATTTGTGGAAGGTTACCCATTCATCATTTTAACTGCTAAGTGCTTAGATCTGCAGATACTACTGGATTTCTTTAGTCTTCTCCCCAAACATCTGTATGTTATATCATCCTCCTACAAAATAGAAAAGCTTTATGGTTTTCTCATTAATGTTGTCACAATTAAGTGACAATATGGAGCTCTATAGTTTCAACCTTATATGTTAAAGAGATTGTTCATCAACTATACTTCAATAAAACTTTATAAAAATAAAAAAATAAAGGAAGGGATTGTCCAATGCTGTCTAAGAATTCAAGAATTCCAACAGAGAAAACCATTCTCAGTTGAATGAGAATGCAACTGGGGTACCAATCAGAGACTACATAAAAATTAATGAAAAGAATGAGCTTTAGAGTCCTACTTAGGTTCAAGACCTGACTCATATTAACTTGTATTTAAGTTCTTGAAAAATAAACTCTGTAATTTACACATTCTTCGTAGGTAAAATGAGAAGAAATAGAATGCTTAGTATAGAAACTGGAATATGGCAAATTTGAGATAAATAATAGCTTTTGTTACTGATATTAGGGAAGCTCAGATGGCTCAGTGATTAAGAATCTGCTTAATTAAGGAGGCACAGGAAACATGGGTTTGATCCCTGAGTTGGGAAGATGCCCTAGAGGAGGAAATGGCAACCCACTCCAGTTTTCTTTCCTGGAGAATCCCATGGACAGAGGAACCTGGCAGACTACAGTCAATGGGGTCGCAAAGAGTTGGACACGACTGAGCTTGCACACACACACACAAATTACACACACACATTTCCAGATAAGAAGGTTTAGACAAGAAAGGCAGTTACAAGAATGCTAGTTTTCCCTTCCCTCCCCCACCCTATGCCCCATTTACTACTCTGCTTTTCAATCTTTCTTTACCTGCCCCAGAAGATGACTTCAGCTTTAGTTTGGGTATGACCAATGGGAAGCGCCAGCAGAAGAGTGGGACAGAATGGGGTCAAGACATTTATTTTCCCAGCTCTCTGCTGAGCATTCTTTGTTTGGTTGTGTCCCTTTATCAAAGGTCACAGGTAAAGTTGGGCAGATCCCCACTCGCCCTTGCAGCCATATCATGTTCTCTCTCCCCACAACTGCAATGAGTTTGCCACTAGCTCTAACTGAATACACCCCAATACATGAGAGTCTATGTGTATACTGTTGGTATGGTACAAAAAGCCTAATGTATCCAAGAGAAGCCCAAGTGATAACCTGGAAAAATGAAGATGTGTATTGAATCTGAAGTAAAGGCATAAATGGGGATTCCAGGTGGCTTGAAATATAAGAAGTGGTTTACAGGAAAATAGCATCCGTGGCAATGACACATCTCATGTGGTTCCTTATGTTTCCCACAGAGGCTAGTCTCTCTGCTTAAAGGACTTAGTGCAACAGAACAAAATAGCATAGTCACTCCATTTCTAAAGTTCACTCTGTTTTTATAGGTTTCAACAGCAAGGTTTTAAAGCAATACTAATATAAGCTCTGTGGACTTCTCAGAATTGGCCCAAAGCTAAGTGGAGGGTTTTAAACTTCAAGTCAGGAAACACACATGTATGTGTACAACATATACACTGACTATGAGAGTATCCAGTGCTATATGATACATTAGAAAAAGTAAACAGGGGGGAGGGAAAGGCAAAAAGATCTCTATTTTGGAGGGACTTTGCTGGTGGACCAGTGGCTAAGACTCCATGCTCCCAATGCAGGGGGCCTGGGTTCAATCCCTGGTCAGGGAACTAGATGCCACATGTTGCAACTAAGAGTTTGCAGGTCTCAACTAGATCTGGCACATCCAAATAAGTAAATCAATATTTTTAAAAAGATCTCTATTGTGTAGTAATCTGATAGCAGTATCAACTTTATACAGCTATGAAAACAGTAAGTGTGAGTTGGAACTTCCAATTAGGAAATTCCAAAGAACCCTAAGAACTCCCTGTATACCACTAACCAGATATCTTAAGAGGACTAGAGAGACAATAGGAAGTGTAGTTTAGAACTCAGGACTCTTCCTGTTTCCCAGGAGAGGGATCCTTCTGCCCAGTTCTTGGCCATGTAAATCATCCCCATGGGGACGTTAAAATAGGTACAATGATTAGGGATAGAGGAGAAAACATTAGTGTCTCAAATGTCTTTGGGACCTTATGATGGATTCTAATACTTCTCCAGAGGTGCCTCAGGAGCCTGCTCAGGGGATGTGTGAACTAAGAAGGCCAGACTTTAAATGCAAGCTCTGATTTACCATAAGCTTTGTTTTTATCTGTATTCTGCACTGGCTTCTCTGTAGCTCTGGTTTCAAGAAAGGATATACTGCTAAAAATAGTAACATAAACATTTTAAAGTCACTGTCTTTGAATTTTACATGTGTCTATTAGTGACAAATTCCCCAGTATATTATTGAATCCTGAACACTTCATCTTTTTCTTGTGATATATGATGTTAATGGTTGGTATTCCTGAGGAGAATAAACTATCCATGTACCATGAAGCAGCTTATATTAACACTTTCAACATTATAAATTTGTTTTGTTGTTTACTCGTTTCAGTCATGTTCGACTCTTTTACAACCCCATGGACTGTAGCCGCCAGGCTCCTCTGTCCATGGGATTTCTCAGGTAAGAATACTGGAGTGAGTTGTCATTTCCTTCTCCAGGGGATCTTCCTGACTCAGGGATTGAACCCACATCTCTTGAGTCTCCTGCATTGGCAGGTGGATCCTTTACCACTGAGTCAACTGCATTGGCAACTGAATTCTTCACCATCTGAGCCACCAGGGAAGCTCAACTTTATAAATTAACACGGACAAAAGGCCCTTCATGTTTATCTAGATTCATCCTTCCATTTCTGTTTTACCTGTAGGAAATTAGACAATTATGAGCTATTTTGATGAAAATCAGATTCCAAATATAGCAGAATCTTACCTTTAATGAAACTATTTTGGTAAAATATTTCACAGGGACCTCTTTGACCCAACTTTACCCAAGATCATATTTATACTGGAAAACTTTTTAAAGTCTTTCTTTTAATAGCTCTTTTTTCCACTGTGGGGATGTTAGTTTATCCCAATGAGTAGGTAGTCTGTGTGTGCATTACATTAAGTAACATATTGAATGCTTAATATCAGCAATAATTATATACTGACAACATTAATGTCTGTCAAAGAATGATTGCTGGTTTTGTTTTTCAAAGGTAATGGAAACCCTCAACAGACTGCAGAAGCCCCAGTAAGAAGAGTTGAGGGGCAAATAGAATGAAGCTGTGGTATAAAAGTAGTTGAGGAGTTTGTAGTACTAAACTAAAAATAGTTTCTCCACACCATAATAGTGTATTTTAAAGGTATTTTTTCTGCATTGGTAGAGAACAAATTTCTCTACAGCTAACATCTTTTGTCATCTGGTTGCATGTAGTCAAAAGTTCCATTTTCTAAGCAATGTGCTTTTAACCAAGTAAAAGAAGACCATCTGCTTACTATTTGACTGTTATGGAGCTCAAATATTATTGTTAAACAAAGTATCCTTAAATAAATCTTCATTTCCTTTATGTCATACAACCCCATTCATGCATGTTAATGTTTTCAGACCTATCTCAGGATCAGTTTACATGATAAGATATAGTTAACTGTTGTTTGCTCACTTAAGTTGCAGTCAGTGTTTCAGTAAGCCTGACATGAAGCTTGTGAAGCTTGTGGTGGTTCACGTGGCAGTTGTGCCTGCAAAGTTTTATTCATATAAATAGCCATCATCTCTGCTTAGGCACCAAGAGCATAATTAGTTGGTTTCCTGGGTTTATACTAGTTAAGGTATTTGTGATACATGCTGTTTAAGGAATTTCTCTAATTTGGCCTTTGGGAAACAACAAAAGGCTAAATTCAGTGAGATAAAATATGAATACATGTATAGAAATGATTTGGATAATCTGTATTTTCTAGTACCACATTCAGCTACTACTGTGACTGGTATCTCCTCACATAACCCATGATTTGAGGGTAGATAGTTCAGGGCTGCTCATCATCGAGCAGCTCAGTGATGCCATTGAGACCCTAAGCTCCTTATTCCACCATCTTTAATATGTGACTTTTATTTTCCTGGTTTCAAGGCAGACACTGCACTTCTGAACACCATACCCAAATGTAAGATTTATTTTCTGGAAAGGCAGCCTGTTCCAGTGACTTCTTCTTTAACTTCATTGGTCATAACTCTGCTCATGGCCAACCCAAGCTGTTTGAGAGGCTGTGAAATCAAGGACAGTACTTTACAATCACTAAAGAACAGGAAAAGGGGGATGGAAAGGATGTTGAGTGAGCCAATCTATAGGATCTGCTCACTAAAGAATTATATTAATTATTTGAGCTTCAGGCTAAAAGGTAGGCAATCTCATTGTCCTTTTCTTTTTGTCAATCTACGCTTCAGAAAACACATGCTGATCATAGCAAGTTGGCTACAGTGGCTCTCATCTCCCTCTGTATTTTTTCGGGGTCCAATGTTAACAATACAACCAGGTAGTAGAGACTATTTTTGCCTATTTAGCATTCATTTATCTACTTTTCTCTGTATTAGAAACTCAGTTTCAATTAGACATATCCTTAATTCCATGTAGCCATAGGTCTCAAGGGAAACAATTCACCCAGATTTTAGGAAGGGATTCTTTCAAGAGTCATCTTGCCTATGGCTGGTTCTGGAACAAACATTATGTTCCCATTTTGACCTGAATGGAAATTCTTTCAGTGAGAAAAGGAAACTTTCTTGTCCCTATGAGATAGCCATAGGAATGCCCCCTGGCTACTACTGGATGGGGATATGAGGCTGAGGACTGCCGCAGCCATCCTGCTACACGGAGGAGAAAGCCACACTTGGAATTGGGAGCAGAGAGATAGAAAGCACTGGGGCCCTTGATGGCACTGCTGAATTCATTGGCCCTGAAGCCCGCTCCACCACTGAACTTCCTTCCAGTCAAGTGAGATCTTTTTTCTAGTCAGTTGGAATCAATTTCTGTTACTGGTAGCCAAAAGCACCTTGATTCTTATGACTCATCTGAAATTTTTGTCCTCTAAAAGTTCTGAGAAGTTTGTGTTTATGCTATTACTGTTATCTTTGCTGCTTGTAACTCAAATTAAATGGGATTTCCCATAGAGACATTAATATAGAAATACACTATATGCATCAGCACATTTAGAGCCAACTTGCTCCCAAGAATGTGCTAAGAAAATGCATTATATCTCACACTCCTTCCAGTCAAAGGTTTTGCCAACCCAGGGAAATGAGCCATAGATACAGTGCAGAGCCACTGGGAAGTATTTCTACAAAATTGGTAAGCAAGTGTAACTTCACCAGCCACATTATACAGGGACAACCACGAAATATGTACTGTGAGATGCACTGTAATCTATGAGGCCAACAGGCTGATACCACCAAAGCAGGCTAAGAGACCCCTGAATATGAAGTGAATGTTAGGCTAATTGTGCAGGAAAGAGAAGAAGACTCCATTCAAGCCAAAAGATATTGTGCAAAAAGCAAAGAGGAAGAAATGGACAATGTGTCCTATGCTCCCACTGTTCCCAAACTATAGTTGAGATGGCATGTAGGAATTGAAAGACCTGATTGGGGTTTTAATGTTCTCAAATGTGCCACAGAGAGAGAGAGAGAGAGAGAGAAAAACAGAGAGAGAATAAATGACTATAATAAAACCCCTCACACTAAGTTCTTGGTAACAAGACAGAAGGATAAATGATATTATCATACAGGGTACTGCAGAACTTCATTTACAAGATGATATTGGATTACTTCCCAAGACACCTGCTTAGCATTAAATACAACAAAAACCATGGGGTAGAAGCAAATGTCAGAAAAAGGAGGAAAAAAGAGACACATTAAAAGCCCTTTTAAAAAAATAGTGTATGAAAATGCATCATGGATAGCTGGAATACACATGAATTGTTAAAATGCTAGAAAATAATGGCTCACAAAAATAAAAGCCCCAAACAGATTAATTTTTAAAAAGATATTCTTCTTATGGTTTTATACATTGCTTACTATTTCATGTCAGAATAATGGATTTGGTTAGTAGATGGCATGGTATAATTTAAAAAGGTGTTAGAAGGTATTCACTTCAAATATAAGATATGGTGCCCACTGTGATTAATTTTAGGGAACTTTTCTAAGAGACTTAGGGTAGGAGACACTGTTGTTCTAAGCCTCAGTCTGAATTTTCACACTATTTTGATTACTTACAAAGAAAGAGGTGTAAAGCACATACACAAATAACCAGGAAATGCTAATGTTAATTTTCTTTATTATTGAAACTTTGTTAGATTATGCAATTCTTTTATAGAGTCACCAACAATAGGAAACATGTTTCCCACACATTTAGTAGGAGACAAATGTTAAGAAGGTCTAATCATAACAGGGACACACAGGGCTATGAGTCTAGATAAATTTAAATACATGAAAATACTCATCTCTTTCTTATCCAAACGCCTGTCAGGTTTCAAGGTTAAAGCCATATTTATGTTTTCATTTTTTTCTCCTCATAATTGGTAAGGTTATATCTGTGAATATTATACCATCTAATTTCAAAAATTTAAAATAGGTTAAAAGGCAATTTATCATCAGCTTTAAAATGGGATGTTAACAGCTTTATAGTTAAATTAGGCTATCAAAAATGGGTAAAGGTTGTCTATGGGAAAAAAAAAAAAACCTTTTTATGACAAAGATAATTGAACTCACAGAGAGGCAGGTATAACCTGAAATGATTTAGAAAATTCATCATGAAAGTGTGTCATTATATTAATTTAGAGAGAAAATCACTTTTTTATTTACCCATCTCTAATGAATTCATCTCTTCACTCAGACAGGCCAGGGACCAGTGAAACATTAATGATGAACATGTCAAAAGTTGGAATATAACCTTGTCACATTCACCATAAGACTCTCAGCAGTTTGGAACAATTTTCTTGACCTGCTTGAAATCCCCTATGAGAGGATTCTTTAAAAAGCCATCTTATTGAAAGATAAAAGGAATTATTTGGGAAAGTTCCTTTGAGTCATTTTCTAAAATATTTTTTATGAGAGGAGTGAATGCATATTCATGGTAGAGAATATGGACTATGAATAAAAGCATAAAACAGAGGTAACTAACAATTGTATATAATTTGGTTTATCTTCTCTGTCTTTGAATGTTTATAAAATCGTTACCATAGGGTGAACAATTAGATTGTGTATTATTTTGCTTACTCAACATTCCATCATGAAGCCCTCCCCAGGCAGCATATTGAGAACCAGAAGAAAATACAGATAGTAACTTCTAACAAATTACTGGGATATTTGAATCATTAAAGACTGAGTATAAAGCATGTTTAACATGCTACGAAAAGAAAAGGAAGGGGACAATATATGAATAAGAGGCAAGAGACTATGGAAAATGACAAAGCAGATTTGGAAATGAAATACTATAACTTTCAGAAATAAAAATATTATCATCAAATATAAAAATGATTGAATAATAGAATGTTTAGGTTAATGGCTAATTAGAAAAATCTAAAGAAATAATTAGTTATTTGAAAGTTAGATTTGAAGATAGATTCTACAATGCAGAAGAAAACCAAAAACATGGAAAATATAAAATAGGATTGGAGATATGGAGAATAAAGTAAGAAGATATGTGTTATTCTAAGCAGAGTTCCATAAGAAGAGAAAAAGAATGAAAGAATGGGACTGACATATCTGAAGTGATAACATCTGAGAATTTTCATAACAGATGAAAGATACCAATTCCCAGATTCATGAACACTAATGACTCTCAGAAAGAACAAATAAAAGGAAATCCTCTGAAGGGCATGTATAATGAAATTATGTGAAATTAAATACAAAGAGAAAACTTTTAAAATAGAGAAGAGAAAGAGTACCTTCAAGAGTACCTACATGGAACCCTACAAACAAATTCTCAAGAGTCAGCAATGGAAGTCAAAAGCCTGTGGAATAATATTTCACTGTGCTGAAAAAAATTTTGAACTAAATGTACCTTTCATGAATGAAAAATACAAACATTTTATTTATTTTTTTATTTTTTTATTTTTTATTTATTTATTTTTTTAATTATTGTTTTAGCCATACATTGTTATGATATCACCATGGGTTTACATATGCTTCCCCTCCGGGTCCCCCCTCCCTCCTCCCTCCCCCCCGGGAAATCTCGCTGCACCAGTCCCGAGCATCAATCCTGGGCTGGCGATTGATTAGACACATGACAATTAACATGCTTCAGTGCCCTTCTCCCATCTCATCCCACCCTTACCCTCGTCCACAAAGTCCACAAGTCTATTCTATACATCTGCGTTCCTTTTGTTGTCTCCCATGTTGGGTTCTCATTACTGTCTTTCTAAATTCCATATATATGTGTTAATATACTGTATTGTTGTTTTTGCTTCTGGCTTACTTCACTCTGGATAATGGGCTCCAGTTTCGTCCATCTGAGTAGAATTGCTTCAAATGAATTTTTTTTTTTAATGCTGAGTAATATTCCATTGTGTATATATACCACAGCTTTCTTATCCATTCGTCAGTTGATGGGCATCTAGGTTGCTTCCATGTCCTGGCTATTGTAAACAATGCAGCGATGAACATTGGGGTGCACGTGGCTCTTTCAATTCTGGTTTCCTCGGTGTATATGCCCAGCAGTGGGATTGCCGAGTATACTACCTAAAGCAATCTATAGATTCAATGCAATTCCTATCAAGCTACCAGAGGTCTTATTCAAAGAATTAGAACAAATAATTTCTCAATTTGTATGGAAATACAAAA
This sequence comes from Antilocapra americana, assembly GCA_007570785.1. Classification (NCBI taxonomy): domain Eukaryota; kingdom Metazoa; phylum Chordata; class Mammalia; order Artiodactyla; family Antilocapridae; genus Antilocapra; species Antilocapra americana. The sequence goes on along the minus strand of ML660679.1, from coordinate 3,142,076 downwards.
AACCTCGTATAGCCAAAGCAATCTTGAGAAAGAAGAATGGAACTGGCGGAATCAACCTACCTGACTTTAGGCTATACTACAAATCCACAGTCATTAAGACAGTATGGTACTGGCACAAAGACAGAAACATAGATCAATGGAACAGAATAGAAAGCCCAGAGATAAATCCATGCATCTATGGACACCTTATCTTTGACAAAGGAGGCAAGAATATACAATGGAGAAAAGACAACCTCTTTAACAAGTGGTGCTGGGAAAACTGGACAGCCACTTGTAAAAGAATGAAACTAGATCACTTTCTAACACCATACACAAAGATAAACTCAAAATGGATCAAAGATCTAAGCATAAGACCAGAAACTATAAAACTCCTAGAGGATAACATAGGCAAAACACTCTCTGCTATAATCCAAAGCGGGATACTCCATGACCCACCTCCCAGAATATTGGAAATAAAAACACGAATAAACAAATGGGACCTAATTAAAATTAAAAGCTTTTGCACAACAAAGGAAACTATAAGCAAGGTGAAAAGACAGCCTTCAGAATGGGAGAAAATAATAGCCAATGAAGCAAAAGACAAACAATTAATCTCAAAAATTTACAAACAACTCCTGCAGCTCCATTCTAGAAAAATAAACAACCCAATTAAAAAGTGGGCCAAAGAACTTAACAGACATTTCTCCAAGGAAGATATAAAAATGGCTAACAAACACATGAAAAGATGCTCAACATCACTCATTATCAGAGAAATGCAAATCAAAACCACAATGAGGTACCACTTTACACCAGTCAGAATGGCTGCCATCCAAAAGTCTACAAGCAATAAATGCTGGAGAGGATGTGGAGAAAAGGGAACCCTCTTACACTGTTGGTGGGAATGCAAACTGGTACAGCCACTATGGAAAAATACAAACATTTTAGATAACAGACAGGCTGAATTTCGTAGCAGTTAACCCTCACTGAAGTAAAGTATAAAGAATTAATCTTCAGGCACTAATAAAAGAGATACAGGAAGATACAGAGAGATACAGGAAGGTATAGTGTGAAAAAAGTGCTAAATACTTGAGTATATTGAGTAATGACTATGTGGTAGGCCTTGTTTTAAGTACTTGAAGTATAGCAAAGAATAACCACCACAATGAAAATTCCTGCCTTCATGGAACTTCCAGTCAAGTTCTATCTAAACAAATATTGGCTGTATAAAGTAATAACAATGCACCTTTCATGAATTAAAAAAAAGTCTAAGATACTGAGCAGCAATAAGAAAAGTTGAGAAAAGCAGCAGAAATAAAGTCTTCCAAAGTTTTGACTTTTCCTGATGGAGAATAAAACTTCCCTAAATTAAGTTTATATGCAAATTTTCTAGGATATAATGGAAAGAACAGAGATAAAGTATAAAACTTCTAAACTCAGTCAGTGTGAAAAAAGGAAAAAAGTCAGAGAAATGACACATAAAAAATGTCAGATAAATAGAAAGCACAAAATATGGTAGGGATAATTCCAAATACCAACTAAAATGTTTGATTTAGGCTTATCATCTATGGCCTTTACTATATTGATGTAGGTTCCCTCTATGCTCATTTTTTGAAGTTTTAGTCACAAATGTGTGCTGAATTTTGTCAAAGGCTTTTTCTGCACCTATTGAGATGATCATATGGTTTTTATCTTTCAATTTGTTAATATGGTATATCACATTGATTGATCTGCATATCCTGAAGAATCCTTGCATTCCTGGAATGACCCCAACTTGATCATGATGTGTGAGCTTTCTGATGTGTTGCTGAATTCTGTTTGCTAAATTTTTGTTGAGGATTTTTGCACCTATGTTCATCAGTGGTATTGGCCTGCAGTTTTCTTTTTTTGTGTTGCCTTTGGTTTTGGTATCAGGGAGATGGTGGCCTCGTAGAATGAGTTTGGAACTGTTCCTTCCTTTGCTATTTTTTGAAAGAGTTTAGAAGGAGAAGGCATTAGCTCTTTTCTAAATGTTTGATAGAATTCTCCGGTGAAGCCATCTGGTCCTGGACTTTTGGTTTTTGAGAGATTTTTGATCACAGCTTCAATTTCAGTGCTTGTAATTGGGTTGTTCATAATTTCTATTTCTTCCTGGTTCAGTCTTGGAAGATTGAACTTTTCTAAGAATGTGTTCATTTCTTCCAGTAAATATCAATTAAAAATGAACTAAAAATTCTAGTTACCAAAGATTTTCAGACAGGAACAGAAAGATAAAATCCAACTAAATGTTTTCATAAGTGGCACATCTAAATTAAAAGTACACAAAATAGTATATAAAATACTCATATATAGCAAATACAAACAAAATAAAGCTGGCCCACCAATATTAATAATACATGAAATAGACTTTTTAAAAAAGGTATTATTAGATATAAAGAAGGCCACCATATAATAGTAAGAATTTCACCTTATCAGAAAGACATACCTAGAATACATACTGAGACTATAAAATTATGCATCTCAAAATACAGCATCAAAATATATAATGTTTTAAAATTCGACAGATTGTAAAGACAAATACACAAGTAGGCCAGGTGAGTAAATGTTTTCAAAATTCCTCCTACCAACTGATAGATAGGGCAGGCAAAAACAAAAAAGAAAAATTAGCAGAATATATAAAATTTGACATATGCAACCAACTAGCTTGAGCTTATGTAGCCAACAATTTCAGAACACAAAAGCTTTTCAAACACACATGGAGCATTACTGACAATAATATGATGAGCCTTACTGCAACTCTATAAATTTTAAAAGATTAGTAATCACTAAATAAATTTACCCTAATACAATGTTGCTTTTATCTGCTATGTTAAGATTATATGTGAGACCATATTTAAAAAAAAATCCTAACCCCAAAAAAAGGGGGACAGCTCACTTATTCAAAAAAAGTAAATTACCATGCTGCATACTATTAAGGCATCTTAAATTTTCATTGAATGATTATGGCATAATTATTCTATTGTTTGTGATTTGGGTAATTTGAATTTTTTGCTACTATAAATACCACTGTGACAAAGCTTCTATTACGTAAGTCTTTGTAAGAGTCTAATTACTTTCTTAAGGGTATATTCCCAGTATTTGAATTGTTAGATCATGTTTGTGAACTTTTACACCTAAAATTCCCTGTAGGTGGTGCATAACTAATCTTACTATGAGCAGCAGGATATGAAGGTGTCTCTTTTACAAAACTTTTGATAATACTATCAGGAAAAATTATAATTTTATCCTTTTGATTAGCATATCTTTGATTACCAAATTATTCATGATGTTGAAAACAGTCCTTAAATTTCTTGACCATTTTATTTATTCTTATCATTTTTAACCTGTTCAACCATGTGCTTTGCTGCTTTTTTTTCTTTTCTTTTTTAAATTTATTTTAATTGGAGGCTAATTACTTTACAATATTGTGGTGGTTTTTGCCATCATGAATCAGCTATGGGTGTACATGTGTTCCCTGTTCTGACCCTCCCTCTCGCCTCCCTCCCCATCCCATCCCTCTGGGTCATCTCAGTGCACCAGCCCTAAGCACCCTGTCTCATGTTTCAAACCTGGACTGGTGATGTGTTTCACATATGATAATATACATGTTTCAATGCTATTCTCTCAAATCATTCTACCCTCGCCTTCTCCCACAGAATCCAAAAGTCTGTTCTTAATATCTGTGTCTCTTTTGCTGTCTCACATATAGGGTCATCGTTATCATCTTTCTAAATTCCATATATATGCATTAATATACTGAATTGGTGTTTATATTTCTGACTTACTTTGCTCTGTATAATAGGCTCCACTTTCAACCACCTCATTAGAACTGATGCAAATGCATTCTTTTTAATAGCTGAGTAATATTGCATTGTTTATATATGTACCATGGCTTTCTTATCATTCATCTGCCAATGGACATCTAGGTTGCTTCCATGTCCTGGCTATTATAAACAGTGCTGCAATGAACATTGGGGTACACATGTCTCTTTCCATTCTGGTTTCTTCAGTGTGTATGCCCAGCAGTGGGAATTGCTGGGTCTTATGGCAGTTCTATTTCCAGTTTTTTTAAGGAATCTCCACACTGTTCTCCACACTAGCTTGCATTCCCACCAACAGTGTCAGAGGGTTCCTTTTTCTCCACACCCTCTCCAGCATTTATTGTTTGTAGACTCTTGGATAGCAGCCACTCTGACCGGCGTGAGATGGTACTTGATTGTGGTTTTGATTTACATTTCTCTGATAATGAGTGATGTTGAACATCTTTTCATGTGTTTGTTAGCCATCTGTATGTCTTCTTTGGAGAAATGTCTGTTTAGTTCTTTGGCCCATTTTTTGATTGGATTGTTTATTTTTCTGGAATTGAGCTGCAGGAGTTTCTTGTATATTTTTGAGATTAATTTTTTGCCAGTTGCTTCATTTGCTATTATTTTCTCCCATCCTGAAGGCTGTCTTTTCACCTTGCTTATAGTTTTCTTTGTTGTGCAGAATTTTTCAAGTTTAATTAGGTCTCATTTGTTTATTTTTGCTTTTATTTCCATTACTCTGGGAGGTGGGTCATAGAGGATCCTGCTATGATTTACATCAGAGAGTGTTTTGCCTATGTTTTCCACTAGGAGTTTTATACTTTCTGGTTTTACATTTAGATCTTTAATCCATTTTGAGTTTATTCTTGTGTATGGTGTTAAAAAGTGTTCGAGTTTCATTCTTTTACAAGTGGTTGACCAGTTTTCTCAGCACCACTTGTTAAAGAGATTGTCTTTTTTCCATTGTATATTCTTGCCTCCTTTGTCAAAGATAAGGTGTCCATAGGTGCGTGGATTTATCTCTGGGCTTTCTATTTTGTTCCACTGATCTATATTTCTGTCTTTGTGCCAGTACCATACTGTCTTGATGACTGTGGCTTTGTAGTATAGCCTGAAGTCAGGCAGGTTGATTCCTTCATTTCCATTCTTCTTTCTCAAGATTGCTTTGGCTATTCGAAGTTTTTTTGTATTTTCATACAAATTGTGAAATTATTTGTTCTAGTTCTCTGAAAAATACCTTGGGTAGCTTGATAGGGATTGCATTGAATCTATAGATTGATTTGGGTAGTATACTCATTTTCACTATATTGATTCCTCTGATTCATGAACATGGTATATTTATCCATCTATTTGTGTCATCTTTGATTTCTTACATCAGATGTTTTATAATTTTCTATACATAGAGCTTTTGTTTCTTTAGGTACATTTTTTCCCAAGTATTTTATTCTCTTCGTTGCAATGGCAAATGGGATTGTTCCCTTAATTTCTCTTTCTTTTTTCTCATTGTTAGTGTATAGAAATGCAAGGGACTTCTGTGTGTTTATTTTCTATCCTGCAACTTTACTGTATTCATTGTTTAGCTATAGTAATTTTCTGGTGGAGTCTTTAGGGTTTTCTATGTGGAGGATCATGTCATCTGCAAACAGAGAGAGTTCTACTTCTTCTTTTCCAATCTGAGTTCTTTTTATTTCTTTTTCTTCTCTGATTGCTGTGGCTAAAACTTCCAAAACTATGTTGAATAGTAGTGGTGAGAGTGGGCACTCTTGTCTTGTTCCTGACTTTAGGGGAAATGCTTTCAATTTTTCACCATTGAGGATAATGTTTGCTGTGGGTTTATCATACAAGGCTTTTATTATGTTGAGGTATGTTCCTTCTATTCCTGCTTTCTAGAGGGTTTTTATCATAAGTGGATGTTGAATTTTGTCAAAGGCTTTCTCTGCATCTATTGAGATAATCATATGGTTTTTATCTTTCAATTTGTTAATGTTGCGTATCACATCAATTGATTTGTGAATATTCAAGTATCCTTGCACCCCTGGGATAAAGCCCAATTGGTCATGAAGTATGATCTTTTTAATATGTTGTTGGATTCTGTTTGCTAGAATTCTGTTAAGGATTTTTGCATCTATATTCATCAGTGATATTGACCTGTAGTTTTCTTCTTTTGTGGCATCTTTGTCTGGTTTTGGGATTAGGTTGATGGTGGCCTTATTGAATGAGTTTGGAAATTTACCTTCCTCTGCAATTTTCTGGAAGAGTTTGAGAAGGATTGATGTTAGCTCTTCTCTAAATTTTTCATAGAATTCAGCTGTGAAGCCATCTGGTCCTGGGCTTTTGTTTGTTGGAAGATTCATGATTACAGTTTAGATTTTGTGCTTGTGATAGGTCTGTTAAGATTTTCTATTTCTTCCTGGTTCAGTTTTGGAAAGTTATACTTTTCTATGAATTTGTCCATTTCTTCCAAGTTATCCATTTTATTGGCATATAGTTGGTGATAGTAGTCTATTATGATCTTTTGTATTTCTGTGTTGTCTGTTGTGATTTTTACATTTTCATTTCTAATTTTGTTGATTTATTCTTCTCCCTTTTTTTCTTGATGAGTCTGGCTAATGGTTTGTCTATTTTATTTATCTTCTCAAAGAACAAGCTTTTAGCTTTGTTGATTTTGCCTATGGTCACCTTTGTTCCTTTTGCATTTATTTCTGCTCTTATATTTATGATTTCTGTCCTTCTACTAACCCTGGGGTGCTTCATTTCTTCTTTTTCTAGTTGCTTTAGGTGTAGAGTTAGATTATTTATTTGATTTCTCTCCTGTTTCTTGATGTATGCTTGTATTGCTATGATTCTTCCCCTTAGCACTGCTTTTACTGAGTCCCATAGGTTTTGGGTTGTTGTGTTTTCATTTTTATTCATTTCTATGCATATTTCTATATCTTTTTAAATTTGTTTTGTGATTTGTTGGTTATTTAGAAGTGTATTGTTTAGCCTCCATATGTTTATATTTTTAATAGTTTTTTTTCCTGTAGTTGACATCTAATCTTACTGCATTGTGATCAGAAAAGATGCTTGAGATGATTTAAATTTTTTTGAATTTACCAAGGCTAGATTTATGGCACAGGATGTGTTCTATCCTGGAGAAGGTTCCGTGTGCACTTGAGAAAAAGGTGAAATTCACTGTTTTAGGGTGAAATGTCCTATACGTATCAATTAAGTCTAACTGATCCATTGTATCACTTAAAGTTTGTGTTTCCTTGCTAATTTTCTTTTTAGTTGATCTATCCATAGGTGTGAGTGGGGTATTAAAGTCTCCCACTATTATTGTGTTATTGTTAATTTCCCCTTTCATACTTGTTAGCATTTGCTTTACATATTGTGGTGTTCCTATGTTGGGTGTATATATATATACATATATATATATTTAATTTTCTTTACTTCATTGTGTTGGTTTTGCCGTACAGTGACATGAAACTGCCATGGGTATACATATGCTCCCCCTCCAGAACATCTCGCTGCACCAGCCCCAAGCATCAACCCTGGGCTGGCAATCGATTTCACATATGGTAATTAACATGTTTCAATGTCATTCTCCCATATCATCCCACCCTTGCCCTCTTCCTCAGAGTCCACGTGTCTGTTCTATACATCTGCGTTCCTTTTGCTATCTCGTATGCAGGGTTCTTGTTACCATCTTTCTAAATTCCATATATATGCGTTAGTATACTGTATTGTTGTTTTTCCTTCTGGCTTACTTCACTCTGGATAATGGGCTCCAGTTTCATCCATCTGAGTAGAACTGCTTCAAATGAATTTTTTTTAATGCTGAGTAATATTCCATTGTGTATATGTACCACAGCTTTCTTATCCATTCGTCAGTTGATGGGCATCTAGGTTGCTTCCATGTCCTGGCTATTGTAAACAATGTGGCAATGAACATTGGGGTACACGTGGCTCTTTCAATTCTGGTTTCCTCGGTGTATATGCCCAGCAGTGGGATTGCTGGGTCATCTGGCAGGTCTATTTGCAGTTTTTTAAGGAATCTCCACACTGTTCTCCATAGTGGCTGTACTAGTTTGCATTCCCACCAACAGTGTAAGAGGGTTCCCTTTTCTCCACATCCTCTCCAGCATGTATTGCTTGTAGATTTTTGGATGGCAGCCATTCTGACTGGTGTAAAGTGGTACCTCATTGTGGTTTTGATTTGCATTTCTCTGATAATGAGTGATGTATTTATAATTGTTATATCTCCTTGGATTTATCCTTTGTAGTGTCCTTCTTTGTCTCTTTTCAAGGCCTTTACTTCAAAGTCTATTTTATCTGATATGAGTATTGCTACTCCTGCTTTCTTTTGGCCTCTATTTGCATAAATATCTTTTCCCAGCCCTTCACTTTCAGTCTGTATGTGTTCCTAGGTTTGAGGTGGGTCTCTTATAGACAACATATATAGGGGTCTTATTTTTGTATTCATTCAGCCAATCTTTTTCTTTTGGTTGGGGCATTCAACTCATTTATAGTTAAGGTAATTATTGATAAGTATGATCCCATTGCCATTTACTTTGTTGTTTGGGGTTTGAGTTTATAAACCTTTTCTGTGTTTCCTGTCTAGAGAAGATCCTTTAGTATTTGTTGAAGAGCTGGTTTGGTGGTGCTGAATTTTCTGAGGTTTTGCTTGTCTGTAAAGCTTTTGATTTCTCCTTCATATTTGAATGAAATCCTTGCTAGGTACAGTAATCTGAGTTGTAGGTTTTTCTCTTTCATAAAAATATGGAATGCTTCATGAATTTGCGTGTCATCCTTGCACAGGGGCCATGCTAATTTTCTCTGTATTGTTCTAATTTTAGTATATGTGCTGCTGGAGTAAGTGCAGTTTTGCTGCTTTTAAAAAGTGGATTTACAGAACAATTTTTGTATTAGAAATTCAATCCCTTCATGCCTGTTGAATATATTTAACCTAGTTAGTTATTAAGTTTTTTATCTTTGATTTTGTTCTTTTTAATGTAGTCAAAATCTTTTCTCTCATGGGGACCATCTCTCCTTTTTTAATAAAATAATCATGGAAAGTTGTTATCTATCTTGAGATTCATTAACCAGTAACTTTTTCACATGTCTTAGGGTTTCATTTTTCATATAAACTCCCTAAATTATTGTATAAAATACACACATATATGTATGTCTCTATATATGTGCGTCTGTGGATATATTAATACTTTTATTTTAACTTATTTACTTCAGGGTCATTTGTCCTATCCATTAACTTGTCTGCTCATCTTAAGATGAGTTAAGTTAGACCCATATTTTCCCCCCATCATTATTGTGACATAATTGATAAATAAATCTTGTATGTGTTTCATGTGTACAACATTATTCTTTAAGGTTTTTTTTTTAATGTGGACCATTTTTAAAGCCGTTATTGTATTTGTTACAGTATTGTTTATGTTTTCTGTTTTAGTTTTTTGACCATGAGGTATGTGGGATCTTAGCTCCCAGACCAGGGATTGAACCTGCCTCCCCTGCATTGGAAGGCAAAGTCTTAACCATTGGACCTCCAGGAAAGTTCCCATGATGTTTTGATAAACATATATACTGTGAAATGATTACCACAATCAAGCTAATTAACATATATCACCTTGCATAGTTACCTTTTTTTTGAGCTAACACTTAAGAGACACTATATTAGCAAATTTTAAGTACTCAATAGAATATTATTAACTACAGTCATCATGATGTATATAATACTTCTCCAGGATTTATTCATACTGTTTGTGGGGTTCTCAAGGCAAGAATGCTGAAGTGGCTTGCCATTCCATTCTCCAGTGGACCACATTTTGTCAGACAAGAAGAAGGAGAAAGGGACAACACAGGATGAGATAGTTGGATGGCATCACTGACTCAATGGACATGAGTTTGAGTAAGCGCCAGGAGATAGTGAAGGACAGGGAAGCCTGGCGTGCTTCAGTCCATGGGGTCGCAAAGTGTCAGACAGGACTGAATGACCTGAACAACAGAAATTATTCATCCTGCATAACTGAAACGTTGTAATCTTTGACCAAACCTCCTCATTCCCCCCACCCACCAGCTGTGGCAACCACCATTCTACTATTTGCTTCTGTGAATTTGACACTTTTAGATTCCACATAATGAGATCATGGAGTAAGCTCATACAGTATTTGTCTTTCTTTCAATTATTTTACTTAGCATAATGTTCTCCAGGTTCATCCATTTGTTGCAATTAGCAGGATTTCTTTATTACACATGAATAATAATCCAGTGTGTATGTGTATAATTTTCTTTATCCACTCATCTCACTGATGGACACTTAGGTTGTGGTCATATCGTGGTTATTATGACTAATGCTGCAATGAACATGGACGTGCAGATATCTCTTCAGTGTATGATTAATCATCTCAAGTATTGTCTAATTTCACTTCTCTTTTTTGCTCTTTTTGTTTTTCAGGAGTGTGTTGTTTACTTTCCACATAAGGTGTAAATTTCCCATCTTGCCTCCTGTTATTAACTTCTAGTTTCTTACCACTGTGGTCAGAAAAGATAACTTTTTGTTAGTTATAATTCAGGTTTTCCTACCCAGGACTGTTTTCTGTAGCAGTTATTATTCATTCATTTCTGCTCTGGTGAGCCATGACTCTATTGTCTTTCCTTTTCTGTGTCTTTATTCTTTCTTCATCTCTCTTGTGGACCCATGAAGAGCTGTTGGCTTTTCAGTCTGTTCAGCTTTTTAGTTGCTGTGAGGATGGAGGGGCATCCTTATGTGTGGAATCAGAAACTGGATGTCTGTCTTAGATTGTTGACAATATAATGTGTCTCAGTGTCTCATTGAAGTTGTCTTGAGTTCAGCCTAGTAGTGGTTCTCTGAACATCATGGATATGAATGTTCATTTCTTTCTCCAGATTTTGGAAGATGTTTCTCATTATTTCTTTAAATAAGCTTTCTGAGCCTTTCTCATTCTTTGTTCCTTCTTGTGCTCCCTTAATGCATATACTGGTTATCCTGATGGTGGTTGATAAGTCATGTGGTTTTTTTTTTTTTTTTCATTCTTTTTCACTTTTTTTACCAACTAGATAATTTCAAATGATTTGTCTTTGGGGTCACTGAGTTTTCTTCTGCATGTTCAAGTCGGCTTCTGGGAACCGTCATGTCTTGGGACCTATTACCAGGGGTGCCCATAGGCCTGACGCTTGCTTAGCCCACTAGGTGGGTCCCCTGGAGGGGCAAGAATGCCTCTGATTATGGAAGAGCAGCATTGAAGTTAGGTCATAAGACTGCTTCAGGAACTGCGGCCATGTTCCTGGACTACATCACTCCCATTATTGCGTCTTTGTAATTATTTGTTGCAAATATACTGATCACTTTTTGATTTTATGGTTTCTTCATCTAAATCAGATGTATTTATGAGGTTATATGTCTATTTTCTGCCCCCTACAACTCATTCATTCTCTTAAATATTTTTATTTTACTTTGTGTTCTGGAGACATTGCTTCATTGACTGATATAATTTGTTCAGCTTTCTCTGTCATTTCATATTATAATACCTTTAAATGCAGCTTTTAGATTCCTCATTGCATTTGATTTTCCTTTCATTCCTTTCTTGTTTTAACAAGTTCTTTTGCACCTCTGCCCTTTATCATTAAATTTTCTCCCTAGGGTTCTCGGTTTTTTAATTAATAGTGATCATGTGTTCTTACTTCTTTTTGAGGACACCAAGATATCTTTTAAACTCTTCACCTCTTTTAGTGGGAACATATTGTCAGAAAAATGTTGCTACCTTGAACCTTCAAGGAAATCTTTCCTTTCTCTTATAATATAGAACAATTTTAATAGATACTATTTAGAAAAGTTAGGTATAGACCCCTTTTCCAACGAGAAATGATTTACTCAGGCCTGGCATATGCACAAAGTAAGTGGAGTATTTTTAGTACTAATGCTGGATAGTTCCCTAAATGGAAACACTTACACAAGCACATCACATTGCACACCAGCACATGTTTATGTGTAACTATTTTGATGGGACATTTGGGGAAGCTGTATCAGTCTCAACTCATCTGATACAATGGGACCCTGGGAATTCTTCATTGATAAAATGTTTACTGCTGTTCCCTTTGTCAAGGTGGAATGGTGATTGACATATTGCACAAATGGAAGTGCAAATTTCACCATGGACCATTGCAATGAATGCTCAATAACTTTAATACGTTCCCAAATCCTTTACTAAGTAATATTTTGTCAATGGGAGATGACATTATATAAAAAGTAAAAATGCTGAAAATTCATCTACAGATAAAAGATTTGTGATTTAACTAATATGCAGCTTTCTGCAATCATTAAGGAAAATAACTAATTGCCAGAGTCTTTATTACTAAATTAGTGGGACCTACAAAAGTTTTTAGTTTATTTTTTACATCACAATTAATGTTTAGATGTTCAGTGTTAGAAAATCATTCAGGTAGTCATAATATACTGTTGATCCATGAACAAGGCAGGGGTTAGGGGTGCTGACCCTTCACAGAGTCAATCATTTGCATATAACTTTACAGTGGATTCTACATGTCCATGGTTCTGCATCCACAGATTCAACCAACCACAGACCATGTAGCACTGTCATGCATATTTATTGAAAAAAATCTGTGTATAAGTGGATCTGTGCAGTTCAAACCTGTGCTATTTAAGGGCCAACTGTGCATCTATGTTTGTTTTTTAAAAGGAAGGAAATACAATTCATACTGAAGTTTGGTCAGGCTCCTTGGTGAGACTACCATTGACAAAGCCAGCTCAAATTGAGCTTGAGTGTCCTCTTCTCTAAATTCCTTGTATATTTAGTTATGAAATATTAATATATAAGTTAGCCTACTGATAAATAAGATCTTATTCTGCATTTACATGCTTGTAACTCTTCTTTGCCTACATATCCTGCTAAAAGAAGGAAAATTAAAGCCCTTGAGAATATGGGCCATGCCTCTAATATTTACATTTAATGTGCTTCCTCATTGAATCAAAGGTGGATTTCACAAATACTTGATTATTGGCTTCTACTTTTGCATTAAAATGTGCAATTATACAAATAAAAGTAGTACAGGGGAAAATGTTATATAAGTTGTGATAGAAAAACAGTGGAATTAAGGGTCTGGTTTTATTACTTTCTCATATGGGATGAAGTGATAAAATCTGCTTCAAAATCAAAGATTCCCATTAACAAATTCATTTATGGTATGCGATTTTATTAAAACTAAAATAAAGCACATTAAAGTTGGAATTAAAATACTTTGATTCAAGGCCCAGCTTTCCCATTTAATAAAAGTGACTCTCCAAAATAACACATTCTTTATTTATCCTCTTGTCTTTATTCATCAAACCTTGACATTTAGAATATTACCTGTGGCCAACTTGATTGAAAACACAAACACAGATGTAGACACTTATATCATGTATTGGTACCTTCTGGTCAGCCAGATAATAAAGAATGCACTTATGCTATTTTTAATATTATTATCAAAATAAAATATGATATACCTAATATATAAATATATACTATTTTCTGCAGGTATTTCATAACTCCCTGAAAATATACCCATGTACTCAGTTTAATACACGGTGCTGTAGAGCAATTCTATTTAAAATGTGGCCACAGACCAGAGCTAGACTACAAATTGTTTTTATTGTTCTTCCATAAAAGAAGTATATAAAGTGAGGATAAGCATTTAATAATTTTATAGCAATCTGATAGCATCTTCTGAATGAAACAATAAAAATCCTTGGCTACTTTTGTATGGCTTTGTTTTCTTAAAAAATTACCATTCTAGTTATTGATTTTTATGATTTTTTTTTACTGAAGTATTGGTCCTTAAGGAACTGGAAATGAAAGCAAAACAAAACAAAAAAACCTGGTACTTAACCTCAGGTAGTTTCAGAATCATTTGTGTGTTTTATTGCTGTTAATGTTATTATAATTTTAAAATCTAAATTAATTTTTTCTTTCTCATATAAACCAATCTAGGACATTACCAAGCTTGCTTTTTTTAAGCCTCAGTTCCTCTATCACAATATTTCTTTGATGAGTCTAACTAGAAGCTAATCATTAAACATTTCTATGCCTATTTTCTTTCAGTGATTCTTACACTGAGCAAGTTATTTAAATAAACAGGACAGTAATTTGTCCATGTCTTCCATTAAATCAAATACAGACAAACATATCTATAAACACAGAAACATGCATATTCTTGGGATATTCATTCATAAATTTTCCAAGAACTATTCATGATCATATAACTATTTAACATTAAGATGTATTGGAAGTCATTAAATTCATTTTTAGATAGTACAATTATATTTCCCTTAACTATGAATATTTTTAAAAACATTTCATTGATTCGTTGTAATTCCAAACATAAAATGTTATGACATAAAACCTTTTAAAAGACATAAAATTGAATATTTATCTTAAAACAACAACTAGGGAATCCTTTTATCTCTCTTCAAAACCATCAAACACCACCACCACCATTCCACTTTTAAAACAGTCACTCACTGAACTATCTTTCATTAATCTTAGCTAAAGACTCTATCCTTTCTGGTCAACATCACATTCTCAATAGTTAAAACATTTTATAAACTGAATACTGGCACTTAGTGACATTTTACAAAGCTGATAAAACCAAGAAGGATTATTCAAAAGAACCTCACACTGACACACTGTCATTTCTAAATGTCAGGGACTTTGAGCTCAACTCATAAAATGAAGCTTATGCTTAGAGACAACACTGCCTTCTGAGATAAATCTCTTTTTAAGTCTCATGGTTGTGGGTGGTATAGTCTCAACCCTAGTAAATGACCTCCAAAAGTAGCAGCCATTTTAAGGTCATGTGTACATTCCTATAAGCAGATGGCACAGAAGGGCTTAACAGGTGTCTGGCCATAGCTTTACACTTCTGCTGGTTCCGCCCTAAAAAACATGTCCTCCAAACATCTGTCTCAAAAACACATGCAATGTATTAAGGGAAGATTTTTCAGACCACAATCATGCCAATATTTCCAATCCTACCTTCTTTTGCAATAATCTCAGTACTTTTCAATACATACAGTCTAGTGGCAAAAGAGATATGCTATTCTGAGTTAAATAATCATAAAAAGATTAGAAAATACTTGGAAATACTTGCCTTGCTTGAATCTAGAAATGAAGCTGTTTGTGTGTGCTTCTGAAAGTTTTAAACTAACATTAAAAGTTTACTTTTTTCTGAAGAATCTTTCTTAGATTAAATTTTAAATGAAAGGTCAATATCTTGTGAAATTTACACATTGCAAATATTTTGAAATAAAATGATATTACTGATTTTGGGAGAGAGTTCATCACGGCTTTTATGTATATGTGAGAGAGAGTGTGTGGTTTTGTGTGTGTGTGTGTGTGTGTGCATATCTGGAGTATCAATCTCCCATAATAAGGAAAGCAGTAGAGACAATTAAAGATGGGTAAACATTTTTGAGGTAGCCATATTGCAATTTAAGGTGAATAATTAAATCATGAGAAACAGGGAGAGCCAGTGTATGTTCAGTGGCTGGTTCTAGACTGAGTGTAAGGAGGTTATGATGGGGAATAGGAGCTCTGTATTAGTGTAGGTAACTTCTAGTTCAGGGAGTGGGTGAGAGAACATTGCTTTTGTGACTCTACCATGAAGCATCTGACTCAGAGGGAGGACATGGCTTAGTAATGTTCAGCATGACCATACAGTAGAGTGCTGGATTGGGTCAGGAGACACAAACTACTGTTCAAGTAGACAATCAGTATTTATGGAGTCTCTGCTTGCTTCAAATTGCTTTGGTGCCCCCCTTTGGTGCACATTGCTTCGGGTGCCCCCTTTGTGCACAACACTCTTTCTGGGTGCTAATGTTGTGAGGACACTGGCTTAAAGATGTGGCTTTCAAACCCCTTATGACCCAGTTACAGAGCTGAGATGTCCAACAGCTCCAGGCAACCAACTCTGCTAGGAAATGGTGTGTGCAATGCACTTAGGGCTCTTCTTCTAGAGGGTCAGTTGTTTCAAGAAATCGTCCATATGTGGCATATTTCCTTATCTAATATTTCATTTGATTCTATTTAAGAAGTCTTACAATTATCCTATTACATTCCAGAAAGCAATGCTTTTTAAAAAATATGTCTAACAATCAGGCCTATCCAACACTGTTCAGTAGAACTCAGTGATAATGGAAGAGTTCCATATTTTGTCCAATACAGTAACCACTAGTCACATATGGCAGTTGAACACTGGGAATGTACCTAGTGTGACTGAGGAACTAAATTTGTAATATTTCATTTAAACTATTTTAACTTTAAATTCAACTATTCATACTTTCTAAATGTATTATACTCTAAAACTAATTACAAAATTAGAAAAGTGAACCACTTGTAGAACACTGCTTATTGTATGTAGCACATTTTTTATATTCTGTTCTGGAAACCATAATATGGCATTCTCATAAACTAAGAAGACCTAACCTAAGTTCTTAACACACAACAGTGGCATCAGTTTTTATATATAAAGAGAATACTACTAAGAAGAAGATTTTATAGGAGAAGTTTGAAAAGAGCTATTGATCTAATATAATTTCAGCAGAGCCCTTAAAGAGATTTAATTCAGGAAAATTATAATGAAACAGCTGGCTTTATATTTTATAAAATATCCATAAAATGAGGGAAACAAGTAGCTCAGTTTCATTAGTATTGACTTTTAATTTTTCAACTACATAATTCAACTTGAAATTAAGCAGCTAAAATATAGTTATGTATATCAAAAGGGATAGTTTCAGTATTATACAAAATAAGGTTTTTTTTAATGAGAATAAACACATTTTCTCCCATCATTCAAACGTTTTCTTACTTCTAACAACAACTAAAAAACCCAATATATAAACTGAACTGGAAGAACCTCTATTTAAATATTTTTGAAATAAACATAAGGAATTAATACTAAAATGAAAACGAGTCTCAAGGCTTACAACAATTTTATCAAACAAGCAGTTCTGTGGCCTTCTAAAGTGAAATCTCTTTTTAATCATTCTGTGTTTAAGTAAGAAGTAAATAACCATATTCTAAAGAAGCCTGCCTCTCCCAGCCAACTTTTCTTCTTCAGAAGAAATGCCACAAAGCATCCTAGTAATTCTCCATTTGATCAATCAGGTTGTGAAACTTCCTTTGTGTGGAGCATTGTCATTCTTAGTGCAGTTAAATTAGGTTTTATGATTTAAAATTGCCCTATTAACTTGGTGCTTCCTGCGTTTTCATTAACTCAAAACATATTTGATATCATGATAAGCTCCCTGAAATGAAACTTCCCTTCTGGAATAAGTCATTCTATTATAGCGGATGCTTACCACGGAACTTGGTTTTGAACATTACATTGCTTTAATATGCTTCTCTATGAATAGATGCTTTGGATGAGGCTATATAATACTAGCATTTATAACCTTATGCTGTGTTTTAGGCCAAGTCATTTCCCCTCTCCCCTACTGTAAAATTGTGAAGCAAACAATTTTTGAATCCTAAATTATATTCCTTTCCAGGAAGAACCTCTGCCAAGCACTTAAGATAAACCCTTAGAAATTACCCTGCTCCCATATCTAGGGGAGCATTCTAAACATGGGAGATCTATCGTCATGACCTAGGAGAACTTAAAAATAAAACAGAGCCCTAGCCCATGACAGACCAACTAAATCAGAACCTCTAGCAGAGAGGCTCAGGTATGAGAAATTTTAAAGCTTGGTAGGTGGCTCTTAGTAGGAGCCTCTTGATGAAAGTGAAAGAGGAGAGTTAAAAAGTTGGCTTAAAGCTCAACATTCAGAAAACTAAGATCATGGCATCTGGTCCCATCACTTCATGGTAAATAGATGGGGAAACAGTGGAAACAGTGACAGATTATTTTGGGGGGACTCCAAAATCACTGCAGATGGTGACTGCAGCCATGAAATTAAAAGATTCTTGTTCCTTGGATGAAAAGTGATGACCAACCTAGACAGCATATTAAAAAGCAGAGACATTACTTTGCCAACAAAAGTCCATCTAGTCAAAGCTATGGTTTTTCCAGTGGTCATGTATGGAAGTGAGAGTTGGACTATAAAGAAAGCTGAGTGCCAAAAAAATGATGTTTTTGAACTGTGGTGTTGGAGAAGATTCTTGAGAGTCCCTTGGACTGCAAGGAGATCCAACCTGTCCATGCTAAAGGAAATCAGTCCTGAATATTTATTGGAAGGGATGATGCTGAAGCTGAAAATCCAATACCTTGGCCACCTGATGCAAAGAAGTGACTCATTTGAAAAGATGCTGATGCTGGGAAACAAAGGCAGGAGGAGAAGGGGATGACAGAGGATGAGATGGTTGGATGTCATCACTGATTCAATAGACATGAGTTTTAGTAAACTCCAGGAGTTGGTGATGGACAGGGAAGCCTGGTGTGCTGCAGTAGATGGAGCTGCAAAGAGTCAGACATGACTGAGCGACTGAACTGAACTGAGGTGGCTATATGGGGCTTCTGTGGTGCATCAGAGGTTGGGCAGTATTGCCCTAGCACAAGAGATCTCATATTTTAGCAGAGGGCTTGCTCAAACAGAATTAAAATTTCAGATTCTGCATGTCCTGAGAATGAGCATCTCTAACAAGTTCCCAGGTGGTGGTGATGCTGCTGGTCCAGGGACCACACTTTAAGAACCACTGCTCCAGGGCTCTGAGATTGAGTCAGTGGCTTTGGATTCTCTTTGGAAATATGCAAATGATCACTGGCCATCCTTGTCATTGAATATGATACCATGATATCACTTTTCTTCCTCTTGTGGGGAAGGCAATGGCAACCCACTCCAGTACTCTTGCCTGGAAAATCTCATGGAGAGAGGAGCCTGGTAGGCTATAGCCCAAGGGGTCACTAAGAGTCAGACACGACTGAGTGACTTCACTTTTCACTTTCATGCACTGGAGAAGGAAATGGCAACCCACTCGGGTGTTCTTGCCTGGAGAATCCCAGGGATGGGGGAGCCTGGTGGGCTGCCGTCTATGGGGTCGCACAGAGTCGGACATGACTGAAGCGACTTAGCAGCAGCAGCAGCTTCTTCCTTTGTAGTGATTCATCAAACAGAAGCATGAGGAGGGCAGGCTGAGGGAGTGGGAAGTACTCAGAGTGATCCTATTGGTGCCCTGGTGGCTGCTTGAGCAGTTACTATAGTCAGAATTGGACGTAAATATGGTGGACCATTTTCTGGGTCTCTCAGGACAGCTTTCACAAGTCGGCATATTACCAAGGACCTCAACCACACTGGAACAAGTCACATTGTTTGTCCCTTTCTCAATAGAAGAATTTTGCTAGGTGGGAGTTCTCATTCCTTTATTCAATAAATTGGACTCCTACTATGTGCCAAAGTATATAAAATAGAGCAGAAAAGAAGCAAGATCTTTGATTTTACTGAATTTATATTATATTCACAGTACAAGGACAAAAAGCAACCAACACAAATAAGAAGCTTATAGTTGGTGACAAATACTCTGGCGAATAGAAGGCAGATATGGATGTAAAGAGTGCCTGGCTGGGGGTGCTGCTGAGATATCCAAGGAAGGTGGTAGAGAAGGTCTCAAAGCAGTGTGACATATGACTCGAGGTTTGGATATCAGAGAACCATATCAGAGGCCAGAGCTTTCCAGAATCTAGAAAGACAGAACTGATGAACCTATTTGCAGGGCAGGAATAAACATGCACACATAGAGGATTGACTTGTGGACACAAGTCACACACTCTCTCTCACATGGGAGAAAGAGAAGGTGGGACGAACTGAGAGAGTAGCGATGACATGGTAAAAATTGACATATTTACCACATGTAAAATGGATAGCAAATGGGAAGCTGCTGTATAGCACAGGGAGCTCAGCTGGGTACTCTGTGGTGACCTAGAAGGATGGAATGGGGGGTTGTAGGGGGACTAAAGAGGGAGGTGAAATATGTATACATATAGCTGATTCACTTCCATGATGGCTCAGATGGTAAAGAATCCACCTACAATGTGGGAGACCTGAGTTCGATCCCTGGGATGGGAAGATCCCCTGGAGGAGGGAATGGCAACTCACTCTAGTATTCTTGCCTGGAGAATTCCCATGGACAGAAGAGCCTGGCGGGCTACAGTCCATGGGATCACAAAGAGTCGGACACAACTGAGCGACTAAGCACAGCACACAGCAAGCTGATTTACTTTGTTGTACAGCAGAAATCAGCACAATATTGTAAAGCAATTATCCTCCAATTAAAGAAAATTTAAAACACTACACTAATAAAAATTTCACTTTCTTGTGAATTATGTATCTGTTAATTAACTTTGATTCACATCTAAGGTGGAGAGCATTTTTGGATCCCTAATAAAAATTCACACTTTAAAAATGGTTATATAAGAATTTCAAGTATCATTATCAAAAGCTACACTAGAGGTTTCATGAATTCAAAAAAGACATGTTCAAAATAATTATTCATTGATGAAATAAGTGGTGTTCAAGACGTTCAGATAGCTAGGAGATTTTATGGGCTGTACCATGAATAAGGCACAAGCCCTTGGCAATACCAGGAGCCTAATACCTTCAGATAAGAGCACTAGGTCTAGATATAAACTCTCTTTGGTCTGCCCTCTACTCTATTTCATGGAAGATTCTGTCCTCTGATCTAAATGGAAGGTTGGCTGACTGTCCTCATGATGAACGTCTCTCATTTATCATGGTTACTAGAAGTTCCTACAGATTGAGAGTGAAGACTTAAAGGCCTCAGCTCAGCAACAGTTTTTGTGCTTATTTGTGACTAAGTGTTGGTACATTTGACAGCATTTGGTTAACCTGGCAGGTTTCCATGGACTGAACCCAGGTCTCCTGCATTGCAGGTAGATTCTTCACCGTCTGAGCCACCAGATAAGACCCATGGATCTCTCACCTTTCTCTAAATGTAGGATTCTAACAAAGTTGGCTCTACGAACCTGAAAATTGCTGAATGGACACATTGGTCTGGTTAGTTTTGCTAATTGAAATTTAAAGCATCTACCTGGGGAAACAACAGACTGAGGTAAATATGTTTTTAGACTATTTTTGGAACATTATTAAAGTTTTGATGATTTATTTATACTCACTCTTTAAAAATAATGCCTTCTTTCATTTTCAAGTACAGTTTTAAATTTCACTGATACATTGGATGCTGTTGCTACTGCTGCTAAGTCGCTTCAGTCGTGTCCAACCCCATAGACGGCAGCCCACCAGGCTCCCCTGTCCCTGGGATTCTCCAGGCAAGAACACTGGAGTGGGTTGCCGTTTCCTTCTCCAATACATGAAAGTGAAAAGTGAAAGTGAAGTTGCTCAGTTGTGTCCAACTCTTAGTGACCCCATGGACTGCAGCCCACCAGGCTCCTCCGTCCATGGGATTTTCCAGGCAAGAGTACTGGAGTGGGGTGCCATTGCCTTCTCTGATACATTGGATGAGTTTGCTCCAATTCCACAAAAATGGAAAATGAAGGCAAAAAAAAGCATGACCTGAACATACCATTCATAACACACAGATGAAGCACACTAAAAATAAAGCTGCTCCTTTGTCAAATTTATAATTATACTTTTAAAAGCAGAATGTTAATCATTACTACTTATGTTTTTCAGTCATTTAAACATAGGTACAAACAAACATAAGCTATCTTCTCCCCTACTGCTAATTAATCCACAGACTAGCAAGGGTAATTTCAACAGGACGCAGCAGGTCCCCTTGGAGCAGTAGCTACATATTATATGTATTTTTATGAGGACAGGATCTCATGTTATGGAGAAAAGATGTAACTGTTCTGGTACATAGCCTCCAACCCTCTGCTCCTCTCAGCCCCATGTTTTTTAATGAAGTGTTTTGTGGAAATGTTTAGAAAGTATTTTAATTCCAACATTACATTTATTCACTCACTCCCCAACTATGTATTGAGTGCCTCCTGAAAGAATCAGTGGATCACTTTTGATCATGATTATTGTAAATACAATAAGCAATAAGTGTATTAAGTATAATAATATAATAAGTGTAATTGTGACCCTGATTGAGGATAAAAATACTCACAAAATATTAAGTCTTTTACTACTGCAACAGTAATTGCTCATGGTTATCACATTGCCTGGAGGCTCAGAGGGTAAAATATCCACTTGCAATGCAGGAGATGCCAGTTTGATCCCCAGGTTGGTAAGATCTGGATAAGAAAATTTCAACCCACTCCAATATTCTTGCCTGGAAAATCTCATGGACAGAGGAGCCTGGCAGGCTACAGTCCATGGGGTCACAAAGAGTCTTAACATGACTGAGCCACTAAACAACAGCAACAACAACAATCATATTACCAGCTACACGTTAACAATCACATTACCAATTACAGTGGACCTTATACTAATAGATTAATCATGGGAGTAGCTAGCTGAAAGGAAAGAAAGTAATTTAAAAAAAGAGAATCACCAAGAATAGTTGTCTGAAAAGATGATCTCTTGTTAATCTTCTCAACCTCTTATGGTTGTGCACATTGTGGCTCAAACTAATACTGCTAAAATACAATGCAACATAATGAAGAAAGTCAGACATTGGAGTGGCTTATAAGCTCCTGCATAAGAGAAAAGTATCTTCCATTTCACCTCTCAGAGTCAGTGCCTCTGGATGGATAACAGTGTGGTAATTTCTCAGTGAAGGAGGTAATGTGCTTGTGAATGTGCACATGCATATACATCCATGTTTGAACACAGGCATAATGTAACACAATGAATACATGTGGAATGAAACAACATGCTAAAAAATGAATTCAAGGTCTTTTGCTGTTTTTCCTGTGTTATTGCATTTACAGAAACCATATTGGTTTTTAATTACATCAGCTCTTTTATATTTCCCATTATACATGAGAAGTAGTGTTGATCATGGGTAAAAATGAACAAGTATAGAATCACCAACCTGTAATTATTTGGAGAACACCAGCTGAATCTCTTTAATTCTTCATATAAAGACAGAATGACATGTCCAAATTTACATATTTAGTGACAGACCTACGAAGATACACCTCTGCCTGCCCTACAAGAAGATAATTTCTGAGTGGCTCCCACCCTCTGGGTGTTTCCCTTCTGCCTAAATCTCAGCTTCCTGGTATTCTCATGTTTGCCCTTCTTCCTTCCTTCTCAAAACATCCTCTTAGAGCCTCAGACCTTATGTTCAACTGGTTGAACTAGTTTAAAGTGCTAATCCTTCCAGAAATATTTCTCTCTTAACATGAATCAAAATGTAAACTAAAAAAAAAACTCTAAACATGGGATTTCAGGAATAAATGAGGATGAAAGACAACTTGAGCATTATTTCTATAACTAAAGATCTTTGGTTCAGTGCTTCACCAAAATTAAATTCCACTAGTAGGAAACGTGTTTCTAATGAACAGAAAAGCCTGCTAGCACTAAGTTAGTTTTGTGGGAGGGAGTTCCTGAAGAGTAAGATAATTTGACAGTTTCATGACATAAAAATGTTTGAGAATCAATGTTTCAAAAAAAACTTGTTCAATACATGCCCTGAATTTTGACACATTAATATACTATCCATTCAGCACATCTATATACAGTATTAACTATGTGTTAGACTATGACCTAGGATCTCGAGTTTTGTACTAAGATAAGGACCGTACTCTCTTGGAAATTATAAGGGGGTTGTGGGGGAGGGGGAGATGGGATAACAAGGAAACAAATAAATAAACAAGTAATTTCAGATGTAACTAACTGAAATGAAATAAACAGAATTGGGAGCTATGATAGGGATTGACTTTGGGCTTCTTTGGGCTGGGTGGTGAGAAGACTTCTTTGGAGTCATGATATCTGAGCTTAGACCTGAGGGATGAGAAGGCAGAACTCATGAAGCAGAAAAAGAGGTTTGTGGCATTTGAAGGAACAACAAGAGCCAAAACTCTAGTAGAGCTTGGTATGTAATCAGAAAGGGATGTGACAGGAGATGAGATCAGAGAAGGAAGTAGGGGGGCCTGATGATGTAGCAACTAGTCTGTACTTGATTCCAGGAAGTAATTGAGCAGTTTTAAGTATGAAAGTGGTTCAACCCAATTAACTTTTCAAAAGTGGCTTTCACTGCTGTGTGGAGAATGGATTATAGAGAAGAGTGAGGAAGCTTGGAATAAGATGGTGATAGAAGAGTTACGGACAGGTACAGGGCCAAATTTGAGACACAGTCAATAGGATCTGATGGATTAGATGTCAGAGGTGAGAAAAAAGGAAAAACCAAGAATGGCACCAAGGTTCTTGGTTTTAAAAATACTCTATCTAAATGTTGGTTTGATTTTATTAGATACAGATGATGTGTAAATATAACTCTAAGAGTTAAATAAAATAATTTTATAAAACAAGTGATGTAACCACTGCTAAAAAGTCACAACATGATGTAATATTTTTCATCATTTTGTTTCACCCAAGTTCTAACAATTTACATATATTGTTGAGTTTAGTTACAAGCAAGATATGTGATTAAACTGTAAGGATTTAAGACAATTTTTAGAAAGGATAATGGCATTAAGCACATATTTTGTAGGCTGTAATAAGAGCCATGAATGTTTGAGACTTAGGCTTTAAATAAGGGGAATTAAAGAGACATTAAAAGGAAATAAACCTTCACAAAAACAGGGAAAGGAATGAAATGTTTTCTGAATAGCACTAAGTATATTGCTGTAATTCATGGTGAATCCTAGTGGTAACTTTCCCAAAGAAATCATATAAATTCACCAAAACGTTAAAGAGCAACTTTATTTCCTTTAAAGAAACAGAAAGGCACCAAATATATGTCAGTGATAAAATGTTTATGCTGATTAGTGCCTCCTTTAGCCTCATGAGCTAAATACCCAAGAATAATATGAGACAGAAGGAAATTCATCAAGGAGTATTAGACTTATAAATGTTCATTCAATGGCTAACAGATACAATCATTCTCCCCAAAGTCACTAACTTTCTGTCTTTTTATAATCAGAAAACTGTGCATAATATTATTTTGCTCTTAAATACTGAGTTTCATTTGAGAAGCTCAAACGCTTAATAGTAAGTTGTTTCTGAGATTCCTATTACAAGCTGGATTGCCAACTCCCAATCTCCAAGAACACCTTGAGCTATAAAAAGAATCTCAAGAAGAAAGATGGAAAATAAATGAAAGGATTTTTTTCAATAGTTTGCGGAAAGCCTAGACAAATTAGAAGAATCACTTATCTGATGTCAAATGCAAACTCTATTACTCTGGAGGAAATAAGTTGTTTCAATCTGTTGGGGGAAAAAAGTTGTTTCACTCCAAACTATTGCCAGAAAGATACCCAAGAAATTTAATTTTTCCAAAATTACCAATCACCCAGAACAAGATTATCCTTTTCTTCAATTTTTCCAGTGTACCTGGCAATAAAAAATGGGAATCTAAACCTAGCATAAAGCTGGCTAAAAGCAAGTCAAGTTTAATAGACAACAGTATCATATATAGATTTCTTAGTTGAATGAGTTCAGGGTTCATAACTGGGCTGTTTGCCCACTGCCTAAAGAGATGATTGCCCTAAGTTCATTCTTCTGACAGTTAACAAAATAACTTCTAAAAGTTATTTTTGGGGAATGTTACTGAGTGACTTGCCATCATGAAATTTTACTTCAGTGATTTTCCGTAAGCTTTAATAAAAAGAAAACTTTAAGGTGGACTAAGCCACATGTGAATATAATTTCTTCAAAACCAACACCCAAATATACACAGCAGAACATTTTTCCTTTGTGTTCAAGACTAGAAAGAGATATCCATGTGGATTAAAATTCATGTGAATAGAATTACTCAAAAAACAAAGCATAACATTTGATGTTCCAGATTTACTGCTTTAAGCATATGCATAAATAATGAGACAAATGATGCACCAATAAAAAGCTACAATAAACACATCCTGAATTGATTGATTATTAAATGAAGTTACCTAAATTATTATTGTTTCTCTTCCTTTGCATAAACATAGTAAATTATGGCAAGTTATTAATGAGAATGGAAAGACTGGTCTATTGTCTTACATTTATTCAGTGATTCAAAGCATCAACACACCAAGCATGAATGTATCAGGGATTTCTGATCTTGGCTTGACCGTTTAAGAATTGATGCCTAAAAAAACTGCAAAAGCTTCAATTTCAAATTCAAGGAGATAAGATTAGAGTAGGATTAAGGTTGCTTCGTGACTCTGATGAAAACTGCTGGATGTTTTACATTCTCCATTTTCTCCCATAGAATGTATCATCTTCTAACATACTAGGGCACTTATTTTTTTATTATATGTGTTATTCATAGTCTATGGTCTCTCACTAGAATATCACATCCACAGAAACAGGAATCTGGAACTAATCTGTTCTCTAATGTAGCCCAGGTGCCTAGAAGAGTGTCTGGCACATAGTAGGCATTCAATAAATATTTGTGGCATCAATGCATGTTCTTTAGTTCTGAATAAATTTAAAGCCATTATCTCTTGGAATAATTTGTACATACACATGTATACACACATACAGAATTTAAATTCTATTTACTTCTAATACCTTTATTATCTGTTGGTAATCAATCAGTGCATGATTATAGACTTAAAATAATGCAGAGCAACATATATAGAGCAAACACTAAATATTTGTTTTAAATGAGGATACCATTAAAAATTGATATCAATGCTTTTAACAATAGTACCTTCTGATTAAACAAACTTTTCAAACAAAGTATAGTAGCCAATGTGACCAGGGCATAGATTGTATTATAAAATGTAAAGATGCTGTCTTTGTCAGACAATTGCAGCAAAATGTAGAAATGGGATTAAATGTGATAGCCATAAAGATTAAGTAAGATTCACAAGCATAATACAGCCTTTGAGCATATGGAATAAAACCTGATTTCCTTATCCCAGCTCCAAATGTCACAAACACCTAAGCCAGGTCTTAACAGTAAAGTGAT
Organism: Antilocapra americana; assembly: GCA_007570785.1. Lineage (NCBI taxonomy): Eukaryota > Metazoa > Chordata > Mammalia > Artiodactyla > Antilocapridae > Antilocapra > Antilocapra americana. Next base: position 3,115,282 of record ML660679.1, on the reverse strand, counting down.
GTGTGCATTCTTAAGTTCCATCTGTCTAGTAGTCTCAAGAGCCTCTTTAGCGCTAAAGTTGTCTACAGTTTTTGAGCACCCCATAATCCCGCATATACTTTTTTTCTTCTTTAATTAACGACTGATTTTATACAAGGTAAATGGAAAACCTTTTACCCTGAGATGGTGGAGCAAAAGGACGTGCACTTATCTTTTCCTGGGAGAACACCAAAATTGCAGCCAGCTGCTGGACAGTCATCAACAGGAGGATGTTGGAACCCATCAAAACAAGATACCCACCTTCCAAGGACAAAGGAGAAGCCACAACAAGAGGGGTGCAATCACGTTTAAAATCAAACTCATACCCGCCAGAGACACTTGGAGGGCACAAACAAAACCCTGTGTGACCCCACAGGAGACTGAGCCTGAGCCGCCTGTGTGTCGGAGGGTCTCCTGTGGAGGCAAGGATCAGCAGCAGCCTGCCGCAGGACTAGGAACTCGGGCAGCAGCAGTCCTGGGAGGCGCTGCATGTGGCATTAGTCCTCTTGAAGGAGGTCGCCATTTAGCTGTGCCACAGTGCAGCCAGGTGGACGACTCACAACCTGGAGAACAATTACACCAGAGAAGTCCTTGCACTGCTGTGAAAGTTCTAGGCCCTACAAGAGATTCCCCAACCTGGGGATCTGACAGAGGGACTGGGAATCCCTAGGGAATGTGACTCTGAAGGCCAGTGGGATTTGATTACAGAACTTAAGCAGGACTGGGGAAACAGAGACACTTGAAGAGCACAAACAAAACCTTGTGTGCACCAGGACCCAGGAAAAAGGGTCAGTGACCCCACAAGAGACTGAGCCAGATTTGCCTGTGAGTGTCCAGGAGTCTCCGGAGGTGTGGATCGACAATGGCCTGCCACAGGGTCAAGGACACTAACAGCAGCAATCCTGGGAGGTGTGGAGTGTTGACATAAGTCCTCCAAAGGAGGTCACCATTACACCTACCATAGAGACTAAAGCCCTTCCATAGAGACTACAAACTCCAGGACTGGGTCACCTCAGGCCAAACTACAGGGAGGGAGCACAGCCCAACTCATTAACAGAAAATTGGATTAAAGATTCCCTGAGCATGGCCTTGCCCACCAGAGCAAGACCCAGTTCTCCCCTCAGCCAGTCCCTCCCATCAGGAAGCTTCCACAAGCCTCTTATTCTCATCCATCAGACGACAGACAGAATGAAAACCACAATCACAGAAAACTAAGCAAAAACTGATCACAGGGAAAAACTTTCTCTAATCAGTATTAAAACAAGAATACATAACTAAAACAACCTTCCAAGTTAAAATTCTTGGTAATAAAAATGTCTGCATTGTTGCAAAATATGTTGGCTGTCACTTAAGATGAGTTCAGAAAGTTTAATGGACTTGGAAATGATATAGAATTCAGCACATGGACATGGTACCAGGTATCTTGGTGTGTATGCCCTTCCAGATCCACTTGCCAAGCTCTGAGGACTGAGTGACTGTCAACACCATCTCCCATCTCCGAGATCCCATGATTCCCTATGACCTCCCATCCCTCCAGGTCCAGGTTGGGTATGGCCCATGAGAATGTACTCCAGCCACAAGAAAAAGAACAAAGGCCCTTCCCGCCAGGTTTCTATGGGTCTGCTGGATTCCTCTACTGAGGACCTCATCTCCTATTAGGAGGTCTCTCCATAAAACCATGCTAACTTTCCCCCCTTACTTGTTATACTCTATGTGTGTATGCTAAGTTGCTTCAGTCATATCCAACTCTTTGCCAACCCATGGGCTGTAGCCTGCCAGTCTCTTCTGTTCATGTATTTCTCCAGGCAAGAATACGGGAGTGGGTTGCCGTGCCCTCCTCCAGGGGAGAGTCTTCCCAACCCAGGGATTGAACCTTTGTCTTTTATGTCTGCTGCTTTGGCATTTGAGTTCTTTACCACTAGTGCCACCAGGAAAGCCCTAGGGATAGTAGTGACTCCCTATCAGTACTAACCCCAGAGTACAATATTTTCCTTACTGTTCTTACCCATTTTCTACTTCTTTGGAAACAGTCTGTCTCTTCATCTTACCTGGATGCCATCCTTCCTGAAGGAAGGATGCAGGAATGCCATCCTTCCTGCTAAACCTCTGATTAGACACAGACTTTCTCACACTGATGTCCTGCCTTGACATCCAGATTTTACAGCTCTGTAAACAGCATGAGCTCAAACAAAGACTGATGGATCATCTGTTTTTTTATAATTCATTCATTCCTCCACATCGTATTTGTTAGCCATGCTAATAGGTATGTGGCTTCCCTAGTGGCTCAGTGGTAAAGAATCTGCCTGTCAAGGTAGGAGATGTGGGTTCAATCCCTGGGTCAGGAAGATTCCCTGGAGAATGAAATGGCAATCCACTGCAGTATTCTTGCCTGGAGAATCCCATGGACAGAAGAGCCTGGCAGGCTACAGTCCATGGGTTCTCAAAAAGAGGCAGACATGACTTAGCAACTGAACAGTAGATATGTAATCATATCTCCTTGTGCTTATAAGTTACATTTCCTTGATGACTAATCATGCTGAGTATCTTTCAGTGTTCTTATTATCCATTCTTATACTAATATCTTCATTGGGGAAGTATGTTTTTATAATGAAAATAATTTCATTGAAAGTTCACTGCAATTATTTTCAAAATGGCTGAACTCTCAAGTATACAGCATGCTTATCAACAAATTTTAGTTTTGATGAACTGATTACTTGATTGAGTTGAAATCTAGCAGCATTGATAGTTATCATGCATTTTATTATGTATTTTAATATAGGAATCTACCATCAAGTTTACAGGCATGTTTTAATTTTTTTAAAGAAACAAAGGCAGTCTGACTAGCACAATCTAGCAATACCCTCATATTGAACTATTTTCATTCTTTTAATTTAAAATTATAATCAAGATTAGAACATCTTATTCTCCCTAAGACACATGTAATCTGAAATTGGCACAGCAAGAGTTTGCCACAAATGGGAGAAGAGATAGAGACGGCTCATTTGCTTTTAAAATGGATACAATGAATATAGCACATGTAGGAAAAAATTAACTAACTGGAACAAAATGTTTTTCACAACCATTCCTCTCAGCTGGAAACCCTACTATCACTTTTTTTAAGATAATAAGAAAGTCCATAAACTCAAAATGCCTCTATTTTTAATCACTTAAATCCTATTTTAATTCTGAATTTGACAAAGTAGAACAGCTACTCAGGATATTTCATAGTCACATGTATTCTTCAAAAGGACAATCTTTTTTTTTGGCTAATCCTATGATGGAAAGACCCCTGATTTAGTATGTTTTTAATAACAATAACCACTATTGCATTTTGAATATAAGATATATGCCTGTGTGTGAACAACCAATGCAAGTCAGGAATGCATCAAAAGATACTCAATCTATTGCACTAGGAAATTATAAGGTGGGAAGAGTAATGGAAGCTACTTCCCTCCTAGATACCATGATTTTGATTTTGGTATGATTTCTTCACTCTTTCCCAAGTTACACACCTCAAACTCATTAAGTACTCTCAGCACCCTCATCCAATCGGGAACATTTTCTTCAAGGATGGCTTTCAGTTATTGCTCTTATGATTCCCCTCTATTGCCAATTACCTCTGTTCTTACTCACAGCTTCTCTGCCTGCCAATCCCCAAAGCTTCCTAAAGAGCCTCTTGACTTCACTTGTTCCCCACTGCTCATCAGAACTCTGCATTGTTGCCAGAGTTGCTTTTCCAATCACTCATATCCACCCCTCAAGCATTTACTACTCCTTATTTCCCATCATAAAAAGTTCCAGCTCTTTGAGAAACAATAAAAAGCCTTTTAAAATCTCACTATCCACCTATTCTATCTTCCACATCTTCCTTGATTATCCCTCATTTCCAACATATTCCAAAATTCCAATAGACATTTTTAAAGATTTTTTTAATGTGGACCATTTTTAGTCTTTATTGGATTTGTTACAATTTTGCTTCTGTTTTATGTTTTTGTTTGTTAGTCATGAGGCATATGGGATCTTAGCTTCCCAACAAGGGATTAAGCCTACACTCCTGCATTGGAAGGCAGTCTCAACAACTGGTTCTCCAGTGAAGTCTCCAGTCAGAAATTAATATGAAATCAACTTTCATATGTTTATGTCTTTGCTTAGGCCATTTCCACCCTAGAATGTCTTTTCCTGTTTTCTTTGTCAGATAAAACTCCACTTATTTGCCTAGAATATGTTCCATGAACACTTCTGCAGGACTTTCATAGACTATCTCAGGCAGAACAACTTCTGCCCAGTTTTTCCATATGGTATGTACCTGCCTGTACTACAGCTTTAAGCACATTCTGTCTTAATTATTACTATATTTTAGTTTCATATCCATCAGACTTTGCAATGGGGAGAGGACTAGGGAGCACATCCTACTCATCTCTAGCATGAATGAGTGAAGGGGAACTGCATTTCTAGCAAGGCATAGAATCTTGATGAATAACTCTTTACTTAAACATGTGATATTTATACACTTAGGACCAGCAGGATATATAAAAGTCTATTTCTTGTTTTCCTTCTATGTTCACACCTACAAGACACGTAGCTTTCAATGGAAAAACATGTTCAAAATTATCTTTTGTTTCAATGTAGGCATTAAAATTGTACAATAGTTAACTGGCCAATTTAAAAGTCTAACTTTCACTGCAGTTTATATATTCAATGTGTATAACAGAGCAATAATAAAACTGAAAATGGTTCATTCAACTCTATAAAATAATCAGTCACTGTATTGGTCAAATTTTAGGAATGACATTTCTGCATTGAAAGCCAATAGGTGTCCCAACAGTTGTGTCCACAGAGAGAAGAAGGTTTGCCAAGACTTGGAAAACTGGACAGGGGAGGGTCCTTCCAAAGGAAAGAGGGATACTCAGCTTCAACATTAGTCTGATATCACTAGATCTTCAGTTTTTCAAGAGGAAAAATGGATGTGTTCGGGAGAACTCTCAATCTTTAAATGTGAGCAGCCACTTGACACAGAACTAGAAACAGTATATGACCTAAACAAAATATACATTCAAGCTACATGGACCAGCAGGAGACAGTTGTCAACTCCTTTTAAGGATGCTGAAGAAGTTCAAAATTAGTGATCTTTCAAGAGTCACTTGGTAAGACAGACTTGAAGTCAGTGGCACACTATATTACAATAGCTATTTTGTTTTGAAGTACGTTTGACAAGAGTTATAAAAATAATTTTAGAAGTTCAGAATTCCACACACATTCACGTTAATATTGTTTAACTATAACAATATACTTTATCCAGGTTTTATTAAGGCGGAAGGGAAGGAGAGGCCCCATAGAAATCTGGATATTCTCCTTGTAGTACATGATGACTCACCACTTTTTTGCAGCTCCATCCTCTTGCCCAGGCTTCCCTTGTGGCTCAGTGGGTAAAGAATCTGCCTGCAATGTGGGAGACCTGGATTCGATCCCTGGGTTGGGAAGATCTCCCAGAGAAGGGAAAGGCTATCCACTCCAGTATTCTGGCCTGGAGAATTCCATGGACTGTATAATTCATGGGGTTGCAAAGAGTTGGACACAACTGAGTGACTTACACAAACACACACACACACACCTTCACAAGATGTCTATTCTCTGTGGACTAACTTTGGCTCATCCTCTGGCTCATTCTCTGGACCAAAGCAAATGAATTAAATCAACTTATGACAAAATGAGAACTGTAGATAAAATGGCTTTAATGTATTATCATTTTCATGTGTGTTGCAAGGCTTAAAAGAGGGTTATTAGCTCAGAGATGTAAATATAGGATAGTCAGAAGTTACTGGTGTGGTTGCCACATAAAAGACTAGAGAAGAGGCCTGCTTGGTCCTCTTAAAAATTATATGTAAAATTAAAATCTACAAGAGATGAACTTTTAAAAACTTCTAAAAGTTCCATCATCTAAATAAAGGCAAAGCTATCATGAGTAAAAACGAGCTGCCCAACTGACCTCCACTGTAGAGTATTTGTTTTGATATATATATTTTTTATGAGCAGTAAAGCTTCTTAAGACTCCACCAAAGATTTTTTATGTAGCAGAAAATTCTAGGCATCACCCAGGTATCATTATGATTTTTAAAAATTCCTAGTAACCACTTCAATTCTCTGATCATGCCATGGATTATTTAATTTATTTTTTGTTCAAATGCCAGCGTCTGTTGTCAATTCTCAAAACACTGACTGAGAATCTATAACAATTAGTTACTCACAGTCACTATGGAAACAACATGGCTTCACTGAAAATCAAGGATTAATACACTATTAAAATAATATTTTTAATATCATGATCTATTATGCTAGCATTTCATAATCTGTGACATGAAAATAACATATGAGGAAGTGGTTTATGATCTGTGAGACCATATTCAGGTGATATTAGCAGCGGCAACAACAACAACAACAAGATAAATGTTGTAAGATCTTTAATGGCCTGAACCTAATTAGCACAGCAATTACGTTGCCTGAATTTCCCTCTGTGCTCTCCACATCATAGCAGTGTACTCTTACAACCTGTGTCAGAAAAAGCTTCCATTTGTTGCTCTTATAATGTTAACATGGATCAGGGAAATAGAAGGCTGAAGATAGAACAGAGGAGAAGAGCTGGTGATGGCTTCTTATACTCCACACGAAAACATCTTTCCCCCATGAAAACCCAAGATGTTCTATTAAGATCCCAAGGATATAGGTAATCTCAGAGTCAGTGATATAATATGATTAAATCTTGAGTCCAACTAATTGTTTCAAGTTTGACAACATTGCAAATGAAATGTTAAGTGGCTAAGCACACTAGATCATTTCACTTTTCAAGTGATTTGAAAGCTGACTGGCGTAAAAATAATTTCCTTTAAAAATTTGTAATACTTGCATTTATACATATATGCAGTAAAAATAAGGTGGTTTGATTAGATGTGAAGACTATAGGATAAAATAGAAACCTTTTTGACATTGGAGTTGAGGGGACTCTCTGAAGATTTCCAAAAATTATGTTCATTGCAGCACTATTTACAATAGCTAGGACATGGAAGCAGCCTAAATGTGCATCAACAGAGGAATGGATAAAGAAGATGTGATACATATATACAATTGGATACTACTCGGCCATTAAAAAGGATGAAATAATTCCATTTCCATCAACATGGATGGACTTAGAGATTGGCATACTGTGTGTAGTAAGTCAAAGAAAGAAATATCATATGATATTGCTTTTATGCGGAATCTAAAAAAATGATACAAAAGAACTCACTTACAAAACAGAAGCAGACTCATTTAAGAATATACACAATGGAATATTACTCAGCATTAAAAAAAATTCATTTGAATCAGTTCTACTCAGGTGGACAGAACTGGAGCCTATTATCCAGAGTGAAGTAAGCCAGAAGGAAAAGCAACAATACAGTATACTAACGCATATATATGGAATTTAGAAAGATGATAAGGAGAACCCTGCATGCGAGACAGCAAAAGGAACACAGATGTATAGAACAGACTCGTGGACTCTGTGGATGAGGGCAAGGGTGGGATGATATGGGAGAATGGCATTGAAACATGTTAATTATCATATGTGAAATCAATCGCCAGCCCAGGGTTGATGCTCGGGGCTGGTGCACCGGGATGTCCCAGGGGGAGGGAGTCGGGAGGGAGTCGGGAGGGGGGTTCTGGAGGGGGAGCATATGTAAACCCATGGCGGTTTCATGTCACTGTATGGCAAAACCAACACAATAAAGTAAAGAAAATTAAAAAAAAAAAAGAATGAACTATGTTACTAGGTGGGACGAGCAGGCAGGGAGGGATAGGGAGTTTGGGATGGACACGTACACACTGACATATTTAAAATAGATAAGCAACAAGGACCTACTGTATAGCACAGGGAACTCTGCTCAAGATTTTTTAACAACCTAAATGGGGAAAGAACTTGAAATAGTATATGCATAACTGAATCAGTTTGCTGTATACCTGAAACTCTCACACTATACTCCAATATAAAAGAAAACAATTTTTAAAGATATATACTAAAATATTTACATATTTAAAACAACCAAAAAACCATTTGATTTAATTAAAAACATACTTTGCACTAGTAAAAGCAGTAAAATTAATTTTTGGTACTTTCGTTGCTTTCTTTTTCTAAGTTTTCATGGTTGTGGTCATAAAATTAAACTTTCTCTTAAGGGAAAAACAAACTAGTCTACTGATGTCATTTATCATCTAATATTCAGTAATGCTTGATAAAGGCATTCTAAAGTTTTTCAGTGCTATTTTCAATATTTAACAGAAAGAAATAACTGTAAATATAATAAATGTTGCACATAAGAAATGAAAATTAGTAGGAAACAAATGTACCATTTCCTTTCATTCTGACTAACTTTAGTGAAGCACTTAATAGTGAGATTAAGTGTATTTGAAAGTTCAATAACATTTTAATGTTTTATTTAAGGAATGCTACTATAACTTTAATATCTAAGAGGAAGCATGCTCTATTTTAAAGAGGGTAGATCTGGGAATAAGAAAACCTGCGTTTCAACTGGGTGCCACATCAGGGTGGTTTGTGTGTTCTCTATAAGTTATTAAATATCTCTGGGCTTCAGAGTCCCACAGTGTAATATGAGGCAACAGATTACATCTCAGGTTCTTTCCAGTCTGTTTCTATATAGTGCTTACTCCAAGTATGTGTCTCATTTGGCCATTTTCAGCAATCTAAGTTTTACCAGCAGTTTGATAATGAATTTTTATCACATACAGCTTCAAAGCATGATTGTTTTCCAATGAATAATTTAATCATTTGATTGATATCTTCTTACTCAAAGTGTGGTCCATGAACCAATACCACCCAAGAGCTTATTATAAATACAGATTCTCAGGATCTACTCCAGATCTACCCAATAAGAATTTGTATTTTAACAAGATCTCCACATGATTCACAGAAACAATCAAGTTTAGCGCACATGGCTTACTTATTACTAGACTCCTTCTTCCCAGTTTTTTCTCATGTACAATTTGAAACTTTTAATATCATCATATGGTTTATATTTTATTATGAGAGATACATTTGGCTTAATACTCTCACTTTTTAATTTTGGTATCAGCTTTACTTCTGGCAGATTTTCAAATATCATCATTCGACACAACTGGCAAAATCAGTACATTAACTTTCAAACTTTCAGACTGCAAGTGAATCCATATTTTGTGCTAGAATATGATAGCCACAACCTTAGTACTACACCAAAAGTTAAACAGGGAAAATGCAGTCATAAATATTTAACACTTCAGAAATTCTCATTTAAGAATATTCAGTGTAGGTGGCCAGAAAGTATAGCAGCTCAGGAATGAAAGTTAGAACTTGAAATGAATTTGTTCATTTTTTTGGTAAAGGTGGTCTTCCCTTTCATTATATTAAATATCTGTACTCCACCTAAGAGGTAAATTAAAATAAGGAATTATAGCAGGGCCAAAGGAAAGGAACAGTTTTCAATTAATTGTGGGCAAAGTCTCTTTAGGGTGGGTTTTCTGTTGTTGTTTGTTTAAATTAGAATAGGGGTTAAAGCAAAATTCATTCCATGCTTTGATAAACATTGACTGGACTGCCTATGCTGTTTCCTATAGGATACTCCCACATCTGTGATTTGAAATTTGCTCTGCAGTTACATGGAGGGATAAGCCAAAGACAGAAAACATTTCAGGTCAATTTCAAAGGCAGTTAATACATTCACTCTTAAATTTGAAATATGTCTGGTTAAACCACAGCTCAATGTATGGATTTTGGGCTCCTTTGATGCCAGTTTGGTTTTGCTCAATTGCTCAGTCATGTCTGACGCTTTGCAACCTGGTGGACTGCAGCATGCCAGGCTTCTCTGTCCATCACCAACTCCCAGAGCTTGCTCAAACTCATTGATTGAGTTGGTGATGCCATCCAACCATCTCGTCCTCTATCATCCCCTTCTATTTTCTTCAATCTTTCCCAGCATCAGAGACTTTTCCTGCTAGTACTATACATATAAAAGTGAAGGGCAGAGAGTACTCTCATCAGAGGGTTTTCTGGCATCAAATAATAGAATGGCAACCATGAGTGACTGCCAGGAGATCGCCTGCAATGCAGGAGACCCAGGTTTGATCCCTGGGTCAGGAAGATCCCCTGGAGCAGGAAATGATAACTCATTTCAATACTCTGGCCTGGGAAATCCCATGGACAGAGGACCCTGGCAGGCTACAGTCCATGGGGTTGAAAAAGAGTTAATCATGACTTAGCAACTAAACCACCACCTCCAGGGGTTCTGTGACATGTGGGATCTTCCTTGAGTGAACTCACATCTCCTGCATTGGCAGATGGATTCTTTACCATTGAGTCACCTGGGAAGCCCAGGACCTAACCTTAAGTGGCAGAGGAATACTGTAGGATAGACAAGCATGAGATGAGGGTAAAAGAAAGAAAGTGTGTTCATTCATTTGTTCATTCAACACTCTGATAGATTAGAGGACACAGCAGTGCCTAATCTCTGCCCTTATGGAGTTTGTACTCTAGTGAAGGAGATTCCAAATTTGAAATGTAACCTCATACATTGTCTCATTCAGATAGAAATGCTTTATGTTTTCAATCATGGCTTCAGAGAGCACAGTCCTCTTAAAAGAACAATACATTCCTCCCTTCTGTGCCCTGCACTGGCATTTCTTATTTTAGGTATTTTGAGATTGTTCCCTACATCCTGGAGGCTTCCCTCGTGGCTCAGATGGTAAAGAGTCCACATGCAATGCAGGAGACTTGGCTTCAATCCCTGGGTCGGGAAGATCCCCTGGAGGAGGGAATGGCAATCCACTCCATTATTCTTGCCTCAAGAATCCCACAGACAGAGGAGCCTGGTGGGCTACAGTCCATGGGGTTGCAGAGTCAGACATGACTGAGCGACTAACGCACACATACACCCTACCTCCTAGCTAAGATGTATAATGTTTGCTCCCCATACTTTATAAAGGAAGACAAGAATCTGGCTTTTCATGTTGGCAAAATACTGGCAAGAATTCACATGCTTTCAGATTACAATGTAGACTAAACAAAAAAACATATGTGAGGAGCATGAGCTTGCTGGACATAGCTTATTAGCCTCTGTAAAAAATCTGCTGTATTAGTGATATTAACATCTTTTTCAAAGAATATATAGCTCACACATGTTTCCTTTATATAAAGCATAATGGGACAAATGAAAACCTTTTACATGATTAACTTATGCAATTCCCCTAATAAACACTGAAAGTATACCAAGAGCTGGAATAATCTAGAAAATTTTCATAGAAGTCATTTTTAATAAGTAAACAAGATCAATAATATAATTTAACAGTATCACTTTTATGGACTATCTGGAAGAATATTTTTTAGTAAGGCCCTAACTCACATTAGTATGTACTTCACTGAAAGCGTTATTTCATGTTTCTATTAATATCATCAATGTCATATTAATAATTGTTATTTTTATTAATATCATGATTTATATGTTTCAAAGTTTCAGGGGAAGAAAATGAGAAAAAGCTCAGGCTCTGTTAGTGATTTCTATTATCAATGATTTCTTATGGATTTGCTAAGCCAATACATCTGGATTTCAAGCCACTCAAAGAGGATAAAAATATCAGAATCATCCAATTTGACATGTCCATGTGACTCATGAATAACAAAAGGGCAATTTTTTCAACCATTCTTGCCTATAATTAAATACAAGTAACTATATTCAGTCAGTAGTTACCCAATCTGATACCAGCACAGAGGAACAAAGACAAAGTAGAAAGCAAAAGCTCCTCCTGTTTGGATGAATGTAAACAATTTTGCCCTTGCTTTCAAGGCACAGACCTTTCACAGTAATTAGGTTTAAATATAGTTCTCTTGTTTTTAAACAACAGATGGCTGCCATCTTGTGCACTTCCATTTTTACAGAAATATTTTATTGTTGGCTGAAAGGGATTTTCATTTGTTATTCTGTCTGCATGTCTCTTGGTTTCTACAAGAAACTGGTTAAGGGAAAAATAAGATCTCGAACACAAAGGGTGAGAATGTGGTAGCTCTCCACCTCAGAGTCTGCATGTGATTAGAGTCAGGGTTAGGGAAGGAGCCAATAATAGAGGTCAGGTAATTTTTAGACTGGGTGAGAGCCTTAAGACTCAATTAGCAATAAAGCAAAGCAAGCATGACCAAAGCTGAGAAGGACTTTCAGGTTTTATTGTACCTGATCCTCAGTGAGTAATCAATCAGTATTTGTTGAATGAATAAATTACATTCAATAACATCTTGTCTGAGATCATAAATCTTCAGTTTTTTCTAATGCAAGTCTTTGAAAGGAAGCATTTAAAGCTGTCTGCTCTAGCACCAGACATCCAGATATTATTAAGGAACTTTACCGTGGCTGCTAAAAATGTTTATTTTAAAAAGGTGAGTGTTTCACGTCATAGAGACAAAGCTTGAGTCTCTTTTACTGGATGATTCCTGTTAGGTCATTATCAACAGCCAAGATTCTGGGTGTACCCCCAGATGAATCAGGAAGAGAATATAAACCATCAAATAGTCTAAATTTCTTTCTCCAAGCATCTTTTAACTATCATTTCTTCCCCAGGCCACTCTCCTCAGTTGTAGGAAATTGCATAAGTCCAGAGTATAAACTTATATTTCCAACTATGGAAAATTATAAAAAGAGGCATCAAAGGAATACAAAAGTGACTAAGACAAATTATTTGATTTCATGGAATTTAAAATCTAGTTTGGAGAGATGATAAATGACACATTATAATATAAGGCAGAGTGAAGCAAATGCTGGAGAGTGGGAGAGGCAGGCAAAAGTCATAGGAGTACAAGGAGGCAGGCAGGATTAATTGTGAGTATGGTGACCAGGAAATTAGCAGGCTGGACAGAAGAACAGTGACTGGTAATTAGGGAGGATGGCCATGCTGGCATCTTTAAAGGCCCTGAGTGCCTGCTATTGTCAAGAAATAGCAAGGAGATGCATATGGCCAGAAGGTAAAGAAAGGGGCAGGAGATGAGAGGAGTTCTAGATTCTATCAAGAGACCATATAAGGACTTCCTTGGTGGTTCAATGGTGGGGACTCCATGCTTCCACTGCAGAAGGAATGGGTTGGATCCCTGATGGGGGAACCAAGATCTCACATGCCATGTGGCCAAATAAATAAATAGTTTGGAAAGAAAACAACTGTCTTTATTTAAAAGAGAGAGAGAGAGAGGATATAGAAATGATGCTCTTACTCTGTAGGCAGGGCTATGTCATTCAGTAAGTTTGTGGTGAGGATGTCATGATCAAATATAATACTTAATTCTGGTACAAGTGAGAAAGCTATATGTTCAACAATAAGTGACTGATATCCAAATAAATTTGAGAAGGAAGTGCAGGAGGAGGGATTGAGAGAGATCTGGAGATAGGAAAGGAAAGAATTGTTGATCAAATGGATATGGCGATTAATAAGAGTAAAGAAGATGCAGGACTGGCAAAGAAAGTAGGCTCCAAAATCATTCTCAGTCTTTAGCTTTGTAACTGGAATGATGCTGACTTCATCACATCCTTCAGGGAAGACTACAGAAAGAGTATGTCTTAGATTATATTTATATATATATACATATATAAAACACAACATCCATTCTGCAGCTTAATACTTGCTATTCCCTCCATTAGGAACACTGTTCCCATTCCTCAACACATAACCTAACTTGTGCTCATCATTCAGGTCTCAGCTAAAACATTGCATCCTCGGAGAAATCTTCCCTCAACACTGAGACAGTAATAAGTACCTTATCATAGGTTCTCATTTTCTGCTCTACTTCTTTTTAGCACTTACGATATTTGCTTCTTTATTCTATGCCTGTTATCCCAGTAGACTGAAAGCTTGAGGCAGGTCTTGTTCATCAGTAGATGCCCTTCACTGAGGACACACTATTCATATAAACTTGTTCAGTAAGTATTAATAAGTGAACAAATATCTGATGAGTTTCTTTGTCAATGGGGCTAGCAATGACAGATGACCTGTCTGTGTTTCCCTTTTGCTTCTCACAGGTTAACGATTTCTTTCCCAAGCACATCACACAAAAGCCCACCATTTCTACCAATTTCTTTCCCCTCTTTGCTTGTCTAACCATCAGGAGATTTCTCTCTCTCTTAGCTCTTAAACTCACTTGTAACCTCCCGAACAACCCTGATGATGAATAAGTGTAGGAGTAATGAAAGTAACAACTAGGAAATGGAAAGTGAATTAGGATAGAATGACTCTCTCAAGCTCAAGGCCTTTGAAAACGCCCTAATTCTCTGTTTACAATTTCCACCAAAGACTTCATCTGCCTCCTGTCCTCCCCTAATTCCATCTGCTCTTCTTAAGCATCATGCTCAAAGTACAAAATAAAAATCCTACTCAGTAATTTTGTTTAGGTTCCAATTACCCTCATTTTATGGCACTCTTTTTGTTCTTTCCTTTTTTTCCTAGTTCATTCATTTCATTTAATTTTTTTTATTTTATAGTGGTAAGAACATTTAATATGAGATCTACTCTGTGTATAATATTGTTGACTATAGGTACAATGTTGTACAGCATATCTAGAGAACTCATTCATCTGAAACTTTATGTCCTCTGATTAGTGACTACCCATTTTCTCCTCCCGTCAGTCCCTGACAATCAGCATTCCATTCTTTTTTTTAAACAAAGGAAATTTATTTTCTCATAGTTCTAGAGACTGGAAGCTCAACATCAAGGTGCCTTCAGGGTTAGTTTCTGGAGAGAAGCCAGAAGATACAGTTTAAAAACACTGAAGTGGAGCTACCTGGTGTGAAGCCAAGCTGTTGACAGATCCCCACCATAGCATCCACGTTTTCCCAACACAAGCACCTCACGAATACCTGGTGAAGAAGTCTGAACTACTATTTCTACAGGGATACATCTCTAGTTCAAAATTTCTGAAACCAAAATTTACAACAATTCTTTGTATAGTGGATTTGCATAGTGGTGGATTTTTAAAAAAAAGCTTTTTATTTTGTATTGGAGTACAGCCAATTAGCAATGTTGTGATAGTTCCAAGTGAACAGTGAAGAAGCTCAGCCATACATACATATATGTGTATCCATTCTCCCCCTAAATTACCCTCCCATCCAGGCTTTCACATAACATGGAGCAGTTTCCTGTGCTATACAGTAGGTCCTTGTCGGTTATCCATTTTAAATATAGTAGTGTGTTTATATATAACACATTATATCCACTAAAACCATATAAATTAGGATTTTAACTAGATGGAGAGAAAAATAAGCAGTTACTACCTTAGCACGATACTCATGTAGATTTTTAAATTCCTATTATTATTGCTTTAATGTTTCTGAAAGGGACTTATTCAAGTCTCTCACTACTGCTCACTGTTCTCCCCAGCTTTCTGAGATATAATTGACATATATTATTGTATGAGTTTAAGGTGTATAGACTGTTGATCTGACATACTTACATATTGCAATATGTTTTAATCACTTCTTTGTCCCTACACTTTCCTTTGCGACACTGTATATGTTCCTACTTCTGATATTGTTGTGAACCTAAAGACAAATGGAAGATTTCCATTGATAATAAAATGCCTGATACTCACAGATTGGTCTCCCATAGTCCTGCAAGTACAGTTATTTCTTAGAACAAAACATCTTCACCAAGTCCTCCATTTTCTTTTTCTATAAAGGAACAGTTTAGAAGTTATTTACCTGACTAAGCCATTCTTCTTTGGCAACAAAGAAAGGGATGAGGGAAGTAGCAAGAAGGACAGGAAGGAAGGAGAGAAGGAGGAGGGGAGCAAGAAATAGAGAGAGTACTGAAGGGTGTCTATAAATTGTGGCTTCTCATACCTGAATACTTATCATCACCCTGCTGTTACAAGTACTATCTACATATATGAGTGTGCTGTGTGTATAGAGTTCCATACATATGTATATAATGTTGTATGTTCATAAGGCACAAAATTAGGAGACCACAAATGTACATCATTGTAAACATCATCTAGAATAGTTTATTGTTTTAGGTCAGGTCTTGCATGCATTTTTTGTTTTACTTTTTAAATTAAAGTCTTTATTTGGCATCATAGGGGTCTTAGTTGTGGCACGCAGGATCTTTAGTTGTGACCTGTCATATCAAGTTCCCTGACCAGAGATCGAACCCCAGTAGCTTGGAGTCTTAACCACTGGACTGCCAGGGAAGTCCCTGGAGGTATATTTTTAATCAGGTCCTTTGTCCAGGCCCTAGCATAGCAAGATATACATATGTGTACATGTGCACATGTTCATGCAAACGCACACACATCCCAAAGCATTTACTAACCCAGATGAACTCTAAAGGTGCTAATTAGCTTATACGCTTTCTAAAGATGAGTCCACATGCAAGTCAGGCCTGCACTGTTATGTTGCTATAGCCTGAAACTCTGAAAAAGCACTGATGTCCAAGGTGATGACAAAGATGAATTCAATGAGAGAGAATTTAATAAGAACACATATGAATTGAGCTTCACTGGTATAAATATAATAAATTTAAATTAAACTCTTCTTTATGTAGTTGGATTCCTAATTGACTTCTAAGCTTTAATCTCTAAATCCAAATGCAATAATGCTAAAGGTAGTATACAGGGACAGATAAAAGATCCTCACTATATAAACTCAAAGGCAAATGTCTGAGCTACGGAAACCTGTGGGTGCAGAGAGAGAAGCAATGGTAGTTCAACACACCCAGTTCTTGAATAAGTAATGTAAACTCATGCCACTTCTGGAAATTAGCAGGAAAAAGTAGTGAGGACAAAGTTAAAAAGTTTTTATCCTCAATGCCATCTCTAGCTGCATGTGGACAAGCAACAATTACGTAGGGACAAACATTAGGAATGAAACTCTTTGCCTTACTAGCCTTAGAATATTTCCTCACAATTTCAGTGAAGTTGCATGGTAAGGGCTCACTGTATATTTACTGTATGTGCCTCCACCCACTAGCATAACTTCCAATTCTCACACTTTGAGCAGACAAAAAAGTTTTCCCCTTATAATATCATCAACTCTCTCTTCCATGTGTTTTAACAACAACAACAAAATACTGGAAATGACACTGAATAGGTAGTGAAGGGTAAAGCTTGATTATAGCATCACTGCAAGGATCCTTTAAAGGAATTCTTGAGGAGATGATAATAGTAACGATCCACAAGAATTTCTGATAAATGGAGAAGAGCAACATGCGAATGAGTTCTGTTCCAGGAGTGCATTCATAAGCCTGATTTGTTTGTAAGTCCGACAAAGTTAGCCTAGGTACCCAACTAATTCAACTGGCTATATAGTACTGTACAATCAGAGGTTTATAAAACTTTTCACACAAAAATAATACATTGAAAAACAAACACAACAAATAGAGAAGAGTTTATTGATCTTACAGTATAGTACCTTAAAAAGTACAGTGGTACTGTGCTGCACAACAGCTCTGTCATCTTTTTGCCTCACTCCCCTCTCTCAATTACTTTCACTTTTCTTTCCATCATTACCATTTGGTGCTTCTTAGCAGTACCAGCTCCAACACTGCTGCTTTTACACTTGCTTCCAGACATACTGGACTTGAAATAAAGATACTGTACTGCTGTACTCTATGAAGTACTGTGCAGTAAAGTACACGAAAGCACAATCACTTGCAGAGGATGCCTTCATGTGACAATGTATACTAGACATGTGAACTAACATGTGATAGGGCATACGCATGTATGTTCACATCTCTATGTGAACCTTCCCAACTTGAAGGTTTGTATGTAGGAGACTTAGTGTACTGCCATCTCTCTATAACTTTTTTGGGAATGCAAATGGAAGGTGCCTACTTATCAAGGGCTAAAGCAAGAGGATAGCGCTGGATAGTGTTAGTTGCTCAGTCATGTCCAACTCTTTGTGACCCCATGGACTGTAGCCCACCAGGAACCTCTGTCCATGGGATTGTCTAGGCAAGAATACTTGAGTGAGTTGCCATTTCCTTCTCCAGGGGGATCTTCCTGACCCAGGGATTGAAACTGGGTCTCCTGTATTGCAGACAGATTCTTTACCTTCTGAGCCACCAGGGAAGCCCAAAGCAAGAGGAGAAGAAACTAATCAGCACTCGGTTCACTGTTAACCCCCTTCCCTGCCGCCAATAGACCACAGTAATTAACTCCTATCTACTCTATTGAACAAAAACATTTAAAATCTAAACTTGAAATGAAGTAAACAAGCCAATATTGCTGGAATTTAGCATAAAGCCCAGTCATGAAGTTAAGTACTTTCCTTGACACTGATTCTGAACACAGACCTCAGAACTGCAAATAAAAGATTAGAAGAAGGACATTTAGAGAACATCAGCATCCTTCACAAAGCTTGGTGCACACACAAACACATACACATAAGTATATATGTACACACAAAGAACATTCATAAATGGTTAAGGGTAATACAGTCATTAATATATGATATAAATATATACTCCCTTTATGGATGAACACATACTGCCTGAGAAGATTCTGTCAATTCATAACTATCTCATTATAATAACTATATAATTCCATTGACAATGAATTAACTTCACATTTTAGAAGGCAAGGGTGAAATTCCTCTTCAAGGGTGGGAAAAAACAGTATGTCAATGTGGTCTAAGTCAGAAATATTGTGTTGCATTTTTCTCTTAAAACTGGAGCTGAAATTGATGGGAGAAGCAAATATATAAATAGCACAGCTTAAAATCATTTGCTCTGTACTATTTGTTCAAGCCATTACAGTTTCTTATTATTTCCCAGACAGTGACCCTAAACTATTGAAGAGCAAGTGAGAAAACAGACATTTGTTTTATTTTTTCTTACACTTTCCTTCCTGTAATGGGAATTCAAACAACAGAGAAGCCCTACCAAATATATTATCTACTGCAAAGCCTTGACTGATTTCATGTGCAGATATACTATCAATGACAGGGTTTAAACCTCAAAGCATGGAAGAATTACTTTTTCCTCCTTTTCATTTAGGAAAAAACTCATGCAGTGCAACCTTCTTTATCTGAAATGGTATAACAATATTTTCTTTTGAAAAACATGGAACACTGTTGGAAGGAAATGGCATGACCCCAAAACTATGATCTATGATACACAGTCATGCTCATCAAAGGTGGACATATATTTTTTGGACACAATTTTGCCTCTGAGAATTCACATACTCTCCTCCTTCAAATATTTTAAACTTGGAGGTGACATTCATGGTAGCATAAAATCTATAGTATATAAGGTCAGCATTCCTTTTCAGGGAAAAGACATGACAGGCACACACAGTAACAGTCTGGAGAACAGTCTCAGGAAACAATCATTTGCTTGAACTATGAATGTTGAAGTGAAATTACCATTTCTGTGGATGAGATGGTTGGATGGCATCTCCGACTCAATGGACGAGTCTGAGCAAACTCTGGGAGATAGTGAAGGACAGGGAAGCCTGGCGTGCTGTAGTCCATGGGGTCACAAAGAGTCAGATTTGACTGTGTGACTGAACAACAACAACAAGAATAAAAGTCCTCCATTATGATTTCATTATGTGGAAATTCTCACTGAATTGTAGTCTCTCACAAAACAAGATATGTCAAGAGTTTGTTAGTGGATCGACATGCTGTTCAGATATCCAGAGTAGATCTGCAAATCTGAATCAGAAAGATAGATATTGGAGACATGCACTTACTTATCTTTGCATACAAAATGCTATAGTGTGTGAAGTTGTCGAGTATTACACAAAACACCTTTAAAGTTCCTAATAAGATAATGGTGGTAACATGTACCATTTAGCAAGATAGAGCAGTAGTTAAAAGGTACACAGTCTCAGGACTTGGCTGGTGTTCCAGTGGTGACAACTCTGCCTTGCAATGCAGAGGGCACAGGTTCAATTCCTGGTTGGGGAACCAAGATCCCATATGTTATGGAGCAACTAAGGCCAAGTGCTGCAACCAGGGAACCTGCGTGTAGCAATGAAGATCCCACACACCACAGCTAAGACCCGATGCAGCCAAGTAAAATAAATTAATTCATTAATTAAAAATATGTACATGCTCTCTAGCCAGCCTGTCTAGATCTGAATTCTAGCTCTGTACTTGTTAGCTCTGATACTTACTCTTTTATGTTTTATTGGACGATCATTGTTTTACAATACCGTGTTAGTTTCTTCTATGCAACAACATGAATCAGCTATAAGTATGTATATATCCCCTCCTTCCTGAGCCTCTCTCCCAACCTCAGCCATCCCACCTCTCTAGGTTATCACAGAGCACTGAGCTGAGCTCTGTGTGTTAGACAGCAGCTTCCCACTAGCCATCTGTTTTACATAAAGTAGGGACACTTACTCCTTTTCAGCTTTCATGTCCTCATCTGCACAATATGGAGAGCAGTAGCACCTACCTCCCAGGCTTATATTAACCATGTAAAGATGTTACAATAGCGTCTGCATACAGTGAGCATTCAATACAAGTCGTGTCCTACCAGTTTCATACTTGACAAACTGTCTCTTATCAGGTTTCCTTACTGGTATAGACTTTAGCTTTCTCATGAAACCATTTACTCCTCACACTGAAAAATAAATTGTAAGGAAGAATTTTCTTTTCTTTTGATATGGGAATGGAGAAAGATAGGAAGAGAGGTGCACCAAATTTCAGCTTCCACCTCAGTACTGGGCCAATATCTGTTATTTGGCTTCATATTGGGCTTTGGAAGGCTAAATGGCCACATGCCTCCAATTTTATTTCTGTAATCCCTCAGACTGTGCTTCCCCTGTGATTGTGTAGCTGCCATCCAGCATAATAATGTCAGGCACATAAAGAGGCATGTTATTAGGTTTTATTGTTAAATACTGAATATCCACTTTCAAAGATAGCCAAATATCTCAGATGTAACCTGAAGTGAAAATCTCTTTATATGCTTTGTGTGTTTCCATTTTTATCAGTCAGTTGAAATATAGAGGCATACTTACTGGGAAAGTAAAATGTGTAACCACTTGGAAAAACAGTTTTGCAGTTTCTCAAAAATAGGACTCAGCAATTCCACTCACAGTATATAACCAAGAAAATGGAGACCACGGAGCCACACAAAAATGTGTACATGAATGTTCATGGCAGCATTATTCATAGTAGCCAAAAGGAAGAAAAAAGCTAAATCTCTATCAGCAAGATCAAGAAAATGTGGAATAGCCACACAATGGAATATCGTTCAGTAACAGAAGGAGTAAATTACTGACACAGGCTACCACATGGATCGAAGACATTATCTTAAAAAAGAAAAAGGGGGAGCAAACACAAAAGGTCACATGCTGTAGGATTCTATCGATATGAAATATCCAGAGTGGCAAAGTCACAGATACCGAAAGCAGACTGCAGGTTGCAAGGGCCTGGGGGATGAGGGATTGGGGAGTGACTGGTAAGGGACACATGTTCTTTCCAGCATGTTGGCAGACAGATTGCAAGGAGGCTGTATTGGATTCCATATTAAATAGATGATGAGCGCCTGAGTAGCAGGAGGTCTGTGACCTGTCTATAAACAGAAACATCTTCCACTAGAATTCAGACTAGCTACTGAATTCACAAATGTATATGAGAGCTTGTTTGTGTTGTCTTTCACATTAACTAATATTTATAAAGCCTGTATAGCAGTGCCTCGAGCATGCTAAATAACACAAATAAAAAGAACAGACTCTTAAAGTTTCGAAAATGAGGGAGAATGAAATATAATATAACTTTTATGTGTAATATATAATTAACATTCACCACTAGGAAAATACAATCACTAAGCAAAAGTCAGCAGACATAGGAAGACAGAGCATTTTCCATACTCTACATACGATTGATTGAAACTGATCTCCAGTTTTGTTATTGAACTCCAGTAAAACACTAGGCACACACAATGGTCTGGCCGGCTTTGCACATGGGCTGATGCATCTTGGTGATCATTGATGTCAAGTGTGCAATCCTTCAGTCAATCAATACTAAATGGGAAGTGGAGGGCACCAGACTAACACTGTAGCCCTGAGCTATGCACTGAGTGCTAAAGAGAAAATTGGGCTCATTGTACATTCATTTCTGTTTGAAAAGGCCAAATAAAAAGCATTTCTCTGAGCAGTTTTAGTTTATATTCAGCACTTTCCTTGCAGCTTAAAATGCATTTGAGAAAGCTTATTAATCAGAAGATTCATGAAGTTAGAATCACTGAATCTAAAATAGTTTTTCATCCTTAGGTTATTGAATTCCAAAAGAATATTCATCATAACACTTATCATAATAATATAAAAAATCAGTATAATTTTTAAAGAGTTAGAGTTAAACATTGTATACTATTTGCCTGGGGTCAGGAAGTAGAAAAATAAAAAATTTTTAAATGATGAATAAGGCTTGGAAGTCTTGATAAATATAATGGAGAGATTTTTTTTAAAATTTAGAATTCTTAAATAATAAACTTAGCAGAGAGATTTGTCACATTTGTAATGATCTAATTCAATACAAAGCATCATGCAAAGATATGTTTTAAAAGCAGTCTTATTTGCCTAAATTCTCTTCTTAATTACTTTAATGTAGTGCAACAGTTTAAAAGACCAGACACCAGAAGTTTGCAGGCCCAGTTTTGATCAATGAATAATTTTCATATTTATGAGCCACCATTATCTTATTTTCCTTGAAATCACATGTACTGTTTTGTAAATGATTATTACTAGAGCCAACATTAACTCTTGCCCACTTTTGACAATTGGTATTGCATTATAAAAATCAATAATTATATAAATTTCAGACAATATAGACATTTCCTATACTATTCAGTCAGCAATTAATGCTAAACTGCCTCATAACATATACTGTATCTTTACTTTAAACTTTATTCAATTGTTATATTGATTTCCCCCATGTTTCCTTTTCCTTTCAGCATTTAGACTATACTTTTCTTGGCAATAATAGTAACAATATTTTTCTTCATATTAGGATATATTAATCAATAGCATCGAGATAAGAGAGTAGCTTGCCACACATAAATTGAAACGCCCTCCAAATGAGTGAAGGGAAACAACTTGTCAGATTAAAAGAACAAAGGGATTGACAATGGAGGAACCAAGGTTGCGGAGGTACCAAAGTTGAGGAGGGTCGACTATGTAACAGCAGAATTTCAGACTTCACAGAGGGTCAGTGCCCCTAACGCCCCTGTTGTTCAAGGGTTAACAGCATTTAGAAGTAAAGTATCATGACATCTCGAAGTTAATTCTAAAATGGCTCCAGAGAAATTATATATGTATTAATTATTTTTATATTATATATACATATGTGTGTGTGTATATATACACACACACACACATATGTATAAATATATATAGGGGCTTCCTTGGTGGTTCAGTGGTAAAGAATCTGCCTGCCGATGCAGGAGATGTACGTTTGATCCCTGTGTCAGGAAGATGACCTAGAGAAGGAAATGGAAACGGACTCCAGTATTCTTGCCTGGGACATACCATAGACAGAGGAGCCTGGTGGGCCACAGTCCATGGGGTTGCAAAGAGTAAGACACAACTGAGCACACACACATATATATATATACAGAAAGACAGACAGACAGATACAGATAGGTTGCAAATGTTAGCAATTGATTCTGGGTGAACGGTATATGGTTGTTTATTGTATTAATCTTGCAATTTTTGTAGGTTTGAAACTTTTCAAAAAAAATCTGTGGGCAAATGAGGATCATTTAATATGCCCGCAATAAGCAAAATAAACTCATATTGATCATAGCTACTCTTATGCAAAGTATCACAGGAGGACAATGTGTGTCTGATTTTAAACAGCTGTATCTCAATGACAGGGTATATGCTAAGCCCATTCACAAGGATGCCTTTGAATACCACTAAGCACAAAAACATCATGCTGAGCCTAAGCAATTTCCAGAATACTTCTATATTAGCCAAATGGGTATTAAACATGTAATTAAAAATGCATGATTATTATTACTTTGCATTCAAGTTTCCTGTTGCTGTACTGAATATTTTAATAACTTCTTTCCCACAAATAGTGTGTGGAATGTTACTACAGGAAAATTCATTTTAATTAGTCATGTAATAAATCATACCAATGTCAATGTCCTGGCAGTCTAAGAGCTGAGAGAATACAACCTCTACATTCACACATTCACATGCAAAGAACCAGGGATGACAACTGAGGAGCCACTGATTAAAAAAAAGCAGAGACCCACTGCCGTTAACTTCAACCTAAAGCAACTGAGAGCTGGGTTGTACCTGTTTGAAAAAAAGGAAAACCTCTTTGAAGCCCAAGAATAAAATGCTTCTTTCACTTGCCTGTTTTGTTCCACTTGAGAATAAAGGCTATAATGAATGGACCACATAACCCACTGAACGAAACAAAGGAAATGCAAAGGATGATTTTTTTCACTTTGCTGTCATTTCAGTGAGTAGAGGGTTCATTCATTGTAATAGCAATTTTAATTAGTTTCCAGCTGATACTCTTGTCTTTGTTGAGTATCTTGTCCTCCAGCAGGTTGGTGAGCTCTGTTCACAGCCATGAGCTAACTTGGCCAGGGAAAACGAATCCACTTCTTGATGAACAAAGACTGTAAAATGGACTCCCTTACTGTGACAGGCTTCTGAATGATTAAAAATAAAAGTATGTTCCTACCATTGGGGCAGCCCAGAAGAGGGGCCTACTTGCCAACACACATGGCATTTTTTCCTCCTATTTTAATACTACAGCTAAATGTGGAATACACCGTATGAGTTGGACAAAGGAAATGCATTTTTTAAACCAGGCAAAATTATTAAAGGAAAAAAAGTGTCAACGTTTAAATCCTCTGCCTTACTGATCCTTAAAAAAGACTCGATATCAATAATTCAAATTAAGAAAGATGGCATCTCATCAGAGTCATGTGAGCCAGTGTAATGGTACATCTCTCTTAAAACCACTTGGGTGCCCACTGTTGTTGTTCTTTAGTTGCTCAGTCATGTCTGACTCTTTTGTGACCCCATGGACTGTAGCCCACCAGGTTTCTCTGTCCATGGGATTTCCCAGACAAGAATACTGGAGTGGGTTGCCATTCCATTCTCCAGGGGATCTTCCTGACCCAGGGATTGAACCCAGGTCTCCTGCAATGCAGGCGGGTTCTTTGCCACTGAGCTACCAGGGAAGGCCTGAGTGTCCATTACTCAGAGGCAAAGAGAAAAAGCAATTGTCTGTATATACAATTCTTTCTCATAGCTACACCTGTATCTTGTCTTCTCCACATATAAAAATGCAAGCAACACTTGAAGACATGAAGCCCTCTGAAAAGTGGCCTTGGTGTTTTGTATATGTGTCTCACGACATGCTGGCAACAGGTTTTGCTCCAAACTTTGTGTGTCAGTGAAAAACCTTGCACTTTCAGTAGGGAAAAGAATCATGCAAGGAACTTGTTTAATACTAGAGAAGTTTTGTTTCTACCTCATTTATAACATGCTGTGAGGGCCTTTATAAATTAAAACTATCATGTATATAATTTTACCATGTTAATTGCAGAGATATTTACAGTTTTTTACTTCCTTTTCTCATGTATTCACTACAGATACATGTTAAATGTGTATATTTCCTTTGAGAAATTAACAATATTATGTATCTTTCTCTCTCTCTCTCATATA